>PVJH01000040.1:0-302500 GCA_004026705.1 Nesogale talazaci | reverse complement strand
GGACTCTTGTTGAATGGCATGTGAAGTCTGGCTCTTATGCACTGACAGCTCCATAAACCCTTCAAACACCCCTATGTCAGGCTAGACATGACCAGCCGTGTGCCCAGGATGTTAATATGCCTTAATTGGAGTGCCAATGTTGCTGAGGTTCAATCTTCAGAAGTCAAACACAAAGCTTCCCAGGTAATCAGTGCCCAACTTTCATATTTTCATTAAATCATAAAGAACAGCCTTAGAGTAACAATCTTCAGCCTGCTAAAGTAAAACCAGAGGTGTCCAACATGCTGTATTATGGAAATTGAGAATCTATTATGGACCGTATAGCATGCTACAAAAGGAAGCTTGGTGACCCTGTGGACAAGACACTGGGTTGCTAATTGCGAGATCAGCAGTTCAAAACCAACTCCCCCGCCACTCCTTGGGAGAAAGATGAAGCAGTCTCCTCCAGTAAAGATATGCAGTCTTGGAAACTCGAAATAAGGATGCTATGAATAGCCATTGACTCCCTGACAGTAGGCGTGGGTTTTAGCACATTTCAAGAAGAGCCTGGGTATGTAAAGGCTTACTATGCTCAGGTGCTAACTGAAAGATTGGTGGTCTGAGTCTACTCAGAGGTGCCTTGGGGAAAAGGCCTGGTGATGTCATTCCGAACAGCAGCAGCCATGAAAATCCCTACAAAGACCAGTTCTGTTCTGACACACCAGGGGGTCCTGAATCGGCATGGACTCCACAGCAGCGGGTCTGGTGTGCTGGGTGACTCCAGAGCAGGTATCATCCTCTACCTCAGCGAATCCACAAACTACCAGCTGTATAACGAGCTTTGCATGTTTGCTGCAAGTCTCTTACTACCCTGTGGTTGGATGTGCTTCTTGGAAAAGCTTCTGTTAAGTCTTTTCTCCATGAACAATGAGCAGCCAGGCCTGTGATATTAACCTTAGGTCACCAGAGACGTATCTCCAAAACACTGCAACGTGCGATTCCCACATGCACAAAGTTGCAATTCCAGGTTTCTCACTGAATTCTCTTAATATGAATCCCCACAACTTGAAGATCAACTGTTCCTAACACTATGGAAACAACAGGTGTGCTTCCTACTAAGTTGTTTGGCATTTTGTTTGGCATACCTGCTGGCCTGCCCACCTGCTTGACTGCCTGATGTTTCCCCTCCTGCTGTCCTCTGCATGGCGTCCCAATTTTACTCTGAAAAAATAGAGCTCCTCCCTCCTTCCCTGCAAGAGCCCATTTCCTTTTTAACTTTTGAAGTTAATGTTCCCTTTTACCTCTGGTGGAAAAAAACAAACAAAAAGCACATACACAACAAAACAAACTCCAACAATTTTACATGTACATGTCAATGTCATCGGTTACATTCTTGAGATTGTGTTACCATTCTCATTATTTTTACTGATACAGTTTTATCACCGTTAACTTTCTCTCCATGACCCTTAACATTCACATCTATGCTTTGGAGTTATTGTTTTTAACTTGATTGAATATAGATAATTATTTATAAGAGTGAAATGACCAAGCTCAGCATTCTTTATTAAATGTGCTAGCCTGTTGTTTTTGTTTACAGATAATTTCATGGAATAGTTTTGATTCAAGGGCTAAAGATTATCCCAGGACAGTGATCTGAGGCTCCCTCTGGCTTAATGGACTCTGCAAGTCTGCTTTGCATAAAACTGTAATGTTCTGTTGACTTTCTCTCCTTTTGATTAGGAGACATGTATTTATTGCTTGATCAAAACTTTCAGGGATGGTAGATATCCATTTCTCTTGGCACCACTTATTTCTTCTGGTTTATGATAAAGGAGGTAGTGGTTCATGGAGGCAATGAGATCTACCGTGCAGAAAAATGACTCTTGGTGAATTTAACCAAACCAATTAAGTTGTTATAGATGTATTTGACAGCTAATAGAGTTTCTATTTCTTAATTCAGTTCTGGTTGAAGCTATGTGAATTCCCCTGGAAGATCACACCAGTTGCCATGGATTCAATCCCACGGTATGTGTGTCAGAGTTGAATGCTCCACAGGGTTTTTGGTAGACAGTCGTTTGGAAATAGAACATTGGCGTTTGGAGTTTTTTTCTGAAATACCCCTGGGCGAATTCAAACTTACAACTTTTCAGCTAGTGGTTGAGCTCATGACCTGTTTGCACATGCAGGAAGTATTCTGTGTTTCCTTTAGAAGATTTAAATTAAATGTACTCCATCATGGGGTTTAATACCAGATCACAATTATGTTTAGAAAACCTTCAAAAAACCCTGTATGAAAAATCACAGGCAACTGGACCAGTATTGACACATACCAAAACCTCTTGCTGCCTCAAAAGCACACATGATGTTGTGATATTGGCAAAACTTTCGTGGACTATTTTCTATCTTCAGATATTGTATCTAATTTCCATTAATTCTGAATGATATTTAAAAGTAAAGAATTATAATAAAATGAAAAAATCTGACTCAAATGGCTAAAACCTTATTGTCTGATCTCCCTTTGGACACGCTTTGCGTTTGATCTGGTTTCTAAGATTTTCTGGGGTTTTCATTTCAAACTGGGTTTATCTCTGCTGTACTTTGTCACTGTTCATAGCTTTCTTGACTTTCTATTGCATATTTTTCTATGTTTTTCAGTATATTAAATGCAGGACAGGTGATATATAGATAGAAACAATGAGAATAAAAATTCCGGAGGAGGGGGCATACAGCAGGGAAGGCGGGGTAGGGTGATGAGAAGCTAATATCAAGGAGCACAAGAGAAGAAAGAAGACATTTTGAAACCTATCGTGGTAGCAATTGTACAACACTTCTTGTTATGACTGAACTATTGAATAATATGATGTCTGGATTGTGTCCTAATAAAAAGGATTTTAAAAAATTAACATCAAAGTCAAGGATGCTGTCATGATCCAGAATAAGTGCAAACATATTCTGTGTTCACTTTAATCAAGACCCTTTCTGTCCCACTGGAGACCACATGAACAGAGGTCACATAGGAAAGTCAGCCTCATGGTCTGACCTATGACCCTTTAACTCAGACTGACAGCCCTCACACCGGAAGAGAGTCTCAACAACTAGGGCATGATTTTTTAAAAAAACTAACAGAAATAAAACCTCCTTTCCTTGCCCCCCCCCCCCAGTCACCCCATAGAGGCTACAGAATAGAATTGCCACAAAGGGTTTTCTTGGATATCATCCTTTTGGAAATAGATGTTGTTGGTGGTGGTGGAGGAGGTGGACGTGGAGGTGGTGGTGATGGTGGTGGTGGTTGTGGAGGTGGTGGTGACAGTGGTGGTGGTGGAGGAGGTGGATGTGGAGGCGGTGGTGGGGGTGGGGGTGGTGATGGATGTGGTAATGGATATGGTGATGGATATGGTGGAGGTGGTGGTGGAGGTGGTGGTGGAGTTGGTGGTGGAGGTGGAGGTGAAGGTGGAGATGGTCTTCATGGTGGTGGAGGTGGAGGTGGTTGTGGAGAGGTGGTAGAGGTGATGGTGGAGGTGGTGGTGGTGGTGGTCATGGTCATAGTGGTGAAGGCGGAGGTAGTGGGGGTGGAGTTGGTGCTGGTGGTCATGGTTGTGGTAGTGGTAGTTGTGGTGGTGGAGGTGGTGAAGGTGGTGCAGGTAGAGGTGGATGTGGTGGTGAAGGTGGTAGTGGAGGAGGTGGACCTAGAAGTGGAAGTGGTGGTGGTGGTGGAGGTGGAGATGGAGGTGGTATTGGAGGTGAAGGTCGAGGCAGTGGTAGTGGTGGTAGTAGAGGAGGTGGACATGGAGGGGCTGGTGGTGGTGGTGGTCGAGGTGGAGTTGGAGGTAGTGGAGATGGAAGTGGTGGTGGTGGTGGTGGTGGTAGTGGAGGAAGTGGGGTGGTCGAGGTGGAGGTGGTAGTGGTGGTTGTGGTTGTGGTGGTAGGGGTGGAGGTGGTGGAGGTGGAGTTGTTGGTGGAGGTGGAGGTGGTGGTGGAGGTGGCATTGTTGGTGGAGGTGGTGGTGGAGGTCATAGTGGAGGTGGAGGTGGATGTGGTCAAGTCTGTTCCAACCCACAGCAACTGTATGTACACTAGAATGGAACACTGCCCACTCCTCTGCCATCCTCACAATTGTTTCCTTATTTGAACCCAATGATGCAACTGCTGTGTCAGTCCAACTTGTCAAAGGTATTCTTTTCTGCTACTCTGCTACTCTACCAAGCAGGATGGCCTCCTCCAGGGACTGGTCTCTCCTGAGAACATGTCAAAAGTATGTGAGAGTCAGTTTCATCATCCTTGCCTCAAAGGAACGTCCTGGCTGTACTTCTTCCAAGACAGATTTCATTGTTCCTTTGGCAGTCCATGGTGCTTTCAATACTCTTCATCAGTGTCATCATTTGAATGCGTTGATTCTTACTTGTTCTACCCTATTCAACATCCAATTTCCACATGTTTATGAAACAATTGAAAATACCTTGGTCCACAGAGGGGTGGGGAAAGAAAAACGATGGCCATGCGGAACTTATCAACCCAAGGGTAGGGTATTATTCATGTCACCACAGGAAAAAGGGACCAAGAATTGATCTCATTCCAGTGAACGGATCCTTGAGGGTGGTGTTCCTATGTGGAGCAGCTTAATCCCAGAGATAACTGTAGGACTGGCCTCAGCTCTAGACATGATGTCCTCTCCCTAGACAGCAGCACTATCGAGGACAGCTCTGAGGATATAATTCTGGGAGTGCTGCCCATATGTCTTACCCACATAGGGACAAACCACGAGGGGAGTGTAACAGACCAGCTATGGGACCAAAGCCTAGAAGTCCTGAAGGAATCCCCATTGTAGACTTCTAATTTTGAGGGGGGGAGAGGGAGCGGGCAGCACTTGACATCTCACCCAAGCTGCTTACTCACAAGAGGGCCACACTGAAAGCCTTTCAAGTGTAATGGGGTGGGAATGGGGGCACTCGACCCCTCCATCCCTGACTGCAAGAAAAGCAGTGGGGACCTATAGGATGCACACCTTTAGGATATTAAAGCCGAGGACTAAAACGGTAAGGGCTGTTAGATAAGTGGAGCACCCCGGGATATGAAACCCTGAAAGAAAAGGGTGGACGGATCCTAATAGGTCCTACCCACTATTTGACAGAGAAATATTCATCTACTCTATGTTAGGATACCCGTTATATTTAGAACGAAAAGAAATGCTATGGAGACAGCAATAGGACCAATGGTTCGGGGAGGGAGGAAGCAGGGGGAGGAGAACAGTGAGCCAGGAACAGCAAAGGTTATACAATTGATGGTGACAAGGGTACAGCATTCCTGGTCAGGCTTGATCCATCAAAAAGTGTCTGAGAGGAATTACCAAGAGGTGAACAATGGGCAAACATGGTAGTGGGGCAAGAGAAAAGGAAAGGAGAAGAAAGCAAAAGTTTGCATATCTATAGGAATTAATGTAGATATGCAAATTTATAATTATATAGATATAGTGTAGATGTGGTGAAGAAAACAGATGGTGACCAGCTATTAAAAGATAAAATATCTGAGGTCTTAAAGGCTTGTCAAACAAGCGACCCTTGAGCAAGGAAAAAACAAAGTCCATATGGAAGAAGTCCACACCCCTGTGTGATCATGAAATGTCAGGGAAATACGTAGCAGAAATTTGAAAACAAGTGATGAAATTGATGTGAAGGAGTGCGAACAAAGTGGAGACCCAAAACCTACTGGCAAGACTATTGGACCAGCCCTCACAGAGGGGCCACATGGGACAGGGGGTGAGGTGGAGACAGGAATTCAGGATGTGGTAGAGCACTCACAAAACACACAACTTCTCCTCTGATTCTTTATTATTTCCTTCCCTTAATATTAAGGCTTATGTTTCACCTTGTCATCTTGTCATCATGTTTCATACTGTTATCTCTGTGTATGTTCATGTGTATAAATAAGATAATTCAATGCAAGAATGCCAAGTTGGATGACCCATCAGAAACAGCAGAGGGAGTAATGATTCCCTGAAGAAACGGTAAGATAGAGGGGATTGGGGGAAAGAGGGAACCGATAACAGTGATGATTGCATAACCCCACTCTGAAGTTGAAAAGGAGGAGCTGAACTTCTGATCTCTGAAGTGCTTTGATTTTCAGCACAGCTCACTGATTAAGTGCATGGGTTCCAAAATCAGACTCTCCTAACCTTAAATTGTCATTTGATCATGATAGCATTGCGAATACCTAGGGAATAGCTTTTTAATCTCTACCACGAGTGGGTCAATAGCTTTATAATCTCTACCAGCCTGGGCCACACTAAACAAACTTCTACTACTCAGTAGAAACAGAATGCCTGCCTGCTAATGCAGCCTAGGATCAATCTCTTGGTTTTCACAAAGTTGCAATAGTCCCTCCAACAAAATTGCCTTGGCCAAATCCTTCTCCTTCAGAGAGTCTGCAACCACCATTCCAATTGGTGGGTAAGTCGTCTGACCTGCTTCGTGGTCATTTTCTATGTCAAAAATGTGGACATTGTTGCAAGGTTCAAGTAAGACCATTTTGTAAAGTATTCAACAGAAGCTAACCCATAGTAAGTACTTCATATAGTTGATTCCAACTAGGTTTCCCTTATAAGGAAATTATCAGTACCCACCACTCTAATCAGTGTTTTACACCATAGCATTATCAATATTAATATTTCACAGGAAACCTCAGATTTATTATCTGGGAGCTTGCATAGGCTAAAACATGGTCTCCCTGCTTTTCCATTTGTATAAGATAGCAATATTTGTTATATTTTCTTCATTTAAAGTGAAAAACATCTTAAAATATAGTTGAAATAAAAATATATAAGCACGCTAATTTACAGATATTTAAGTACTAGCAATAGTAATAAAAATTATCATTGTAATGAATTTTATTTATAACTTAATTATCAACTTCAGAGAACAATTATTAAGTACGTACTTGGGTGATTGAGAATTGAATAAATATTAGGACTTCATAGAAAGAGATAAATGTGTATAATCTATAGGAATTTAAAACTTTAGGGGGTTGTGGATTTTTGTGGTGGTGGTTGTTTGGTTGGTTTTGCATCATCACCAAACTTCTGAATTTTAAAGCAAAGTTTTTGACTTCTTAAAGGTTGAATTCACATCTCCTGTGAAGGCAGATGAATTTCATGCCACAGTGATTTGTGTTTGGTTTGTCATCATTGTGTATTTTTATTTCTTATACTCCTTTATTTATTTCTTATACTCCTTTTCAGATTTATTTCTCACATTTTCTTTCAGAGGACAGGACGGGAAGCTGTATGGGGGCAGAGTGGGTATGGGTCAAGAAAGTCAAGAGTGAGCAGAATGTCTGCTCTTCTGGGTAAGTCTAAAACATCCTTGACAACACCTATTTGTCTGGGAGAAAGGAAGCCGCCGCCTCAGTTGCAAAAGGGGTGAAGGAGAGGAGATTTCATCCCCCCTGGGGAGAGGACGGCAGTTTGAAGTTTGTGAAAATAGGGAGTACTCAAGCTCAATGAAGAACTGGGCCAGTGTCCCAGCTAGAGGACAAGTTCTCAGAGGAAATGGTCTTCCTGTGGGACTTTCAGGAACCTGGGTCGAGCCTGAGGACCCACCTTTGGGGCTCCATCCCTCTTTGAAGAGTCGTGTGTCTCAGAAGAACCACGGAGATCTGTCAGGATTTCAGATGGTATTGACTTCATGGTAAGTGTTGGCTTACGGGCGCGATGTCTGTGATGTTCTAACTTCATGTAGCTCTTCTGAATTTTTGTATGATCTATAGAGCCGGGGTGGCATAGTGGTTACGTGCTGGGCTGCAACCTTCAAGGTCAGCCGCTCAAAAAACATCAGACACTCCACAGGAGAAAGACGAGGCTTTCCACTCCCATAAAAAGTTACAGTCTCAGAAGCTCGCAGGGGCAGTTCCACCCTGTCCTGACAGGCGTGCTGTGAAGCAGAATTAACTTGAAGGCAGTGAGTTTCATTTAAAGAGAGCTTGAAATGAAGCCCTGCTTCTGCCTTTGTGGGGTGCAGTGGGAGATGGGGTTGAGAATCAGATTAAAATTGATTTAAGTAGGGCTGAGCCCCGGTGGCGTAGTGGTTGTGCGCGGGACTGCGGCCCACTGGGATGGAGGTTCAAGTCCAGCTCCTGTAAGGCTGGGCCTCCTACTCCCACCACTGGAGGGCAATGATGCCTAAAATAAAAAAAAAATAAAAAAAAAACAAAAAAAAATTGATTTAAGTAATATATAAAAAAAAGAGACTAGCCTGGAAGACCATGTAGTATGATGACTCGTAGCTCTCTGTGCACGTAGAAGAGTACTCTGATTTGAGATTGCAAGCCAAAATGTAGAGTAATCGACGGCATTGAGTCCACTGGGACTCATCATGGCCCTCAAGGACAGAGTAGAACTGTCCCTTTGGGAGTGACTTGTGGTTTTGAACTGCGACCTTGCTGTGAGCAGCTCAAGGAGTAACCCCGTAGCAAGGCTAATTGAGGTTGACATGACTGAAATGACATTTCTCCCAACAGAGATGAAAGACCGTCTAGAAAGTCATTGCTTAGGCGATGAACAGTGACGCTGCCACAAGACAAATGTGTACAGCAAAGACAAGACTCTGTAGAAGCGGATAAACAAAACCCTGCCAGTTCAGTGTGGGGGTCTTTGTGTCACTTGCATGCGGAACTGGTGAGTTATGCCCTTGTTTAATTTGTAGCATTTCAATTAGGACATCATTGGTGACCCTTCCTCCTGACACAGGCTATTTTGTTCTTGCAACAAACTTGGCCACTGGCCACATTCGCTGTTATTGATGATGCGAATTTATGTATTACAGATACAAATGATCTAATTGCATATATAAATGATTTAATTGCAGATTAGATAAATATGATGTAGACATTCCCAATCACATAATTATTCAAAAGATGATAATAATTTGGTCCCATTTGTCAAATAATGTTACTGCATTTTAATTTACATTTTCAGAGGATTTAATTAACCAAGTTTTAGGAACTTAGACAGGAACAAGCCGCCTTAAATCCTTCCTGGAACAAGAGAGGAGAGAAACCAATAAATAAACTGCTAAGAGCAGAATTTTCCTTTTAATTCTATAATTGCTTTCTTCTCAAGATGGCTCTCCCTGTCCCCCCCACTCCCCTAGGTGAGAATGCGGCATGAATACTCATGAGTGATCCATCAAAATAAAAGTTAACAATTAGGAAAAGTAAAAGTGCATGAAGCACTATAGCCTATTGGGGAGACAGGTTGAGAATCATTTCCTGTGATATTAACTTAGACTAAAGATGCTTAACTGAGTTGTAGAGTGTGGGTATCCTTACACATGCCTGAGAAGAGACCTATAACTTCATTTTCATAACTTAAAGTGGAGTGTAGTTGTTTGTTCTTCCCCTTCTGATGCTTAAGGTAGGCAACAAACCACAGTGGCATTTTCCATACCTGTCATTTTTTCACCGATTAAGAAGTTCTTAGATCTTGTTATTTAACCCTTTTGTGGCCTGGGGAACATACAGTCTCCACTTAGATCTTCTACATCTGCAGGGTAGTGGGAAGCTCTGGTGGCATAGTGGATTACAAGTTTTGCTACTAACTAAAAGGTCATAAGTACAGAACCACTGTCTTCCCCTCAGGAGAAAGATGAAGCGTTCTGCTTCCACAACTATTTATAATCTCAGCAATTTACAGGGGTCGTTCTACCATTGTGTGGGCTTGTTATGAGTCAACAGGAGGGCAGAGGCTTTGATTTGGGATCATCCTTTAAATATATGCTTACATGGTAGAGGATCTGAGTAACTGGGTGAAGCCCCCCCAAAATGGGGCCTCATTCCACCAATCTCAGTAGCAGAGAGTCCCGTGGGACATAGGTGCCCCCACTAATTGCAGAAGACTTCATATGTCAATTTCCACCCATTTCATTCAAAATGCCTTTTTGTGATTGAAAAGACAAAATTTCAGCAAAATACTTCAAAGAGAAAATAATTTTGTCTTGAAAGGGTTAAAGCGCTAATTAAAAAAGCATCTATCTTTTATCCTGCAATGAAGTATTTTAGATATTGACTTCCTTTATGAACTCTGTAATTAATCTGATATATTCTACACGGGAGTTCAGAGGTGGAACACAACTGCCAGTGGGATCTGAGGCAAAGAAAAACTTCAGAACATCTGTCTTAGAGTGCCAGGACTTTATGTGAAGATGGAAGAATATTAGGCTAAGTTCAAAGCACTAACAGTTAATACCATGGATTTTCTTGTATGTCCTTATAGTCTTGGTCTGTAGAGCTAATTCTGTACATAATAAATGCTTACCAAATACTAAAATTTAATAGACAGATCTAAGTATTAGTTATATATGATAATGGTTAATAATATACATTTTATATTACTCTGTTAAGTCAGAACATTATTAAAAGAATAGAAACATGTTTTTATCTTTCAAAATTAGCTTGAGTTTCATAAATTTTACCAGGTAATGAATTACTTATATCTCATATTTAATAACATAATATATACATTACATTTCAATGTTTTCAATGAATCATTTGGCTTATATATCATGCCTTTAAGAGACTGAGAATAATGTAAGGGATTTGAAAGTTTTGAAGAGATTTCCTCTTAGGCCAAGAGCAATTTCAATGTGAAGCACAACTTTTGCAAGTTAAATTCAATCATTTTACAATTGTCTTAGAGGAGGGATGAGATGGGAAAGTTTTTTTTAATAAATCATTATATTGCAGGCTCTTACAGCTCTTTTAAGAATCCATACATCAATTGCACCAAGCACATTTGTACATATGTTGGCATCATATTTTCCAAACATTTTCTTTCTACTTGAGCCTTTGATCTCAACTCCTCTTTTTTCACTCCCTCCCCCACCCTCATGACCCCTTGATAAATTATTATTATTATTTTATATCTTACACTGATCACAATCTCCCTTCCCCCATGGTTTCTGTTGTTCGATCCTGTGTGTGTGTGTGTGTGTGTGTATGTATGTAGGTGTGTGCCTATGTGTTGATCATTGCGATTGGTTTCCCCTTCTTCCCCTTCTCTCCCCATCTTTCCTCTACCTTCTTGGTATCTACCTACTCCCATTCCTGTTCCTGGATTCCACAGGTAGTGAGCTCTTTTCTCTTATCTGTACCTGTGCACATGCTCCGTTCCAGCTAGAACTGAAAGGCAGGACTGGAATCATGATAGAAAAGCCTCAGGGAACCAGAAGACTATTGGTGCTTTACCACACTCTGGTTAACTCATTCCTTCCTTGTGACCCCTCTGTGAGGGGGTGTCACATTGTCTATAGATGGTTTTGTGGTCTCTGCTCTGGCACCCCACATTCTCAGCAATATGTCTTGTTTGTTTGTTTGTTTTGGGTCTTCTGATGCCCGTTACTTGATCTTATTGATACCTCATGATCACACACGCTGGTGTGCTTTCCCTGTGGGCTTGTTGCTTCTCTGCTAGAAGACTGTTTAGCTTCAAACCTTTAAGACCCCAGATGGTATGTTTTGATAGCCAGGCACCATCAACTTTCTTCACATTTGCTTATGCACCCACTTGCTCTTCAGGGATCACATTGGGAAGGTTAAGTATTAGCTTTTTTTTGTATTTGGTGGATAAATTTGAATAATAGTTGTATTGATTGAACTTCCTTGTATGGGGATAGATATAACCCTATGACAAACAGCTTTTTACTTCAAAAGAGAGCTTGAAATGTCCTTTTTGAGAATGAATCCAATGCCATGCCTCCTGATTGTATCCTTCCTAGCATAGTAAACCATATGATTTTCTGATTCAAAATGGCCAATATTGGTTCATCTGAGCTCACTAACACCTAGAATATTGATTGATTTCACTTTTCATGACTTCTAATTTTCCTAGATTCATACATTCAAATTCTGATTTTTATTAGGCTTTTGCCACTGTTTATTCTCATTTTGACAGCTCTATCAGCAACTGAATGTCTCAAAGGCTTTACTTTCACAGGGTTTACTCTGTTCCCATTGTTATGGTTGACTTTCTTTTAAGGAGGCAACTCTTCTTCAGTTACATTTTAGTGCCTGATACTATTTCTGACAACGTACTGCTACAGTTCATTAGTCTTATGGTATCTGACAATATTCTGATGCTATGCTTAAGGTTTTCAGTAGCAAATTCCTTCAAAATGGGCAGTGGGTAGCTCTATTGAAATGTGTTTGGTTTGAGCGACCATGTTGAGTGGCTGTATTGGTTGTTGAAATACCAGTTATAGATATAGCTGCCAGGATATCAGCAGCATACACACCACCACAGTACAACAAATAATAGACAAATGATGGATGGGAGAAAATAGATAAAGTTTATTTAGAGTTGGAATCTGCTCAGTGGCAATGAGACATTTAGAAAGAGGTCTTTTTTATTCAGACAGCAAAATGTGGGGAACGAATTCTTTCCATCTGAAGCTAAGAATCCTTTCTTATCATAAATCTAAGGGAATTATTGGAACACATGTGGCATCCTCCAGGAGTTGAGATGTCCACTCAGTCAATGAAACCACACATGTCAACAGGGCCAGACTCAACAGGCAAGCAGTACAGCCCCTGCTTGCATGCACTTGGGACCTAAGACTCTGAAGGGATCATATTTGTTTCCCACAGTTATTGAGACAAATTGCTATAAGCTTTGTGGATTGAAGAAACACACATTTTTCACCTTACAGTTCTGTAGGTAAGAAATATAATGTGGATCTTATTAGCCTAAAATCAAGACATTGACTAGTCTGCATTCCTTTCTATTAAGTGTAAGCTTAGTCATTTTTCTTGCCTTTCCTACCTCCTATAATTGAAAAATATCCATTGGTTCATGGTTCCTTTCCTCTATCTTCAGAGTAGGCTAACCCAACCTGAGTCCTTTCCACATCTTAAAAATGGTTACTTCCTAGACACAATAAACCAATATATAGGACTTGTTTTCTTGGTTCAAAGATTTGTGACTATAATCATTTGGACAAGTAGGTCAACTGGTATAAAAAATTCCATAAAGTTTATGTTCTACATGCTATTGTCGTGAATTCTATCTAGGGTCATAAAAGCTTGCAAGTAGCCATTTACATTATCGTTATTCATCTTCTTGAATCGGGAAGTGAAAGAGAAAGATGGAAGCCCACAATTCATAGAAGGGATTGTTAGGCAGCTAGATTTAGGGACAAGTGCAGTTGTCTCACCAGTTCCTGCAAAGACTCACGGAGAGGAGTTGGAAAGAAATTTGGACACCTATAGCAATACTCACACTGAGCATGCAAAGACGAGGACCCTCTAGACCCAAGTGAAACCAATACCTTGGCATACTCACCTTGGTATGTCACACAGGTGGGCCTGAAGTCAACCAATACCTCCACCCATGTCTTCCCCAGCAAGCACTTGGTGTCTTAGACTCTTGTTCTCTTGCTCTCTTGACCTCTTTGTTCCCAGGATTTCCCAGTTCCGCACTGGGGGAGGGGGGTATTCTTTTCCATGTGGTTTTTAATACCCAGTTGTGAAGCCCATGGTGACTTATACATGGCTTGACATGCTTTCTAGAAACAGCGTGTACCCTTTTGAGACTGTAGAGCCTGGCATTTTTCCTCTCCTTCATAAAAACTCACTTGGATTTGTAAAACTTGCTTGGCGTATAGTCTTTCAGCATACAAAGCAAAGAAGCAAGGTCTAACCAGCTCTAACAAGATTGGTGGACAGGATTAAGTTTAGATGACCTCCTCTACCTGGAGATCAAAAGAACTAGAGGGTGCCTAGCTCCTAGCTCCTAATACTGAATGTTCTGATCAGGGCCACATGATAAAAGTGAAGAGAAATATGAAACAAACTTGAAATTCTCCAAATTCTAAATTTACTAGACTCATTTACTTGAAGCACTTGCTAATGAAGATCAAGGATTTCAGCCTTTAGTATGGATTACAACTCAATGTAAAGAAAACTAGAATCCTCACAACTGAAACAACAGGGAATATCATGACAAATGCAGAACAGATCAAAGTTGTCAAGGATGTCTTCTTGCTTAGATCCACAATCAACACTCATGGTAATAGCAATCAAGAGACTACTACACACAACACATTGAATAAATCTTCCATACAGACTTTTTTAGAAGTTGTAAAGCAAGGAGGTTACTTTGGGGACTAAGCCATGGTTTTTCACTTGCTTCCTATATATGTGAAAGTTCGAAATTTAGTTATTCATTGACTACTTTCATGTGCATATGAGGCAACTACGACTAGGGACAGGCACATTGTAGTCCTCAAAATGACATCTTTGCTTTAGAACACTTTCAAGAGGTCATGGGTGGAAGGTTTGCTCAATGCAATGTGCCATTTTATTTCTTGAGAGTGCTTCTTAGGCGATTGCCTTTCCCCTTGTTGTTGGTCCATATCCTGTTGTTTGTAATGGTATAAATTAAAGACCTCAGATTTCTTTGGGGAAAAGGTTAGAGGTGTGGAAGCACTGCCATAGAAGTGTATAGCTCTAATTGAGGATATGGCAAAAAACGATAGATTTATTTTTGTGTGTTTAATAAAGATGAATATGGTTTTTGTTACAATACTTTTAGGCTTACCCTCATATGTGGAACTAGTCAATTGCTCTGTCAACCTGAATCTACTAAACTACTAATAGTCCTGAATTAAAGGTTTCTTGTTTTATATGAGGACTCTGAGTGAATTCAATTGAAAAGTGAAACAAAATATGTAAAACTTGCTAGGTTTTCTTTTTTCTGCCAGATTCTTAAGTAGGTAAAGTTTCCTGGCTTTCGTATGTCAATTACTCAATCTTATTAAAATAAATTGCCTAAATCGAGGTACTATTCTACATGGATTCATTAGATATTATCTTCTAAACTTGGATTTGAAAGGACCTTTAAAATCGATTTACAAGTGACTACTAGAAAAACAACAGTAACAACAACAACGACAATGACAACAACAAAAGAAACCTCAAACCCATTGCTGTCAAATATATCTTGACTCATGGCGACTCTGTGTGTAAAAATTTTGTTTATTTTGAGCAAATTTTCCATCTCGGTAATGTTATTCCCATCTGACAATATTGAATGGTGTCCTCTAATAGAAAAGATATATTTTTAAAATAAACTTAATAAATTATCTAGTGGATAAGCTGTAACCTACCTGTTCTTTGGTTCCTTGAATCTACAGGGACTCAATTTTGCCTAGCAGAACTTGACAATCCACCCTTTTCTCTTTCAAAAACTTCTAAGAAGGAAGGCCCAATGTTGATCATTCCTTGAAAAAAGCATAACAAGCAACTCACCTTAGTTTGTATATTCATTATTGACAAAAGGTCAGTGTTTATATTAGAGAGATGAAGAGACACTATCAGTAAAGACCTAGATACTCTATTTTGAAAATAATACAGGGGTTGATGTTTTTGGAGGCCTAAGTGTATATTAAGAATAAGCAATAACCAGGGGGGAAGGAGGGGGAGGGAACCTATGTAGGGTATATTTAATTTTGCAGGAGTAATTGATCTTTTTAACATGGTAAGTTTATTTCTGGTCATAACAGTCTGACTTCTGATAGCAACTAAATGTATTTTAACAGTAGAGCTTTAAAAACAACGTCTTGTTGTGATCATTTTAAACTTTAAAGTGGCACTCCCTTAAAAGGAGACCCGAGAAGCAATTTAACAATTTTCTGCAGAAAAAAAAAAAAATAAGAGTTTGGTGATAAACACTTCTAGTTGCTAAGAGACTTGCCTTTAATGTGACTACCGTGTTCAACAAATGCTTCCTATATTATGGTTTCTAATTTTTTACGCTATAGTTATACTTCTAGCTTACTGATAACAATACTGTGCAAGCTACTTAAATTTCAAATGCATGTGTTATATAAATAAATAATCAAATAAATTTGGGTAGTGACAATCCTTTCTGAGTACCAGGGCAAAAACAGGAGGGCAACTGAAAACACACATAATTATAGTGCAGCAGGAGTGTTGGTGGCTGTTGCCAATATATGGCCCCTTTAAAAACCAGAACAATTAAAAAGGAAGTTACACACAATGTGTTTAAATAGAATGCACTTTGTGTTGACTGAATTGGTATCACTTGTGCCTTTGATCATCATTTAAGAGAACATGGCTGGAGGCCAACTACAGAACACCTTAAAACAAACCTCCAGACTTAAGTGAGGTTTCCTCAAAGAAATCAAACACTTAGCCAAAGGGCATCATAAATAAATCTGGTCTTTTTACAGGGGGCTTCCATGAAAGAGTCACTAGAAAGACTGTCTTTCATACAGCCCCATCTCAGAGGAAACAAATTAAGCATCTATGCAGATAAGGCATAGATGTTAGAAGAAGGACAGGGAGACAAGGACAGAAATATGTTTGTTGGGGAAGGAAGAGGGAGTTTGAAGACCTGCCATCAGTGCAGAGAAGACTGTGAGAAAGCTCATGTGCTTGAGCAAGAAAAAAAAAAGACTCATTAGCAAATGGAATCAAACCAATTTCATCTTTTTTTATCTTGGAATATAAGAAGGTGGGCACCAGCAGTGATGCCTCTCTCTTTTTGTTCTTGCTGTTGTTGTTGGCATTTGCTTTTAGTGGGGGTTGGGAACTGTGCACATTTTATTTGACAAGATGAAAATGTAGAGCCTCTTTTGATGCAATAAAAGCAGGCCTGTGTTTGTATTGTTTATTGTTTTCTGATCTGTCACAGGCTGACACCCACTGCTAGCAAGGAGATTCTGACTCATAGCGACCCCCAGCAACTCTCTGTAAATCTTTGCAGGAGCCGTTAGCCTCATCTGTTCCCTGCAGAACTGCTGGTGGGTTTGAACATGGGCCTTGTGGTGAGCAGTCCAAAACCTATTGACTGGGCCACAAAGGCTCCCAGATCACTGAATATAGTTTTGTGAAATATATTTTAAATATGTCATTAGGTATTAATATGAGTTATATAAAATGCAAGTTTGTAAGTTTCATTTTTTAAATTAGATTCACCTCTTATAATTCTGTAAAGTTGCTCTAAAAGTGTCTAAATTCTCTCTCTTGATTCTTGGACTAGTATCATCTCAGGGACCGTCAAGTGCCTTCAAGTCCCAGGGGGACCTATAGATGAATTTTGGATTTATCCAGGCATGTTTAAAACCCAGTTTCACTGGATTTGAGAAGGTTTTTAAATTGATTATATTTAAGGGGATAAAAGTCACACATCATCCTCCTACTCCCACCACCAGGGCAGTGATGCCTAAAAAAAAAAATAAAAAAAAAAAAAGTCACACATCATCTCATCTTACTAATAGCATGCATAAGATCCATTTTTTAAATGTCAAACTGTGAGGAATTCCTATAGTCCTTGGTTGCTGCCACCTGAAGCTATCATCTGAAGACAAATCCTCTTTAGTTTTTTTTCCATTTTGGATTTGACCCTAGATGTGAAGGAGGCCAAAGTTTGCCAAAAATGCATCCCAGAAAAAGGTGAAATCTAGGGCTAATGGTTTCTTGTCAGAAGATTGGAAAAATAGCCTAGCCAGAATCCCAGCAGGCAGCAAAAATGAGTTCTCAAAAACATCCTAGGTTGGCCAAAGTCTGACCCGAGGGAGGGTGTGAGTTAAGAGTAGTAGAAATTTCAACAAAAACTTGTTGAAACGATGTAGGAAGCGTAACTTCCTAATAAAGGGAAGAAACAGAACTGTGTTGAGCATGGCAGAGTTTTATAGAACACATTTTTCCTGCTAGGCAAGCATTGAACTTTGAGCAACTCGCTTTGAGTTAGTGCACCCAGCAGTGTTGCCTGGGAAGGTTCTCTCTGGTCATTGTGAATTTTTTTGTAAAAGTAGTTTTGCTCAGACCTCGGGTTTTTTTTTTTTTTTTTGGTGATGGCTCTTTTAAGAGAACAGCATGCAGCTCTGAAATTTTGTTTCCTACTTGGGAAAAGTGCGGCGGAAACTGTTGTGGTGTTTTGAACACAGCTTACAAGGACGGCGCCATGGGAAAAACTCAAGTGTATGAGTGGTTTTCTCATTTCAAAAAGAGTGAAATGTTGATTGTTGACAAACCTCATTCTGGACATCCGTCAACTTCCTGAATGGAAGAACAAGTCCATTCGTAGCACATTTGGAGTTCATAACACCAGGTCAGACTGTAATCAAGCTTTCTATGTAGAGGTTCCAAAAAGATTGTGTTATACTGTGGGACAAAAAAGGCCCAATTTGTGCAAGATGGGAGACTGGTTTTTCCATCATCACGACAATGCCCCTGCAGTCAAGTCAGTGCTTCAGTTTTGGGAAAAACAACAACAGCAACAGCAAAACAGAATGCCTCTCTTGCCCCACCCACCTTACCAACCCGGGGACTCGAAAGGTCAGAAATTTGATGATGCAGAAGAGACAAAGAAGAAAACAAGGGAGGTGCTGTCAGCTTCCCAAATAGATGAGTTTGAAAAAAATATTTCCAAGGATGGGATCACAGATTTGACAAATATAGTAACTGTAGTATGTAGTAGGTGATAAGGTTGTTTTGTAAAAAAAAAAAAAAAAAATTAAATACATGGCTTGGAAAAAAACTTTTGGTTTTTTCCCTGGGGGTTAGGGAATACCCCCTCTGCTATCCACAGGGTGGCTGAGGCCATAGTTTCTAAGGAGTACCATTATGCTTTCACTAGACCAAGTTCACAATCTTGCTCACTGGCCCAGCAGTTTTTTCCAAATATTTTCTCTTCTAATGAAACTGTTTTTTGGGGGTGGGGAGGAAATCACTGCCATCTGGTGGGAGTAGAAGGCCCAGCCTTGCTCCTGGAGAGCTGCTGCTGGATTTGAACTGCCAAGCCAGTGGGCTGCAGTCCTGCACACAACCACTACAACACCGGGGCTCAGCCCTCTAATGAAACTTTAAATGGAAATCCACTTAAAAAAAAAAAAAGATGAACACAGAGCTGTGCCGGTTTAAAGCAGG
Source organism: Nesogale talazaci (assembly GCA_004026705.1). Classification (NCBI taxonomy): domain Eukaryota; kingdom Metazoa; phylum Chordata; class Mammalia; order Afrosoricida; family Tenrecidae; genus Nesogale; species Nesogale talazaci. Next base: position 283,585 of record PVJH01000040.1, on the reverse strand, counting down.
CAACGGAAACTTCACATCTGCCTATGCTCCCTCCCTATGGGAAGCTCCTGAGATTCCACAGAGCATTTGAAAATCAAAGCACTGAAATGCCACTGGATTCTGTGGAAAGCTCTGAAAATAACCAAGCATGCGTCTCATCTCTAACTGGCAGACATCTCCACATCTTTGTCCCACATTGATTCTGCTTCGCTGTGTAAGACCATCTTCTCTCAATTTTCTTCTTTTCTCTTCCTCTGTGGATGCTAATATATCATTTGCCACAAACCTGTCAACTATCTTTCTTATTCAAGTCAGTAATAAACTCAATCCAAAGGCATGCTATGTGCATGGCACAATGAACAAAGACAAGCTGTCCATCTTTTGCTTTTCTTACCTTTCTGCCTTAATCTTGAACTGCTAGGACACACTATGTGCCATTCCTTGTGCCAATGAATACAACTGTGGTTGCCAAGGGAACACATCACTGACATAATTGAAATACAACTGTTTCTTTGAGGGGGAAGCTCCCCATTCAGTGTTGTCTATAGGATCTTAGAAATGAACACTACTTCAGGTTCACTTATAAGATTTTGAGGCCTTTGAGTTTTTCTTTTCTTTTTAATTAAAGGATCATTTTATTAGGGACTTTTACAACACTTATTACAATCCATACATCAATTGTATCATATGTTGCCATCATTCTTTTCTAGACATTTCTTTTCTTTCTTTTTTCAATCATTTTATTGCGAGCTCATACAGCTCTTATCACAATCCACACATGCATCCATTGTGTCAAACTCTTTTGTACATTTGTTTCCCCACATCATTCTCAAAAAAACACTTGCTTTCTACTTGAGCCCCTGGTATCCACTCCTCATCTCCCCCTCCCTTCCTGTTTCCCACTCCCCCATGAACCCTTGATGATTCATAAATTATTATTATTTTGTCATATCTTATACCCTCTGATGTTTCCCTTCACCAACGGCTTTGCTGTCCATCCCCCAGGAGAAAGTTTTATGTAGATTCTTGCAATCTGTTCTTCCTGCCTACCCCACCTTCCCTCCACTCTCTCAAAATCACCCTTCTTACCACTGGTCCTGAGGGGTTCTTCTGTTTCTAATTCCCTTTTTTTTCCAGTTGTTATCTGTACCAGTGTACCTCCTCTGGTCCAGCTGTATTTGTAAGGTAGAATTGGGATCATGATCCTTGTGGGGAGGAAGCATTTAAGAACTACAGGAACATTGTATGTTTCATCATTGCTACACTGCACCCTGACTGCCTTGTCCCTTCCCAAACCTCTGTGAGAGAATGTCCAGTTGCCTACAGATGGGCTTTGTGTCCCCACTCTGCCCTCCCCCTCATTCACAATGATATGATTTTTTGTTCTCTGATGCCTGATAGCTGATCCCCTCAACACCTTGTGATCACCCAGGCTGTTGTGCTTCTTCCACGTGGGCTTTGTTGTTTCTCAGCTCGATGGCCTCTTGTTTATCATCAAGCCTTTAGACCTCAGATGCTATGTCTTTTGATAGCCAGACACCATCAGCTTTCTTCTCCACATTTGCTTATGCACCTGCTTTGTCTTCAGCGATTGTGTTGGGACAGGCTGGTGGTGGCAACCACAGCAATAACAACAACAGAAAGACAGCAACATCAACCACCATGACAAGCCCTATAAATAGTTCAAGGTCTATTTGTCACCCTTTATGAGTGTTTTCCTGTCCAGGCTAGTGAGGCACCTCGCCCTGTCCCCACAGTCTGGTTTTGGTATTCCCTGGAGACTTCATTGCTCTGGTCCCTTTGCTGCACTGTTGTACTCTCCCAAGTGTCTGACTTGGGCATGATAAGCTCAGGGTAGACACAAGTCCCGCATGTGTCTCTAGTGTTGTCCTTCGTGATACTACGGGTCAGTGTGAAGTGTTGTGTCTCGTAGCAGGGCCAGCTCTATGACCTGTGCATTGGCTTCTCTGAGCAGAAATAATGTTCTCAGGATTTGGTGGGCCAGGATGTTCTTCACGCTTTTTTCTCTCCCCTCTTGTTGACTCCAGTGTGCTCTGATCAGACAACTCCTTCTCCTTGGGCTTTAGGTACAGTGCTCTCGTCTGAAGTGAATTCTTCTGGGGGGTGGATGGAGGTGGTGGTGCTGTCCACATACTTGGTAATGGGGCTGGCCCCTCAAGAGGCATTTGATTTTTTCATTCTCTCTCTTTATTTCTTAGTTTTATCTTTGAGAATATGACCATAATAGCATTTGTAACTTTCTTAGTTTAATATGATAGATACATGAATATTTCAGAAACACACAACTGGCTAATAGACTATGAATAAAAGGTAGGCTATCTCTTCAAATGAATAAAATCAATGCAGTCTTTCTTTAAGTCATGTCTGCCATATTCTACAGATGTATAAGACAGTAAAATACAGATCAATCTCCAACCATGGTTTTAATCCAAATTGTTTTCTCTTTCTCCTTTACACTGACATGATTTCAAAGAATATATCAAACAAAACTTCTTGTCTTTTTAAACATTACATTTAATGATTCTTATATTTGTTTGCACATATATAATATTACTGTTAGTCTTATAATTCTTATAAGTAATTATTCTTATTATTCTTATTATTTATAAATTATTCTTATTATTTATATTAGACTGGATTAAAGAAATCAAACAAATATTGGGCAAATATGTTAAGCTGACATTTTAAAACTAGTTTTATCAGCTACCTATTCAGCACATTGAAGGACAATTAAGGGCAAATGATAGTTAGCTTCTGATTTATAAAATAATACCTAGATATCAAAATACTTAATATGTGTCAAGGTGCATTAATATGTTACATCTGTTCTATAAATCCTCCCTTGATAATTAGCTGCTTATCTCAAAATAAGGCTTTATCTGAAATAAATTTAAGAGGTGACCAAACTCTAAATGGATTTTCCAGAACTGTTCTTTGACCAAATCCTCTAATAAACCTATGTAATACTTACAGGGGAGGAGAGACAACAATCTCACCCTCAACCACAAAAGAACACGCATCCTATTAAGCAAGTCCAAAGACTGTTCTGTAGCGTGAACAGAAGAAGCTAATGAGAAAAAGAGTGATTGTGACAAGCAATTATGTCACCTATGTGAACAGCTTAATTTTCTAAATTAGCCACTTTGATAATTATGACATCTCATTTGTCTTTTAATTCCACGAGCCCTGAAGTTTACCTTTGATTTTTTCCAATCAGATAAGAGGCTTTGATAAGCCAACAGTCTATTATGTGTCTGAAAAATTCAGATTTCAGGCTGATTGGACTTGCTGTTTGCTTGAGCTGAGCAAATGGCTCTCTCCACAAGAGCTCTCCAAACCTGGCTTTCCTGCTTCTGTTTCCAATAGAGATGGGGAAGCAAGGGGGGGAGGGTTTCAAAGCAAATTAATAGTGTCAACAGGGCTGAAGAGAAAACTGTTCAGCCTACTTCAGAAGAAAGGCAAACTGCTTTTCAAGTACATTAAAAATCACTTTAGTAGCATCCACTTTGCATGCCCCCAAATTACTAAGCTAATTATACATTATTCTGATCTCCTCATTGACACAGTTTGCAGATCTTTGGGAGTCAACATGTTCTTGTTTTATGTTATAGTCCCTTGAAAAGTTTACACAACGTTGAGGTCTGTATGGGTAGATATAATAGAAAAACAGATTATGTGAAAGAGAAATCCCCATGGTCCTACAAATTGGATTTCTGCAGCTGCATTATCCTTGAAATGAGGAATCCTGGTTTCATCAAGTTGCAGAAAACTTTTGTCATCAGCTCTCTTACTTGAGGATGTGCATTTGGCGGAAGCTGCTAACTATTGCCAAACAAGTTGAAAAGGTCATTGTTTTACTTCACGACAGAGGCACGTTTGTGAAATATGGGACAAAGATGAGTGTTTGGGTACGAATTGGTGCCTGAAACACTTAGGAGAGTCATGAACATGGTCCTTCACACTGACAACGTTGTCATCATCCTTAGCTAGGGCAGTGGCTTCAGAAGGTAATATGGTTGCTGCTAGCTGGTGTTGAGACCATTCCAACTCATGACCCTTCCATGACTGCACAGTGGAATGCCCCCATCGGATCTTTAAGGCTGAAGCAGACAGGCACGACTGTGTCTATCGAAAAGCTCCTGGGTGGATTTGAATCACTAAACTTTGGGCTGGTAGTTGAGCATCTCACAGTCTGTGTCATTCCGGATGCGAAAGAGCCAGCCTTCAGGATGGCGTGTGTATGTACATACATGCTCCTGCACATACACACACATAAATGCATACTTATCTTACAGGTGACCCTTCTCTTATTTTCCACATACTCCATAGGCTGACTCTTAGAATCTCATGGTGCACTTTTCTTTTCTGGGTGGATTTTGAGCTTCATTTCCACTGTGTTTCATCTAGAAGAAAAGCCTATTCTTACACCTACATGATCATCCCATGTCTTACTGTTGTTAATACCATCAAATTGGTTCTCATTCAGCAACCCTATGTACAACAAAAGAAAACACTGCCTGGTCCTGCACCATCTTCACAAGCGTATTATGTGCTCTGTATTTTGGCAGCCATGGTGTCTCTCCATCTCAGAGGCTCTTCCTCTTTTTTGCTGCACTTCTACTTCATCAAGAATGATGTCTTTTCCCATGGACTAGTCTCTTCTGGTAGCATGTCCAAAGCACTTGAGACAAAGTCTCACCATCCCTCATTCTAAGAAGCATTCTTCTGTATTTGTCCTAAGACACATTTGTTTGTTCTTTTGGCAATCAATATTCTGACACTTTGAATATTCTTCACCAGGACCATACTTTAAATGCATACATTTTTCTTCTGTCTTCCTTATTTAATGTCTAAGTTTCACGTGCATATGAGGTGATGGAATATACCATGAGGCACAGCTTAATTCTCAAAGTGATAGCCTTGCTTTTCGACACACTTTTAAGAGATGTTGTACATTGGGCTGAGCCTTGATGGCATAGTGGTTGTGTGTGGGACTGCAGCCCACAGAGCTGATGGTTCAAATCTAGCAGCACCTCTCCAGGAGCAAGGCTGGGCTTGCTACTACCACCAAGGCAGGGATGCCACACACACACACACACACACACACACACACACAAAGATGTTGTATATCAGATTTACCCAGTGCAATGAATGTGTCATTTGATCTCCTAACTTTTGCTTCCATGAGTGTTGGTTATGACCCCAGGCAAGATTAAACCCTTGACAACTTCAATCATTTCTCCATTTATCATGTTATTACCTATAGGTCTAGTTATGAGTATTTTGTTTCTTTACACTGAGTGGTAATCCATACTGAAGGTTGTATTCCTTGATCTTCATCAGCAAGTGCTTCAAGTCTTCCTCACTTTCATCAGGAAAGTTGTGCCCTTTGAATATTGCAAGTTGTTCATTAGCCTCTGTCTAATCCTGATGCATCGTTCTTCATATATTCCAGTTTCTCTGATTATAATAAAAGTATTGTTTGCTTAGCATATAGACTGAATAAATATGGTGAGAGGCTACGACACTGATACACACCTTTTCTAATTTTAAACCATTCAACATTCCCTCATTCTGTTGGGAAGATTACCTCTTTCTCCAAGTACAGGTTCCATATAAACACAATGTAGTGTTCTGGAATTCCAATTCTACTCAATGATGCCCATAGTTTGTTATGATTCACACAGTCAAGTGCCATCACAAAGCCACTAAAACACAGTAAATATGCTTCTGATATTCTCTGCATTCAGCTAAGATCTGCCGTGTGTCTTCTTCTGAATCTGACTTGAATTTCAGGCCGCACCCTTATGATAGACTACTGAAACTTTGAATGATCTTCAACTTTGAATGATCTTTGCAATGATCTAGTGCACCAAATTTTACTTGCATGTGATGCTAATGATATTATTATTCAATAACTTCTGCATTCTATGCCTTTCTTTGGACCGAGTTTTAAAAAATGGATCTCTTCCACTCATTTGACCAGATAACTCTCTTCCACATTTCTTGGCATGCTTGAGTGAGTGCTTCATCAGCATGTTCAATGTTTCAATTCCAAGAACCTGTTTTTTTCCTAATGCCTACAGTGCAGCTTGGACTTCTTCCTTCACTGCCATTGGTTCTTGATCATATGCTCCATCTCAAAATGATTAAATCTAGACTAGTTCTTTTTTAAAAAGTGACACTGTATTCCTTCCATATTCCTTGTTTGGGTTTGAGTTTCTCTTACATCATTTTATTGAGCGGTAATACAGACAGCATATCATTCCATAGTTCAATCACATCAAGAAGTATTGCTACCACTTGCTACCACAATCAGTTCCAAGTTTCATTCTTCTTTGGATGTTTCCTGCATCATTCACCATTTTGCCCACAGTATCTTTCAATAGTGTGCCTCAATGCTTGAATCTTATTTTAAGATATGCTGAGAATGTTCTTCCTCTTTGGCTTTCTAATGCCACACATTTCATAATGATATGTTACTTTGTATTTTGGAGAAGCCCTTTGAGATTTTTTTTTAAAATTCAAGTTATTGGGGGCTTATACAACTCTTATCACAATCCATCCATCCATCCATCCATCCATGGTTTCAAGCGCATTTAGGACATGTGCTGTTATTGTTTTCAAAGCATTTTCTACTTGAGAAAGAAGAAAGAAATGAGGCATCAGCTCCTCAATTTCTCCCCTCCCTCTCCCTCCATCATGAACCCTTGATAATTTATAAATTATTAGTTTTCCTGTCTTTCACTGTCTGATGTCTCCCTTTACCCCCTTGTCTCTTGTCCATCCCCCTGAGAGGGAGTTGTAGGTAGGTCATCATGATCAGTTCTTCCTTTCTTTCCCCACCTGTCCGTTTCCCTCCTCAGGGGTATCGCCAATCTCATTACAGATCCGGAGCTCCTTGAGATTTTTGTTCAGCTCTTTTACTTCATCATTTCCTCCATTCATTTTAGCTTCTCTATGATCAAGAACAAGTTTCAGAATCTCTGTTGACATGCACTTTGATCTTTACTGCCTTTTAAATACCTTTACCCTAAGATCCTATATCTTAGTGTCAGTATTAGATTAACAGGTCAGAATCAGTGGTTTCCAAGTCTGGGTCATCAGATTAAGGTCCCACCCCTTCCACATTCCCTTTCACAGGCTTAGTGAGCTGTTAGCCAGTGCTTATATAGCCCCCCTTGCCTGACAATGAGTGATGCTTTCTACCTATATCGCTTTGTTTTTTTTAATGAGCTCATGAACTACTTGGCATTTGAGGCTCACCCATATTGTTGTATTGGTAGTTCATTCCTTTCAATTGATGAATGGTATTTTATTTGGGATGTGTACTTTGAGACGATTACAGATAAAGCTACTCTATGCATTTATGTATTTGAACCAGGACTCATAAGAAAGATTCTGTTTCTGGAACTCATTTTAGAAAAAAGTGTAGGTGGCTTCCCATAGAATGATTCATTCCATCTACTCATCTTGACCAGTTAGGAACAATGATGGTGCAAATTCTCCTGGAGAGACTTCCTTCCTTCCTTCCTTCCTTCCTTCCTTCCTTCCTTCCTTCCTTCCTTCCTTCCTTTCTTTTGGAAATGAACACAAGTGTGGCAGTGACATAATCTCCTGTCAATTTGCAAAGGGGTGAAGTCTAGCCGGCCAATCAGATCACAGTTTGATGACCTCATTTAGAGGTGCCATGGAGGTCTATAGCTCACTGGAGGCCAGGTTCACTCACACTCTCAACTTTGTCTTCCTGCTGACAAGCTAAATGTGCAATACTGATGGAGCCAGAGTTCTGGGGCTGGAAGAACCACATGGAGACCCACCAGCACTGAGATGCTTCCACTGCCACTGGATCCACAAGACTTTCAACCTACTGGTTTGTGATCTTTCTTTCTGCTTTTGGCATCATTGCACATTCTGCATGAGTCTGAAGAAGAATTTATAGATTGGTAATGAGCATATTGGCTAATATTGTATTTATGGACTTAACCTGGATTGGGCTGGTATCTTTTCTTAATATATAATTGCTTTTTGATATAAAGTTCTCTCTTACGCACATGAGTGTTTATGAATTTGTTCCTCTAGTCAACTCAGACCAACACCATGAGTGTGCATGTGTCCATTTTTGCTATGACTCACTTCTCTAGGGTGTGTACCCAGCAGAGAGATTACTGGATTGCCTGGACTTTCTAGTCCCAGTTGTTCAAGGGAGTGCCCTATCATTTTTCACAATAGTTGTGCATATGTACAGTCTCACCAGCAGCATGGTGAGGGGTCCAATTACTCCACACTCTTGGAGAATTTCTTTTACTTCTCACACTCAAATTTACACTGAACAACATCTTTATAGTTTTTGCTTTCCTTGTTCTTCCCACACACCTCCCCAACCCACACACATATTAGCTAATAAGGGGATATGGGCAAGTCACTGATATTTACTCATTGTTTCAGTTGCTTTTGAAATTAAGCTGGGACTGTTTTTTAAGTTTTTTAAATTTATTAAAGATCTCCACCACTTAAGCTTTTCATATTTGGCACGCTGTGGAGTGTGTTCTGGGCATTTAAATCATTTGACTGGTTCTAGAGGGAGACTCATGAATTCTTTCTTAGTTTAGGACATGTCCAGTTTCCAGATAGGGTGAACATTTGGTCATTTCTGAGTCACATACAGGATAGGTAAGAGTTTGACAGTCACCAATCTGTGTCAATTTCAGCACTGGGAGTGATGGGGTGGAGTCTAGCCTGTAAATCTGAAGCTAGCCAACGAGGCCTCTGTGTGGGCATGGATTTCTCCTGAGTGGGCATGGAATTCTGGAAAGTCTTGGTATTTCCCAATTGGAGAAGAGAGACTTGACTCGGTCTCTTGGAGACGGTCTAGCAACAAGACAAGATGGCAGCATAGACCTTGATTCCTAGGAACTGGAGGAGGCAGAGGAGAAGCCACACAGGCTTACCCTGATGGAACTAGACCTCTGAAGCTGGAAAAGTCACAGAGACACCCCTGCAAGTGCTGAGATGCTTTTTCTGCTGATGGATACTGCTGATGGACCCTGAACCCTAGAAACGAGGAGCCATGGGGAGACCCTTGTCAGAGCCGGGATGCTTCTGCTGCTGCTGGATACACAAGACTTTGCACCCACTGGTCTGTGATTGTCCTGGTGTCATTGCACATGCTTCATGAGTTGGAGAGAGACTTTACAGACTGGTATCGGACATATGAGCTAATATCAGACTTATGACCTTTAACTGGACTGAGTTGGAATGCTTTCTCTATGTTCCATTCCTCTTGTCTATAAACCTTTCCCTTATATGCGTGTTTATGAATTTATTTCTCTAGTCTATCCGGATTAGCACATGAGAGAGTCACTGCCTGCAGGAAGGACCCACAGATGTTCTGAGGAACATAACATTATATGTTATAGAACGTAGCCTGCTGCAGTCTAGGTGACCTCAGTTTTAACTAAAGACAGTAAAGGAAAATCTCAGCTAATCATCCATGTGTATCATGTATGGGAGCATCACCCTGCATCATATCTCTCAGAAGGCATTCGCCATGGTACTCATTTGAAAAAGCAGACTCCCTAGATCTCCCAGTGCTTCAATGTGCAGCCCCCCTGCCTCAGCGTATCTTCTGCATGTAAAGAGCTAAGGCCTGGTTTGATGTTTGATGCTAGTTCCATTGTATTGGAGAGTAATGACTACCCATCCTCCGGGTGCTGAGAGTGGGGGATGGGAGGAGAGAGCAGAAAATAGTGAAGCCTGTTAATTTTTTCATGAGATCATTTTTCCCTTGACATGCAATTTGATGCTTAACAATTTTTCTGGAAGTCAAAAGGAGTACTACGTCCCCTAATTTTCACAGTGCTATAAATAGCCCCTCACAAAGCATAATTGTATAAAAGCGATGACATTTCTTTATGAAAGAATTCCCACTGGAAAGATAAAAGGAGGTCAAAACTCTTGTGCGAGACATGTATTTTCAAGTATTCATAAAAATAGAAATCATCATCAGTGGGAAAATTCTTCATGATAGACAGTCGCATATAAGATTCTGGAGCCAAAGCCATTTTCACAAGCGCCAACTGTAGTTTGAATGGAATCCAGCCAAGAAGCTGCTGCTGGGCATTTAGCTCAAATGCCAATAAAAGGGATGAGTATATGAGACACACACACACACACAGACACTCCAGCTTGTAGAGGAATTTGCCAGAAACGATTGCAGGCAGCTGTCCCCATCCATCTGGGTCTGTTCCCATCCGTCGGGACCTGTGGAGACTCCAGCTGCTGACTCTGCTCCTAGAGGTGACATAACCTGCAAAGGATGAAAGAGTCAAGAGAACCCCGACAACAGCTGGTAGGACCAGCTCAGCAGCATTTAGATAACATCAAGGCCCCAATTAGTTGGTAATGACTTCAGTGCTATTAAAAATTCTAAGATGTCCTCCTGGAAGTGATTATATATTCACTTTTATTGTTTTAATTATTTATAAATCACCAGGGATTGATAGGACAATGTACAAAGCATGTTGAAAGGCCAGGCTTTGCCCCCACTACCTTTATGAGTTGGTGAAAATAAAACTGCAGACAGCATACGTGTGAATTACTTGAACTGTTTTTAAAATCATATGTGGACCAACATATATCGTGCCCTGACCAGGTTGCCAGGCACAGGGTGAAGTTCCTTATACTAAACTCTGTGGGGGTTTTTGTTTTGTTTGGTATTACCTTGAAATTCTTTATGAGGAAGTTAGTCCCCACATCCTAGTTTACACTGAGAGGGGATAGGATTTATGAAACAGCCCCCCATGAGCAGGAGATAAACTAGGAATTTAAGTAGGTTGTGTCTTTTTGAGATCCTTCAATAGGACGCACAGTTTGTGCTTGACTATTAGCCTAAAAGCCAGTGATTTAAACCTACCCAGTAGGTCCATGGCCAGGAGACCTGGCAATCTGCTTCTCCCAAGACTACAGCCTAGGAACACCAGTGGAGCAGTATGACTGCAGCACAGAGTGCCTCGGTGAGGTAGACTCTGTGGACCCCATGTATTTGCTCTGCCGTGTCCCACCTTAGAACACAGTTTCAGCCTCGGCTACCTTGCTGCTCCACTGGAGTGTGCTCGCTCAGTCCTTAGCCTCAGAGTGCACGCCATCTCATAGTCACACTGTTGGACATTGTAGGGCTGCCCCAGAGGGTGGGCAAGTATGTACATCTTAGTAGAAGCAAACTGTCACTGGTCCCCCCACAGAGCAGCCAGTGAGTTTGAACAGCTGACCTTTCAACTAGCAGTCAAAGGCTTAATCACTATGCTATCAGGACTCCCACTCAGTCCTCAGTAATTTTTACAGATCTTCTAACTTGCCGATCGTCTGCATTTACACAGGACCAATATACAGAGACAATAGAAAATAGTTCTGCTGGAGCTTCCCATGCAAATGAGTTTCTTTAAACCATCTAATTCTTCACGAGATTATAAAAGGGTGTTCTACAGAACTCGGAAATGTCAGATGCGCTTCTGGGTAATGAAAGTTCGCAGCTCCAGCATCCTTTATAGGGGTGCTGGTGGTATGGTGGTTATTGCGTGTGATGTTACTAACTGCAAGGTCAGCAGTTTGAAGCCATCTGCCACTCCATGGGAGGAAGACTAAGCTTTCTATTCTTGTAAAGAGTTACAGTCTCCGAGTCTGACAGGGGCCAGGCTACCTTGCTGGGTAGGTTCATTCTGAGTTGGCATCAACCCAATGGCATGGAGGGCTTGGGAGAGCAGCCCTTCTCTGTTGGGCCAGGGCTGGATGAAGGCATGTGGAGGCCTTAAACACTGAGGATCGGTGGTGCTCCCTTCTCTGCCTCCGCACACATTCAAATGAGGTATGTGCTAGTTATATGTTATATGCACGATGTATGTTTCTAGTTGTTAGGTGCCATCCAGTCGGCTCTGATCCATAGCGAGCCTGTGCACAACAGAAGAAAACACTGCCCAGCTCTGCACCAGCCTCACGATTCTCTGTGTGTGTGAGCCGGTGGGGGCGGCCGTTGCTTCAGTCCATCTTACCAAGGGCCTTCTGCTTTCACCCTGTCCTTCTCCAGGGCTGGTCCCGCTTGACCCCTTGCCCAAAGTCTATAAGACAAAGTCTCCCAGTCCTTGCCTTGAAGGAGTACTCTCATTATATTTCTACAATGACAGATTTGTTTGTCATTTTGACATTCCATGGTACTTTCACTGTGTGTGTGTGAGAGTCTTAGCCATACATGATGTAACTTTTAAAAATAATATTAATCAATTCCTTAAAAGAAATTCAGTATGAAGGGAAATGGAATTAGAACATTTTAAAATAATTTTATGACCTAAGTATTCATTTCTTTCCCTGCAGAATTATTCAATCTCCTTCCTTGGAAATACATACATATTCTGATAAGATGTAACTGTCATGAGTAGAAAGCAAATGTTTTGAGAAGGCTGAGGGCAACGAATATACAAATATGCTTGACGCAATGGATGGATGGATGCACTGTGATAAGAGCCTCTAATGAAATGATTTAAAGAAACAACACATATAACTGTAACATTCTGATAAATGTCCATTGTTATTTTCTCGGAAGATGGATTTCAGAAATACAATTGTTGCAAAGCAGAAGCATATTTTGCAGGATAAATAAAAATTGAACCCTGCATTCTCTTAATGTGCCTTGGTTTAGTAGCAGAAACAGAGAGCAGTATCGAATAGTATGTCTTGCACAATAGATTATAAAAAATGACTGATTTGATATAGAAATTACAAATTTTCATGTTAGATAAATAATATTATTTCTAGTATCTTCTGCTATTTTAGTATAATGTTAAATTACTACCCAATAGTATTATTTTAAATGTATGCTAGATTGCATCTGAGTTTATGTCAAATATATTTTAGAGTTAGAGTTAAAGTTATAAGTTAGAGTTATAGGTACTATGGCTTACAAAACTTGGGCTGTAACTTCATACACAAATTCTGTAGAGTTAAAAAAGTAATTTGATTGAATTCCTTTCAGTGGTCTACTGTGTCATGTTCCTTCCTTTGTGTGCATCCCCGTTTATCAGGATGTGGGCAAGTGTTTGACTCATGGCAAAGAGCACTGCTGGTCATCCTGGCTGGAGTTTCTGAATCAGCTGACATAGGCATGCAAGAAAGATTGCTCAAAATGGAACAGAGATTTATTATCTATTAATTACTGATTCCCAATGTGAGCTGAATCACTCTTTGGGGGTGCTAAACAATCCAAGGGAACTACAACAGTAGATTCCTACACTTTATCTTGGATTACAGGCCATGGAAGTTTTTAATTGCCAGGTACTAGTGCTGAAAGGCGATGGCAGACTGTGTTATATAGGGTTCTCTAGAGAAACAAAACCAGGACATTGGGGCTGAGCCTTGGTGGTGTATTGGTTGGGTGCGGGACTGCAGTTCCCGCACTGGTTTGGCGGTTCAAATCCAGCAGCAGCTCTCCAGGAGCAAGGCTGGGCTTCCCACTCCCACCAGAGGGCAGTGATGCCAAAAACAAAAAAAAAAGAAAAAGAAAAAGAAATACACTGTTAATTAATCTATAAAGCTGTACAAATGGCTCAGTGCAACTCTCTTGCATGAGACAGCTAATACATTGGCAGCCCTTCAAGTCTTGGAGGCCACCAGGCAATCCACTGTAGAACAATTCAGGCTTTCCGGCCACAGGCAGCAAACAGTAAGGCAAGACACCAGTAGTCAGTCAGATGACAGGGTCTGACGGTGCCCAGTTCAAGAGATGTAGATTTCAGGAGCGTGGCGAAGCAGGGCTTGAAGGAACCTCCACTTATAGCAACACAGTTTCTGGATTAGGAGTCCCACTGGAAGTGTAGCTTTCAAGTGCAAGAGAGAGAGAAAAGCAAGGCTCCCTGAGCCATTTAGATCTTCGTCCTTCAACTAATCTCACATGTGTTCATTGGTCATGTTGGCACAGCAAAGCTACCTATCACACAGGTCAAACAAATCTGAAGACCGATGATAGAGGGCATCTCATGTTGGATGGATATTGGACCTAGACATGTTGAATTCAGTTGCATTTGAAGTGAATGTAGCAAGAGTGAGACTCAAAAGTCCACTCCCAACTCTTGTTTATTATTATTTTTAAGTATTTTCCCAAGAGACTCCCCAAAGTGAAGGATTTCAATTATATCACTGAAGAGGGCAATGTGTTTGTCCAGGTAGACTAGAGGAACAAGTTTCATAGACATGCATATGGATATAAGAAAAGGGTTTTTATACAAAAGGAATGGAACACTGAGAAAGCATCCTAACCCAGTCCAGTTCAAAGTCACAAGTCCCTTATTAACCCATATGCCCGACACCAGTCTGTAATGTCTCCTTCTGACCCATGAAGTCACAGGTCAATGGGTGTAGAATCCCGGCGCTGGCAGGGGTCTCCCCATGGCTTCCAGGACTCAGGGTCCATCAACAGCAGAAGCAACTTATCCCTGGCAGAGGTCTCTATGTGGTCTCCCCAGCTTCAGAGGTCTGGCTCCATCAGGGCAAAGCCGTGTGGTCTCTCCGCCGGCTCCTCCAGCTTCTCAGACGCTGCCATCTTGTCTTATGCATGATTCATCGTTTCTGAGACTAACTCCCAACAACCAGGGAGATAGCTTCTCATCTTCATGAAGGAAATATCGCGAGATTTCTCAGGAGAAAACCATGCCCACACAGAGGCCTCATTGGCTACTCAATGGCTACCTCCAGATTAACAGACTAGACTCCACCCCTTCATCTCAATCATGAAATTAACATAAGCACATGACTACCACAGACAATGGGAGACAGATGTCAATAAAGTTGTTCAAGTAGGAGGGGTCTCACAGCATAAACAACCTTGCTTGTGGGTACCTTCATGACTCTGAGTGAACTCTGTTTCTGAATGACACATTCTCATGCACTGGGTTGGTGCCAGTTTCATTTAGTACCCTGCCAGATCCCTCCTGTCTCATCTGCTTTATATCTATGGGTATTTGTTCTGACAACTTATATCCCTTTTACACATTAGACTGATAATCTGAAGGTCAGCAGTTCTATAAGAGAAAGATGAGACGTTCCAAAAGAGAACGATGAGACTTTCAACTTCCTTAGAGTTACAGTCTTAGAAACCCACTGAGGCAGTTCTATCCTTTCTATATGGTCTCTATGAGTTGGATTTGCTGTGATGGCCGTGAGAGTTGAGCTGAGCACATGCTTACCTTGCTTATTGGCTAATCTGTCCTGGTACAGGGCCTTTACAAAGGGCATCAGGAAAACTTGTTTTTCACAAGGAGAGTAGTAGATCAGATGGAAGTTCCCCCTTCTGAGGAGAAGTGCTAGACCTGAAAGGGAGCTGGAAGTTGAGATCATTTCCTGGCAGCAGCTATTGCTCCTTCTTTGTGTCCAGCACGTGTGTTCTCCCAATTGCTTGCCTCTTGGCACTCGATCAGTCATCACATATAGCAAATGAAGGAGAAACTATTCAGAGCCAAACTTTTGTTCACCTCAGAATTTGGTTTATATTTTCCATTTTGAGAAATCGCTTTGTCATTGAGCAGAAAGGAAATTTGAAGGCGAAGGGGGGAAAAGATATGGGTCTAGTAATTTATAACCATATAAATTTTATAACATTTTATAACAAAATGATACTTCCTCAAAATAGCATCACTCATACCAGAAGTATTTCTTATGGAGTAATATTCTTATGCCACAGGAAGCACGGTGTGCAGTTGAACTTGCTTAATCTGTGATCCTTTTGTCTCTATGATGGCTTGGGAAAAGGATATTATGCCATTATAGTGTTAAAACGCATCAGTGGCTTGATCACTTGAAATGCTTTAATAAAAAATGAATTCTATTAGCTGATTCTGATTATCCAGTGCCAGACTTTATAGGCTTTTAAAACATTTTCCATTTGTCAGATATTTTTCTATGAGACATTTAAATATTTAGATTTAATTATTTCTTGGTCTTTCAAATATAGGAAGCAGATATCTGAAAAGCAGAAACATTAACAAGATCATTCTGTGAAAAGCCTTCACTACTGGCCTTTTAAATTGAATAATGCCTTTTCCCTTGAATGAAGTATTGGGTAGAAACCTAGGATTTGGTCCTGTTAAAATTAGGTGCTTGTTACAACAAAATAAAACAAATAAACAAAGAAACACTTTGTTATAAACAATGAGAAAGAGCAGGCATGGAGTTCATTGGACTCACCAGAGTGCTCCCCTTAATAATAGTAACTCTCAAATGAATGTCTACTCTCTGGCACGGAAGTCTGTCTAACTCTATGAGCATTCTTGATGTATTTGTCAAACTTCTCACTTGCACACATGTGCTTGCCAGTCTCTCCCACACAGGGTTTTTCATAATAAAATATTAGAAATAGTTCTATTGGAAATAACATTTTGATATATTAAGTATTTTTTGCATTTTATTATAAGTGCTTCATTTTTACTTCCTTTTTTTTCCCTCTCCCATCCTAGCAACAGTGCGAGGTCGTTTGGTGGGAGTTAGATACTTTGGCTAGGAGACCCACATTAAATAATGCACTGCCTTTGTACCATGGTCTTTGCAGGATTTGTTGCTAGATGTCAGCAAATCAGGTCCGTCTCCTAGTGACCCTAGCCACAGTCAAATGTAACATCGCTTGGTTCTGTATTATTCTTACAGTTGTTGCTAGGTTGAAGCTATTATTGAAGATACTGTGTCAATTCATCTAATTAAGGGTCTTCCTCTTTTCATTGACCTCCCCCTCTATCAAGGATGATGTCCATCTTCAGGGAATAATTCCTTTGATAGCATATCCAAGTTAGTTGAGATGTAGTCTCACCATCCTTGATTTTCTGGAATATACTGGCTGTACTTTTAAGGCAAGTGTATTAGTATGTTCTTCTGGAAGTCCATAGTTGTGGGAAACAGAACTAGGAAAAGAGTGTACACCAACAAATTCTCTACGCTCATACATTAAGGAGTCTATGTGTCAGTCCGGATAGACTAGAGAAACAAATTCATAAACATACATATGGATATAAGGGAAAGGTTTATATACTAGCGGAATGGAACATTGAGAAAGTATCCCAACCCAGTCCAGTCCAAAGTCATAAGTCTGACGTTAGCCCATATATCTGACACCAGTCTATGACGTCTTCTTGAGACTTATGAAGTGTGTACAATGACACCAGGACAATCACAGGCCAGTGGGTGCAGAATCTTGTGTATCCAGCTGGGACAGAAACATGTCAGCACTGGCAGGGGTCTCTCTGTGGCTTCTCCAGCCCCAGAGGTCTGGTTCCATTAGGGCAAGCCCATGTGGCTTCTTCAGCTCCTCCAGTCTCCAGGAATTAGGATCAATCAGCAGGCTGTCATCTCATCTTACCAGTAGTTCATCTCCAAGAGAGAGTGAGTCAGGTCTCATTGGTTATCTCCAGACTAATAGACTAGACTCCACCCCCTACATCCCAATCATGAAATTAACATCAAGTACATGACCGCCACAGTCTGAAAAGCTGGGATTCCCATGGAAGGAGATCTTCATGTTTGGGCCTCTACTTAAATCTTACCGAAGTGCTAGAATGGTTTGTTCTAATAATGTGGCATTGTGTGATTCTCACCTTCCTGATACTATTGATGAAGACAAAATGGGTGCATGAGCAAATGTGGTGAAGAAAGCTGAGGGCTATTAAAAGATATAGTGTCTAGGGTCTTGAAGGCTTGTAAATAAATAAGCAGGGAAGCAAAAATGGCCACATGGAAGAAATTCATCAATCTGTGTGAGCATATGGCCCCAGAAGGGCCATACAAAGAGATGATAAATCCAGGGTATGGTATAGAACTGATGAAAAACATACACATTCTCTAGTTCTTTAACATTTCCTCCCCTTACCTCATTAATTATGTAAGACTTATGTAAGTTCATTTTTATAATTAAGATAACTTGATACATGAAAGCTAAGATAGAAAACTCTTCACAAACAGTAACAGGAGAAATGGTTTCCTGGGAGTACGGGAAGAGAGAGGAGGAGGAGGGAATAGAAGTGAGAAGCACTGATGACTATATAACCCCACTTGAGGAGAGTGGACAACAGAAATGTATATGAATGAACAGATGGAGTAGTGTTAAGATACAGCCAAAAACAAACAAATAAATAAGGGATCCTTGGGGGTTAGGGTGGGGGAGGGCGGGTAGAAAGAGGAACTGATATTAAGTAGTTTGAGAAGAAAGAAAATGGGTAGTTTGAAATTGATTATGGTATGTGATGATATCTGTAAGAGCTCCCAATGAAATGATTTTTTTAAAGATGTGATTTGTGTCTTGCTTACCTAAAATTGGTGTGGGGAAGCTTACTGAGACCACAAAGGCCCTGAATCTAACACATTGAAGGAAACACATTAAGTATGACTATCTTTTTGAATCATTTTATTGGGGGCTCATACAACTTTTAGCACAATCCATCCATACATCCATTGTATGCAAAGCACATTTGTACCTTTGATGCCATCATCATTCTCAACACATTTTCTTTCCCCTTAAGCTCCTGGTATTGGCTCTTCCTTTTTCGACCCCCTTCCCTCTTCCTCTCCCTCATAGGCTCTGGATAATTTATAAACTATTATAATTTTCTTTTGTTGAATGCTGTCCAATGTCTCCCTACACCCACTTCCCTATTGTCCCTACCCCAGGGAGGAAGTTATATTTAGATCCTTATAAGTTATATTTAGATCCTAGTTTCCCCTTTCTACTCCACCCTCCCTCTATCCTCCCAGTGTCACCACTCTCCCCACTGGTTCTCAAGGTATCATCTGTCCTGGCTACCCCATGTTTCCAGTTTCTATCTGTACCACTCTATATCCTCTGGTCTAACTGGATTTGTAAGGTAGAATTCAGATAATGATAAGGGAGAGAGGAAGTATTTTAGAACTAGAGGGCTACGTTGTGCCCTCACTGGCTCATCTCCTCCCCATGACCCTTCTGTAAGGGGATGTCACTTCCTCTGCAGATGGACCTTGGGTCCCCAATGTGCACTCCCCCTCATATAAAATGATATAATTTTTAGTTCTTTGATGCCTGATACCTGATCCCTTTGATGCCTCATAATCCCACAGGCTGGTGTGCTTCTTCTATGTGGGCTTTGTTGCTTCTGAGCTAGATGTCCCCTTGTTTACCTTCAAGCCTTTAAGATCCCAGACGCTCTATCTTTTGTTAGCCAGACACCATCAATTTTCCTCACCACAATTGCTTATGCACACCTTTGTCTTCAGTGATCATATCAAGAAGGTGGGCCTGCCATGATACGGTTTTTGTTCCTGATGCTTGATAACTGCTTCCATTGATACTTTGTGGTCGTACAGGCTGGTGTGCTTCTTCCATGTCGACTTTGCTGCTTCTGAGTTATATGGCTGCTTTAAGACCCCAGATGCTATATCTTTGATAGTCGGGCACCATCAGCTTCTTCACCACATTTGCTTGTGCACACCTTTGGTGCCATTGATTGTGTGAGGAAGGTGAGCATCAAGGAATGCCAATTTAAAAGAACAAAGTGTCCTTGCATTGAAGAATTACTTGCGTGGAGGTCCAATGTCCACCTGCTGTCTTAAGTATATGCTCACAGATCGATTTCTCTTTACGTATATGCACATAGATCTATTTCCCATCATCATATCTAAATACATTCGCCTATGTTCCTGCCTGTATTTAGACCTCTGTAAATACTCTTTGCCTCCCAAGTATGACTATTGATCAGCAGAATTTGCTCCATTATTGCCCTTTAGTGAGTCATATATCAACTGTCAAGGCCTCCTGTTCTAGAAAGGCCTACAAATAAAAATAGGCTGTTCATTTCTGAAGGTTAACTGTTGAAATTATTAAGAATAGCAGCAAAATATTGTAGGTATAGTGCTAAAAGATGAGCTCCTCAGGTTGAAAACACTCAAACTATGACAGAAGAAGCATTACCTTCTCAAAATAGAGTCAGTCATCATAAAGTGAATGGAGCAGAGTTTGGGGAACTGTCATTTGCTGGTGGAACATGACTCAAAATGAGATGAGACTTTTGCAGGCATCCATTAATAATTGGAATATTCAGTGTGAAAAATATAAATCCAGGAAAACTGGGAGTCATCAAAAACAAAGTGGAATGCCTTAAGATCGGTATTCTAAGCACAGAAAATCTGATGATCTATGATATAGATTTTGGCAAGAAAAATTCCCTGGGATGGTTTACAGAAATCATTTCCTTGTGGTTGTTGGCCTAGATCCACAAGTCAAATTCACTATTGTCAAGTCATTTGTGAGTCATAACAACCCTGTCAGACAGAGTAGAACTGCTGTGATGAGTTTTTGAAATGTTAAATGTTTATGGAAGTAGACAGTATTCACTATGCATTCTCTATTTGCCAGACACAGTGCTCAAACTCAAAACTCCCTGATATCAAGTCCACTCTGACTCAGACCTAGGTCTAGGAAAAGTAATCAATGATAAACACTACCCTCTTTCAATTTAAAACCTTCCACCTAAAACAAAACTCCAAACCCAAACCTCTTGTAGTTCTGTTGAGTTCACACCAATTCATGATCTCTTTTGTGTCAGAGCAGATGTGTGTACCATAGAGTACTCAGTGATTGATTTTTCAGAAATGGATTCCTATTCCTTTCTTCAAGAAATTCTCAGTGGACTTGAGTCTCCAACCTTCTGGTTCGCAACTTAGCCGTTACTGTTCATACCACTCAGAACCTTCAAGGTCTCACAATCTGGACAAAAGCAACTTCTTTTGCTTGTTGTTCATCTTTCTCACAAGTCTTGTGTGATGGAATGTTTAAATGAAACTCTCTGCTCATATTTCAGCCATGAACGAACATCTTTTCATTCAGGAGTTTTATAATGGTTTTTTTCCTAAGGTCAATTACTAAATCTAAAACATACCGATCTTGTTCTATCCCACTGTGATTTTCCTGATCAGTCATTCACTCTTTCTTCTGGAGGGGCATGGTACTCTTCTTATCTGTATTTTCACTTCATTGTCATCTCTTAATATAAACCTCTTTGATTCCTATCAACTATAAAGCATGTTCCTGGCTAAATACAATGGATGTATTTCTGAAACATTGCATACAAATTGGATTTTTTTTTTGTAAATGGAATCACATTTATATTTAGACTGTAATTTCAGGAGTGTAGTATAAAAGAATATACACTGCTTCAAGAAATGGTCAAATCATTTCTGATGACTACTTGCAATTATTAAATGAATATGCTTTGTATAGAACATACATAGTAGGATCGATAGAGGACTTAGAAAAAAAACTCACTGTCTAATAGAGGTCACATTTTTCCTTAATATAAAAAACTTTTTTTTAAACCCACCTACACGTCAAAAAATTTTTATTGCTAGTTGCCTCACATCAATTTCAACTCACGGCTGCCCCAAGCATGCAGAGGAGAACAGATCTGTAGGGTTTCCCGGGAGATGGTCTCTCAGAAGCAGATCACCAGGCTGGTGGGTTCCTTCCACCATTGTTTCAGTCTCACTTTCTCTGAGGGTGCTTGCCTCAATGAGCTTACACAGAGAGGACAGTCTGGACTTCCAGTGCTCGGACCTTTAAATTTTGCCTTAAGATGATTTTGACCATTTGAGATTATTATCTAGAGCATGTAATACCCTTCTGATTATGCCTGGCAGTTTGGAGTATTTCAGTTCTTATTTTTCCTCTGTGCACTATTATAATTCATAGTTTAACTGCTGTTGAAAAATTCAAATAGAGAGGAGATATGGGGGCAAAGAGGAAAACTAATTTCCTTGAGTCTTTTCAGACTGTCAAGCCCAAAGTCAGATTAATCTGTATATTTTCTTTCTCACTCCATCCTACATCCGATACCAATACTCAGAAGAGTATTGGTTATTGTGTTCATTTCTGAGTTGAGGAAACTATGAAGTTGAGAGGCTAGGTAATTTGCCTAAGATCACATGATCAGCAAGTGCCGTGTTGTATGGGGGGAAGAGCAATTCAATGTGATGCTTGAATGGAATGCTGGCAGCATGCTGGAGAAAAGTCCTTAACTCCCTTCAGTCTCAACCTTTCTGGAAACAAAAGGGAGCTAATTGAATCTCTTTTCAGGTTCATTGTGAAAAGAAAAAAAGCAACATGTGCATAATATGTTGCCTATGCTTGGTGCTTAAGAAATTTCAATGTTGGTTATTGCTAACTCAAAGATCAGGTTCTACTTTAGAGCTGGTGCTATTTCTGGGGCCTTATCCATTTAACATAATGGCCTAGTCAAGGAAGGTGTCCTGTAGATAACTAGATATTACTAATTTTTCCTTGTAGACTTTCCTAACATTTATCCATAAGAAAGCACGTAAGAAAAGCTGAATTCTTGTTCTGGCTCTAACACGAGTTCTATGACCTTAGTGAGTCATCCAGTCTTCTGTGTATCTGTTGTTTTATATATTAAAATGGCAACACCGGGTGGCATGATCCCTAAGGTTCCTACTGACTGTACCAGTCTGTGATTCTCATTTGACCCGGCCATGGGGCATAGAGCTCAAGACGGCTTTGTGTGACTGTTTGCTTTAAAAAGTCTGTCAGGCAGACACAGACCCTGGAGAAGTGAATAATCAGTTGACTACTTAAAAGCCCATTCCCTCATTCTCTGTTGCAGTTTATCAGGGATCTTGTCATTGAAGCACGCATGTAAGCTAGAGCCCAGGAAAAGTACCTACAATAGAGCTGCTTGCAACGCAGATAGGCTGCAGCCAACCAAAGAAGCTGATGATGAGAGATAACGGTAAGTCTGCATGTATCCTTGGCCATGTAGCTCTCTGTCAAATTAAAAATTGAAAAGGCCTTTTGAACAAGAGCAGCTTTTCTGTAGCTCAGTATCTGCCATCAGGAAACAAAATTAACCAACGGTGGGCAATTCAAGAGAAGACTTACCCTCTGTCGCATTCTGTCAGGTCCACCAATCTGTGTTGCAATGAATGTAAGGACATGTCAGCGTCAGCGAGTGCTGAAAGCATGTGACCCTGGGCTCTCTTCAAAGGAAAGCTCTGACAGTGGCTACTTATCAAACTCCAGGGCATAAAGATGTAATATTAAAATTATCCTTATTTTTGATGAAGGCTCCTGACTTATATAGCTCCAATTTATATCTTTAAAATCATGATGTAAACATTTTTATCAGTAACTATTAATTTTATCACTAACTATTAATGTCTGCTTCTTTCTAGAGCCCAAGGTCATAAGTCATAGGTTGTAGGGCGAGTGGAGAAGGAGCAAAGGAATGGACTTTAAAATGATTAAGACATAATATTTTCCTTAAAGAACCTAAAAGTGTGATAATTGCTCTAACTATAATGATGTTTTGAGTCCTCAGAGTTAAATTTGGGAACTGTGTTTAAAAAAAATTTTTTTAAGGCATCACTGCCCTCAGGTGGTGGGAGTAGGAGGCCCAGCCTTTGCTCCTGGGAGCTGGAATTGAACCTCCAACCCAGTGGGCCGCAGTCCCGCACACAACCACTATGCCACCGGGGCTCAGCCTGTGTTAAAATTTTTTAAGACTTGAAATCGACCTTTCCTTGCAGAAGGAGGCAGTCCACCCCCCCTGGGACAGGTATGGAGGGGATGAAGGAGAAAAGGCAGTCCCTCCTCATTCTCTATCACCACCTGTCATGTCAAATGATTCCTGTTATATGTCTCTGCGTTTTGGGGTCCCAGGCACAGCAGGGCAAAGAACAAGTGGGTTGGACAAAGTTGGCAGTTAGTAATGTTGTCTTTTGAAATGCCTTTCATCCCCTTCTCTTTGATATGCCTGAGAATAAATAAAAGATGAGAAATTCTCTCTCAGCTACCTTGTAGCTTACAATATGACTTCCGCCATAATCAAGAAATAGGTGAAGAGAAAAGTAAGCGTGGGAGGTGGGAAATCATTTCTCTCAGTGCTCCTTTCAGCCACGAGATGAGAATTAGGCAGTGACACCTTATGATCTGATTTGATGAGTAAAATTTAATTTAAAAGCTGATATCTGAGCATTGAGATTTGTGATGGTGAAGATCCTACTCCCCAAAATGTTTTCTTACTGATTCATACACTTCATAATCAGAAACTCTGATTAAATTTTAGATATGTTTTCTTTCCTCATTATTATTTATATACTTATGCATAAATCATATGCAGGATGCATATTTTACTTATCCATATTACATGCAATGAAGAGAACGGATGGGGGTTTTTATTGAATATTTCACTCACACACTTTTAACACCGTTCTTCAAAGGTTCAAAAGAATAAAAATGTTATCATGTTCTGCATGTTGAACTCACTGAAGGCAATGTTGACATTTTCCCCCATGAACTTTGCCGAAGACATTTGAACCTGTCTAAAGAAATTGCCTGAGGTCAGCACCTTCCCATCGCTTTTCCTACTCTCAGCACCACCACAGTCCTCACGATGCCTTTGCAAAAAGCCCAGGTGGTGTAGTCCCTAAGTGTTCAGCTGCTGACGGAAAGGCTGACAGTTCAAAAGCACCCCGGGCTCCCTGGACAAAAGATGGAAGTCTGTTCCCATGAAGACTGCAGCCTAGAAAACCTTTGGAGCAGCTCTGCTCTGTCACGTGAGGTCGCCATGAGTGGAAAGCTACAGGATGCCCCCTAGCATCAGCACTGCCCTCAACAAGCACTTCCTATTGTCAACTCTCTTGTTGCACACTTGTCAGATTGGATGTTGGGAAATCCCACACTCGTGGAATTCATCTGTGAAGTTTTTAATGTCACCCCCCCCATCACATTCAAGATATAATTTTAACATCTGAGACTCACATCCAAAGCTCCATTGACTTGTCTCAGCATATCCGTATAGCCTCCCCTCAGTCCAAACCTCCCCGCCAATATAGGCAGAGTAGAATGGCACCAGAAGTCTTGCTTCAGAGTTGAAGGGACGATGAAGGCGGTGGCTTCTGCCTTTCCAGATGTGCTGTGTAGCTAGTCGTTCAAAATGTTTCAGCATCTGACCTACTGGCATAGACTGTCTTACAATACAGCCCACGACAAAATCGAGGTTGTCCTGAACCCCTGTAGAATCACTTGCCTGTATAAGAAGAAGGTTGGTAACAGCAAAATCTGCATGTGGTACGTGTCCAGACTGACGTTGGGTGTTCATGCTTCGTGACCCAAAGTTCTGAAGATGTTTTCCAAACCAAAACAAAGCATGTCGTCTGGGCCCATGATGCTTCCCGTGTGTGGAATGTGTTCAAGATGGGGTCACACGTGCTTTCTTTATTGAGAAGCAGACAACCATTGTGAAACTGCTGCAGGCACAAGCATAGAGTCAGGAAGTGAACTATGTATGAATAAAGCTCTTTTGAACAATCACCAAATCAAAGGAAAGACATAAACACTTATGAATAGTGGCTTCTGAGAGATCTGTTGAGTCAGCTAAGTCCCAGGCAGAAAGGTTAGCTCAGAAGGTGTCACCTGGTTTTGGGGTGGGGGGGTCTCCGGAGAGTTACCTTGATAGTTCTCTCATAGGATATAGGACCATAACAGTGACTTAAAATGAAGAATTTTAAGAAAATGTAAAATTGCCCTGGTGATAATTGGGGCAGGTAATTGTGTAGCAAGTGTGTGTGTGTGTGTGTGTGTGTGTTTCCATCAACCATGCACTTGCTCATTCTTTGATGGTAGAAGGTGATGTCCTATAAGAATTTCATTGGGAAACATTACTTCATCCACTCTTTAGCCCTGAACTTGCCCGTATAGATTTTTTCTTGATTAAAACTCAAGGAACATTTCAAAGGAAGCCAATTTAAGTCCCTTGAAGATGCCCCAACTGCCCTGAGGATGTCCTATAAATCAAAGAATGCAGAATCCTTTGGGAAAGGGTTTGAGAGATGGAAGCATCAATTTCAGAAGTGTATGTACACCCATAGATGATAGGTCAAGAGACAGCAGTTTCACATTTTTATATTTTTGTTTACTAAAGGCAGTCATAGTTTTGTAGTAATATTTTTTATACTTTCCTTCATAGTGCTGCAACCTTTTTGGCCAGCTAAACTTTTCTTGCATGTGATATTAATGGTATTGTTTTATAATGGCTGCATCATATGGGTCACCTTTCCTCAGAATGAACACAAATATGGATCATTCCCAATAGCTGTCTTTCAATTTTCTTGGCATAGACAAGTGAGCACTTCCAGCATTTCATCCATTGGGTGAAAGAGTTATTTTATATTTATATTCACAAGAACGTGCATAGCCTTGGCAAGGAGCGAGCAGGTGCTGGTGGAGGCATTTTTTCATGCTAGTGCTGTTGAATATACATAGATCTAAGGCACTAATAGGAGACCTGGTGGCACAGAGGGTGAAGCTGGTAACTGCATGATCATGTTCATTTTCAAACCCACCAGCCATACTGCAAGAACGAAAAATAATACTGTCTTCTCCTATAGAAATTGACAGAGGGCTGAGCCCCAGTGGCATAAGTGGTTGAGTGCGGGACTGCAGTCCATGGGCTTGGTGGTTCAAATCCAGCAGTGGCTCTCAGGAGCAGAGCTGGGTAGCTCCCACAACCACCAGAGGGCAGTGAGGCCCACCAAAAAAAAAAAAAGAAAGAAATTGACAGACTCAGAAATTCTATGAAGCCATTTTTTGTCCTGCAGGATTGCTGTGAGATAGAATCAACCCAGTGGCAGTGGATTATGTAGGTGCCCATGTAAGAACACAGCTTAAGTCAAAAGCTAGGGTTCTTCAAGCTCCTCTTATAACTGGCCTGCTGGATACAAATTTGAGGGTTCCCATCACATATTCAGGTTGGATAATTCAGTATCACTAACAGAACTCAGGAAAACCCCATGCTTATGACTATAGTCTCACTACAGCAAAATGGAAACCAGCAAAGAGAAACATAAGGCAAGCTTTGGGAGGGTCCCAAGTCCCATCACCCTCGAGGTTCATTGATGTTTAGTTTTATTGTACAGAGGGTCTCTAAGGTGGAGCAGGCTTAATGGCAAGGTTGTGGAAGACTGTGATTTACAGTGGGCTTCTAAATCAGATTTGAGTCTCTACGTAAATTCAGTGTCTACCGAGTTCTTTCTGATGGCTGACTGGCCATATAAAAAAATCTTTGTCCTCAGACAGAGAATGTTTTCTGAGATTGTCCTGGCCAACCCATGGAGGGGAAGTCTCATCTCAGGAACTTGCCAGCGTCTGCCCTTGGTAGAAATTAGTGTACTAAGGTGACATGTTGCAGTGAAGTGAACTTTTTTTGGTATGGCTCTTCTATCCATCATCTTTGTTATGCCCACAAGCGACTGGCATAAACATGCAAATAAGACTGGAGGATCCTAAGGAGGGGACTGGCCAATTTGGTCATTCCTCTGAGTATAAATGAGCCCCCTCAGAAGCAGGAAGAGAGAAAAATGCACAACCAGCAGACAGAGGCACCATGTCCCTGTGGGCTGTATGTGCAGAGAGGTAGCAGCAGCATTCACCTTGTGACAGAGTAGTAGGCTTCCCAGGCTGCCGAACAAATGTGATAGGTTTTTGGTGCCAATCTACCTAAAATACCAAGTGAAGCTGAGTGTCCTCAGACAGGAGAGTAGCTTACAGAGGGGAGTGGAGTGCCTCTTGGCCTTCATCAGTGGTCAATGAGCTCTGTAACACGTTTATGGAACCCTTTGGCAGAGTGGCTGAGGACCAGAGAGAGATGTGTTGGCCAGGATAGCTGAAAAGAAGTGCTGTTGCTGACAAAAAGACTACATTCTTATAATGCTTTCCAATTCTGCCTGGTAGTAATTTGTTACTAACTTCTCTAATAAACCCCAATAAGCATGAATTCTGTTCAGCTGTTGCAATCCTGTAGAGAAAGAAAGCCACAGACGGGACACTTAGTGTCAGAACCCGGGAATGAAGTTTGATGGGAGAGGCATGTCTGCCCTTGTCTTAGAGGAATGACCCTTGGGCAAATAGGAAGTTGGATTCTCCTTGTCCTTTGTCTAGCCAGAGGAAGTCAGGTAGAGGTAGCCCCTGACTTTCTGACCTGGTCATGGTCTATGTTCCTCAACCAAGAGGACAAACCTATAATTTTTTCTAATTTTGATTAGTCTATGCATATCCATCAGGACCCCTTTCCCATAGGCTTGCCTGCTACTGTGATTAATTGATCTGTGGCTAATCGTGATTTTGTGACAATTTACATATCCTATTTTAGTAACCATGTGGCTGTTAATCCTTTGAGCAAAACTAAACCCTCACGCTGATAGACTCCCTTATTCAGATCATTGCCCTTTGTCTTGTCTTTGTCCTGTTTAAGATTTACTAAAAGGATATTTATAGAATACATTTGAATTTGGTGTATCTCTTTAACCTAGAACCCAAACGAAAAAGTAACTTAAAGTACCTTCTCTTGACATACCAAACACCTGGACGTACCCAAAATAAAATTGTCCATATGTAAAATGGGGATAATAATACACCCAAATTATAGGGTCATTAGAGTAAATAAAGCCCCAGAACATGTTATAAGAAATCATCATTATCATTATTACATTTATTGGCCTTTCAGGTTTTCTCTTCTATAAAACACATGTCCATATCCTCTGTATATTTTCTGGCATCTGTATTCATTTGAGATTAGTCTTTGGAGTACATATATGTGCTGCAAATGTGTTTTCCTATTCACTATGTTTTTGAAACAGAAATGGTTTTCATTTCAATGTAAGTCACATTTACTCTTTTTTTTTTCCTATTTCTTAAAATACACGTGACACCTCCCTAACTGGGTAATATGAGCTATTCTTCAATATTTTATTATACTGATAAATTTGAATCCATTTTGCTTTTATGATTATGCATATTTGAGCCATTTTTCTTTTTATGATATAAAAATAATTTTATCAACACCCCCCCATGATGCACAATGTATTCTCTCTAGATACTGAGGGTCCCGTTGTTAACATGTGTGGGTCTATCAACATTCCCCCATAATGAGAAATGCATTCTCTCTAGATACCAAGGGTCCCATTGCTGACATGTGTGGTCTCTCAAATGAGCCATGTTGAGTAAACATTTATCATTCCTAGTACATAAGAGGGCAAACTTCGCCCCTTCCCTTTCCCATCTCTCTTGGCTCTTGGAATTTTCTCGTAATCTGCTGCACAGGGCGTTTTTAAATTGTTGGCAAGCAAGAAGGTCACTCGGAAGACGAAGGAGGTCCTGGCCCAAGCCATGGTATTTTCAATCTCCTCATAATGGTCATTGAATAAGGAAGACTGAAAAAGGATCAGTGCATTTCAATTATGGTGCTGGTGAAGAATATTGAAAACACCAGAGGTTGCCAAAAGACCAAACAAATTTGTCTTGGAAGAAATACAGCCACAAGGCACTGTAGAGGCAATGCTGGTTAGACTTGATCTTGACTGCTTTGGACGTCTTGTGAGAGACCAGTGTCTGGGAAAGTATATCAAGCGGACGGAGGAGAGCCTCTGTTACTTATCCAGGGGCTGAACCTTCTTGCCGTCGGCCTAATGAGATCGCCTTCGGTCACATGACCCATCCTCACCTCTGCAAATGTGCTAGGGGAAAGAGGAAGTTTTCCAAATGCTGGTGGGAGCATGGAATGAAAAGGTAATTGAATTTTTCTAGGCACTTTTTGAAAGGTCCCCTGCATGTGCTGCTTTGGGTACATAGCTGAGAAAATGGAAAAGTTCGGAGGGAGCAACATTACACTGAGACAGTACACTCACTGTCAGCTAGCCGGTTGTAATTCAGACCGACTTTTTCCAGAATGGAGCAGAAATGCTTCCTAAATCCACAGAGACTAAGTGTGTAGGACTAAGTGGCAGACCTGGAGATGAACGGTCCAGGTAGTACCCGAATGCTATTAGAAGCTGCTACAATGATAAGAATGAGTGAGACTTCCTGGGCCATGGGCCATGACTTTGAGGCCATTTTTCCAACACACAATTCCAGCTTGAGAAAGCATATAATAGAAATATGTATGGACTTTTATCTTCAAAAGATGGCTTGTCATATATATGTTTAGGCATTTTATTGGCAAACATCTGATCAATGGAGGGTTGTCAAAAATTTAGGAAGAAAAAATACTTTATACAAATATGTATACATTCAGGGAGGTAGTACGGTTCACTTAGAATATGCATTATATTAGAATAGTTTGAATAACTTGCATAAGAGAACAATTTGTTACTGTTATTTTATGCAAATCTCTGAAAGCACCCTGTTTTAACATTCATATGCATTCTTACTGGTGGCAATTCAGTGTAGTGATTGAGTGTGGACTTGAGAATTAGGCTGCTTCGACTGAATTCTGAACTTTGCCACTGAATAACAGAGCAGCCTTGGGGTCTTTAACTCTCAAAGACTCAGTTTCCTAACCCACCTGTAACATGAGGCTAATAAAAAGATAGGGATAAGATTACTCTGAGAATTAAATATGTAACAGGTTTGCAACAGTGACTGGGAGTGATGTGCTTGAAGGGGGGAGGGCACATCCCTGCTGTCAGGGACACAGTCTACCTGGTTGTCACTTACACCCTGGCTTCTGCTGCACACTCCCCTGCATTCCCCTGGCTCTGAGGAGCCTTTTCCATCCAGTGTTCAAGCGGACCCTCTCAAGACCCTGACTTTTCCACCCCTTGCTCATATTAACAGCTCAAAATCTTCAGGTTCATAGGTCAGCCTTTCTTCTTTCAGAGCAAGCAAAATGAACGATCAGGAATTGCCAGCTGTCTGATGTTCAGTGGGAATTCCAACCCCTCCTCATTCCCCACCATTTTTTTTAATAGTTCACCTATCGTACTTGTGTGCAATTGAATGCCACCAGCGTAGACTATACTTGCCAACTCTATCTCCAGTAATTATTCTGTTTTAGTCCGCTGTAATGTACCTGCCAACAATCTGAAATGTGCAGGTGGTGGCTGCTCTGCGATGCCTGCCCGCGCACTCCCCATTTGCATGCACCCTGTGGTGGCAACCTCATATGATGGCCCTGACATTGCTTACAATGAAGACAATGACAGGGGGCCAGGGCTGCTCACATGCCTCTTCTATTTACCATCTAGAGAGGGTTGGGGCTTTTTTTGTTTTGTTTTGTAGTTTGCATTCCCTTCTTTTCCTCCAAGGGAGACAAGGTAAGAGACTGTGCCATCCTTTAAGCTGATGCAGAGCCTTCGTGGAATACAAGAAAATAAAGTGCCCTGTGTCTCAGGCTGCTTCTTTCCCCGTCTCTCTCCTCCCCTGTGTATCCTCTTCCCCTCCACAGCTACCCGGGGCAGTGAAGCTTCCCACAATTCATAGGCGACATCCTTCAACTCATGAATACACCAGATTTTCTTGACTGTTGTCCACAAGAGCTACTGTTTTGTTTTTTAAAAATATGTTCTACATTCCTTTGGAATATACGACAGGGAACAGCTGACAATGATGGCTTTTGCTCTAGCATGTCAGTTTTGCTCACAGACTCTCTCTCTGTATATATATGTATATGTGTGTGTGTGTGTGTGTATATATATATATATATATATATATATATATCTTCAGGGCTGACATTTTCTGAGACTGGCTTCAACTATTATCTAAGAAATTCATTATATCAAAATTGTTCAGCTCCATTCTTTCTATTATGTTTGAATTATAGGAAAATATACAGCTTTTTCCATCTGACAATGGACTCCAACCATTTACTGGCTTGCCTCAAAGATAGCGTGGACGGAGCTCCCACCTGACTGGACCGGCCTTTCGTGACGAGTGAAAAGGCACCAAAATCTGAAGTTGCTCGTCTGGCGCCCTTCACATCATGAATTTCTGAAATTACATGCCAGAGTGTGCAATTATTACATTTTTGTCTCAATCTTTTTTAAAGTGCTTCGGTTAAAACTCTCATTTTGAAGCAGCTCCAGCAGTGCATTCGTGACAAAAAAGGCAAGAAGCCTCAGACGTTTTCTGAATGTGCTCTCTGGGTAAAAGTGGGAATTGAAGGCCTCTTAAAGCACCCCTCCCGCTCAGCACCTCTGCCCGGAGCAGGCATGTGCTTCTCTGTGACTAACCTTATCTCAGACCCATTCTTTTCTCTGGCTATTCCTGGTCTTATTATTCTACAACCTTTCCTTGCTATCTTCCTCATTTCTTTCCCTTTCTATTACATGCCCCTCCCTTTTATTTATTCAAGGATGTAATGAAAGACAAAGACAAAACCTCAGGAAAGCACTGTTTTATCCTGCGAATGTAATCATCATATAGGTTTTTTTCAGGTACTAACACTCTGGAGTTAGTGAGAGGTGGGTGGCAGAATTCTTGTCTTTCGTGTGAAAGGCCCAGGTTCAATTCCTGGCCAAGACATCAGATGGACAACTGTGTTAGTCCGGATACCACAGAAACAAATTCATAGATGTGCATATGGATATAAGGGAAAGGTTTATATACATGAGGAATGAAACTTTGAGAAAGCATCCCAACCCAGTCCAATTCAAAGTCATAAGTGCGATAATAACCCATATGCCCGATACCAGTCTCTGAAGTTTCCTTTTGACTCACAAAGTCACAGGCCAGTGGGTGCAGAGTCCCGGCCCTGGTGGAGTTCTCCCCATGGCTCCTCACTTCCAGGGCTCAGGGTCCATCAATAGCATCCAGTGGTGGTAGAGGCAACTCAGTGCTGGCAGGGGTCTCCATGTGGCTTCTCCAGCTTCAGAGGTCTGGTTTCCTCAGGGTAAGACCGCGTGGCTTCTCCTCCAGCTCCTTCAGCTTCTCAGATGCTGCCATCTTGTCTTGTCTTGAGTAGCCATTGGCTACTCAATGGTTATCTCCAGATTAACAGGCTAGACTCCACCCCTACATCTCAATCATGAAATTGACATAAGCACATGACCTCCACAACAGCCATCACCCATATGTCATTGATAGCTAGGCTGTTGCAGTGATGGTGAATGAGTTTCAGCTGAGCTCCGAGGCTAAAACAGACTAGGCAGAAGGGCCTGGTAATCTACTTGGGAAATCCAGCCAAGAGAAATCCTACAGTCCACAGCCCATTCTGGGTATAGCTCAATTCAAGGCAGTATTTCCCTCGGTGGTACAAAGGGTCAGCATGAGTCAGCATGATTCTGCAGCGGCTGCTAGCAAAAACACTCACAGATTAAAGCTACTTAGGTATGTATTTGTTACCACAACATTTCAAAATGGAGACTACTCAAAAAATAGAAAGTATGTAAAACATTGAATAGTTTCTAATTTTTAATAAATGCTATGGGGATTGTGTTAGCCCGGGTAGATTAGAGAAACAAATTCATGGAGACACTCATATGTAGATAAGGGATAGGTTTATATAGAAAACAATTGCACATTGAGAAAACATCCCCACCCAGTCCAGATCAAGCCCATTAAGTCCAAAATGAACCCATATGTCTGATGGCCATCTATAAAGTCCTCTTCAGTCTCATGCAACACATGCAATGATGCTGAATGCAGGGAGGTCACAGGCCAGGGGGTGGGAATTCTAATAAATCCAGTGGCATTGTAAGGATCTCAGTGCCGACAGGGGTCTTCATGTGATTCTCCAAGTCCACAGTTCTGCATATCTCAGGGTAGGTCCCTGTGGCTTCTCCTCAGGGATGTCTTACAGGGAGTAGGAGAGAGAGAGAGACAGAGAGAGAGAGAGAGAGAGAGAGAGAGATCTCCTGCCTTCAAGGAGGAAAGTCAGGATTTCTCAGAATTCTCAGGAGAAGACCATGCACACACAGAGTCCTCATTGGCTATGATCTGATTGACAGGCTAGATTCTACCCCTACATATTTAACCCTTAAATTGACGATTATATAACTACCCCAGGGATGGATTGTTCAAAGATCTGGAAAGGTCTTGAGTGACTTGTACACTACAAGGAAATTTGGAGACCACCAAATTAGCGATTTCACTCATGCATTTACTCAGCATGCTTCTATTGAGCATCTACCACATGCCAGTTACTGAATAATAGGTATGTTCAAAAGGCAAAGCAAAACGAGTGGCGGCCAGCTAGCAGGGCTGAGTAGAATTGCGCTTCTCCTGTGTGCCCATCCATTCTTCTAGGGAATCTCTGGACTTGAAGCACCAGTCTCAGTTAACAGATAAGCTGCTTAACCACTTGGGTGACCCAGAACTCCACTGGGCTGAGTCATCAAACAAATCCACTCCACTAAAATAAGAGAATGTGGGAAACAGATTTCTCCCAAATTGTATGCCCCTGGTCCCCCCACTTCGTGTTATGCTTATGTCTATTGTACATCCCCTTCCTGTGATGTGTATGCCTATTGCATAACCCCTTCCTATGATGGGTGTTACCTGTAATCACGAGTCTAAAGTAGATATAAACCTTGGTTAGCAACAAACTGGCTCTCTCTGGCTCCTGGCTTCCTGCGCACTCTGTGTGTAGATCTGGCTTTTGAGATCATGGCCATCTGGGAGGTGAGCATGCTACCATGAAATGTGTCTGACTCCTTCGTTATACTCTTTCTTCTATCTCTCACAATTTCTATAACTTTACTATAATCTGTACTTATTATCACGGTGGAATTGCCCCTACTGGACCCGGGATGATATGTTAGGGGTTGGCTTCCCCTGACAGGAAAAAGACAGAACTTTCTACTCCCGTAAAGAGTGACATTCTTGGAACTCCACTGGAACAGTTCTACCCTGTCCTATGAGCTGCAATTGATTCCATGGTAGTGAATTTGGTTAGAGGCATAGGTTGATGCTGAGGGTACAGTTGTCTGAACAAACCCTTGTTAGCCCATGTGGTAAATGCAATGGAAAAAATGCACACTAGAGGTTATGAGCTTGGAGCAGAGACATGTAAGCCAGTCTCCCCATATGAATCAGCATCAACTCTCCTGTAGTGAGTTTGGTTTAGGTTATCTTTTACCCTGGAGTGGTTGCAAACCATGTCAAGTGATGCCGCTACGTGTGGGCTGTGGGAGTTGTCTGGTATCAGTCCAGACTCTTGATGGTGAAACAACAGCTGGAATCCAGGCCTTCAGACTCCATTCCTGAATGATTGTTGTTTCATCAGTAATGCGATTCCTTCATTTTCTCTTTGGTTCTGGATGTTTGTCCTTCGGCCTATACTTAAAATTGGAATCCAAGTTGCTAATCCAGCCTAGACTGAACTGGATAGGCAAGGAATAGGCCGATAACCCACCAGTAAAGCGCTGTGTTTTATAGGGCAACACTAACAATGAACACTAACTTTATATTTTGGCTTAGAGGTGATTGTTGATAACCAAAATGATTCCAAAAGAGGGGAAAATAAACTCTTGTTTACAAGTCTTTGTCTTAGCATCTTTTGATTCTAAATGTCATGGTAAATATGCAACTGGAGTGGTTTCTTTCATACCCTGCTTCATTTCTAAAATGATTTGAGGTGACATGAAAATCTGTACAATGCAGTAAGATTAAAAGATGCAATAATCATGGTAAAGAGAGATATAAAGGATCATTAGACAGAAGGATGTTCATTTAAAAGACAGATTTATTGAAAATATATTGTTAGTAAAGCAGCCGAGACAAAGGAGATTCAGAGGAAAGTCTGTCTTCCCAGGCATAGTTCAATAGGTACAATCTGAGGAACAATTCCAGTGCAGAGGCCAGTTGCTGTGGCCTGGTTTGTTCCAGCTCTGGAATGTTCATCAATGTAAAGAGGTCCATTAATAAACCACTTCTGAAATGTCTGTTTGCTCCCTTGTACATAGGCTTGTTTCTTTTTGCTCTCAACCTTTAAAAAAAGGAAAGAAAAAAATGTTAAAAATCTTCTTTTTCATGATCAGAAAACTGCTCTTTGAAAAACAATCAAAAAGGCTGCTTTCAATGTAAAGAGGTCCCTTAATGAACCACTTCTGAAATGCCTGTTGAGATTCTCTTGTACACAGGGAAAATGGCTGACGGGCATAAGCCATCTGAGAGAAACCTGACAGCACAATGACCGTAGTAATCCAGGTAAAAGGTGAACCAGAGTGATGGTTCCAATGACTGGGCAAGAACCAGTGTGCATGATAGAGCCAAAGAGAGGTGGAATCCACAGAACTGAATGAGGAAATGAATAACACATTTGGGGAGGGTGATTTTGGTCATGTGACATTACTTGTGACTTTTCTCAGAAACTTACCAAATTACTGGATAAGATCATGCAAATAAGAGTAACTCAAGGACTGGTCAATTTTGCTATTCCTCTGTGTATAAGGGTAAGTGACCTTAAAAGCAGCGAAAGTAAAGTTCCATGACAATGAAAAAGAAAGATCCACCCGTGGAACCCCATCAAGAGCTCTACGAAGTGATGGAGGCAGCAGAGGTATCAGAGGCAGCAGTACTGGGATTCTGAGATCGAGCAGAGGAGAGGAGCATCACCAAGCCTGTGAGAGCAAGCAGTAGACTCCCCAACCCATAGGATGAGTAAAGCTGTGCGTCTTTGGCCAGGAGGCTAGAGTGGAGTGCACTCTGGATAATTGCCAGTGCTGTAGGAGATTTATAACATTTGCCTGAACCGACTATAGGCCAAAGGACCATGTGTCCGAGAGGCCAAGGAGCAGGGGACAGAGCTGCCCGAGTTGTTGCACACAAAAAAATTCCATCTGTACATTGTTTTCTGATCGTGACTTGTTACCTGTGAATGTCCTTAATAAGTCACTGACATCCAGTTGATTCCAACTCATGGGAGTCATATAGATAGGATAGAACTGCCCCACGTGGGTTTCTAAAGCTGTCACTCTTGAGAGAATTAGAAAGTCTCAGCTTTCCCACCTCAGAGTTAGTCGTGATTTTGAATTCCCGATTTTGTGGTTCGCAGTCCAACATGTTACATCAAGGTTCCACAGTTTCCATATTACACACTCACATTCATGAGCATTGTCTATGAGTTCTAAGGAAGCACTGCAATAGATTGTCAAGCCCTGCAGAGAAGTAGAGGACCATGGGAGGGATCGTGATGTCGGAAGAGACTAAAGAAGGATGGAAGGTGGAGACACATCTGACATTAGCTTTGTGAGAACAAGCTAGTGTAATGGAGGAAGTCAGACATGGCCTCCAGGCTACTTCTTCAGTGATGGAAGAGAAAAAGGGGTCTAGGGTGATCCCCCGGTCTTCAAATTTAATGACTACTAAGTGGATGATTGTGTTATTCTTGGAAATAAGCATCTTAGATTCCAGTGGAGCTTTCACCTATGAAATTTAAATGGGCAGTGGGACACAAATATCAGAGCAGGAGACAATCATTTGTGAATTTCTGAGGTAGGTGAGACGCTGTCATGATTTTGTTGGTTAGGAAGTGTGTTTGAAATAGATTGGAGTCACTGAGTGGCATAAAAGTCTAACATACTAACTAATTTGGAGTGTCCAGTATGGTAAACTATTTTCCCCAAGATCAGCCACTGAAAGCATTATGGGATGCCTTACTTTGACATCTTGTCTCACAATGGACATGAACTTTCTTGTTTGCTTTATGTGTCTGTTCCTTTTGGGTAGATTAATATCTAGATTACCAATGGATAGAAAAGAGGGTGGAGTAGAAGTGGTTTGGGAGGTGGGAGGAGACCCAGACAGGAGCTATTCTGCAAGAGCAGGAAATGGCACACACCATCAATGGAGACAGAGATGGCTAGATAAGGGCTATATTTGCATTATGATGAGGGATTGGAAGACCGTTGATGACTTTCAGGGGAGCAATTATAGTGGACTCATAGGTACAAAATATCCCTAAGGAAATAAGAAGGAATTAAATAGAACACAGTTTATAAATAACAATAACCTGATGTCTCTATTGCTCAAGCCCAGAAACCAAAGTCCTCCCTAAATACCTCAATTTGCCACCTCTTTAGACCTTCTATGTCCCCTAA
Organism: Nesogale talazaci; assembly: GCA_004026705.1. NCBI lineage: Eukaryota > Metazoa > Chordata > Mammalia > Afrosoricida > Tenrecidae > Nesogale > Nesogale talazaci. The sequence continues at coordinate 245,707 of PVJH01000040.1, read as the reverse complement.
CCTTCCTCTCCTTATCCAAAAGGTCAATTCCAAGAAATTCTATCTCCTTAATATTTTCCTCTTTATTGCAAGTTATGTTTTTTTAATTCTATTTTTTTCTGTGATTGAAATAACATTAGTGTTGTTCTGATATAAGTGTATTACAGGCTTATTATTTCAGAAATAGTCAATGATCCTGAAGAGAATAAAAGAGCAACTTAAAGTCATACATAATCTCATCCTGATGGACTCAAGGTCTTCTGGTGCCCTCTTTTATAAATGGGGGGATTGCACTTTCCGTATATCTGTCCCCAAACCATCTGGTGTGTGTATGTGTGTTGTGTGTGTGTTGCTGTATGTTGGGGTAAGGGGAGGGGGTGCAGGCTGTGCTCACCCATTTGAGGCATACAATTTATCTCTTTAGTTCACATGTCTTCACATTGAGAAAAATCACACAGGAGGAGCCTATACTAAATGTGTTAGTCGGCATAGACTAGAGAAGCAAATTCATAAACATGCATAAGTACATAAGGGAGAGGTTTATATGCAAGCACAACTGTCCATTAAGAAAACATCTCAACTCAGTTCAGTCCAAGGTCATAAGTCAGATATCAGTTCATATGTCTGACAACAATCTACAAAGTTCTCTCCAGATACATGAAATACATGCAATGATGCTAACTAAATGCAGGAATATCACAGGCCAGTGAGTGCAAAGTCAGTGGTGGTAGAAGCATCTCAGCACTGATAGGAGTCTCCACATGGCTTCTGTAGGTCCAGGTTTGGGCCACATCAGGGTAGCTTCATGTGGCTTCTCAGGGATGTCTCGCAGGGAGCCAGTGTGGTGTTCCTGGACTTGATGTCAATTTCATGATGGGAATCGAGGGGTGGAGTATAGCCTGCCAATCTGGAGATAGCCAATGAGTGGGTGGCATGGTTTTCTGTGTGGGCATGGTTTTCTCGTGGGAATTCTGGGAAGTCTCGTGGTATTTCCCAATTGAAGAAGAGAGACTTGACTCACTCTCTCCTAGAGATGAACTACTGACAAGATGAGATGACAGCTTGCTGATCGATCCTGATTCCTGGAGAACGGAGGAGTCAGAGAAGGGGTCACATGGGCTTGCACTGTTGGAGCCAAACCTCTGGGCCCAGAGAAGCCATGTGGAGACTCCTGCCCATACTGGGATGCTTGGGAGGCTACGGTGAGACTCCTGCAAGCGCTGAGATGCTTCTGTTGCCACTGGACACATAACACTCTGCACTCACTCTTCTGTGATTGTCTTGGTATCATCGCACATGCTTCATAAGTTGGAAGGAGACTTTATAGACTGGCATTGGACTTAGGGGTTAATATCGGGCTTACGACGTTGGACTGGACTGGATTGGAATGCTTTCTCAATGTTCTGTTCCAATCCTCTCGTAAATAAATCTTTCCCTTATATCTATATGTGTGAATTTGTTTCTCTAGTCTACCCGGACTAACACAGTTTGTCAGCTTAGTCTCTCCAAGGAAGTGAAAGACTGTCTCCTGCTTCCAGGAAGGAAGTACCAGAGATTTTATAGAATTCTTAGAGGAGAAGGCCATGCCCACACAGAGGTCTCACTGCTTATCTCCAGATTGACAGACTAGCCTCCACCCCTACACTCTTAATCCTCAAATTGACACCAGATTAGACAACTGGGACACTAAACCAATGCCTAATTCAGATAATGAGATCTGGAACTTTAAACTGGGCCATGATGAAGTGAGAATAAAGACTCCCAAGAGGCAATTAGTGTATTTTTCAAATGAGAAAAGGACAAATAATTTGACCAGAGGGTAGACAGACTATGGTAGAAAATTAATGGTAGTACTTTTTTTTTTTACACTTCTCTCATTATAAAAAGGGGGGGGGGGCACCTATGTCCCCTCCCTTGCTCTGTAATAACTTTGACTAATAGAATATTAATAATAAATGGAGAAGTCTGATTTTTATAAAAAGGTCATTTTACTGGGGGCTCTTACAACTCTTATTACAATCCACAAATTGACTGTATCAGGCCTGCTTGTACATATTTTGCCATCATTTTTTTTGTTTCTTTTTTGGGGGGGGGCATCACTGCTCTCTGGTGGTGGGAGTAGGAGGCCCAGCCCCACTGCTGGAATTGAACCTCCATCCCAATGGGCCGCAGTCCCGCGCACAATCACTACGCCACCGGGGCTCAGCCCCGCCATCATTATTTTCTAGATATTTACTTTCTATTGAGCCCTTGGTATAAGTTCTTCCCCCCTCACCTTTCTCATCCCTCATAACCCCTTGATAGATTATAAGTTATTATTATTTTTATATCTCACATTGACCACTGTTTCCCTTGCCCCATGGTTTCTCTTGTTCGTCCCCCTGAAGGGGAGTGTATAGTTATTTGGCAATCATTATTGATAGGTCTTCCCTTTCTCTCATCCTCTTACCCTTCTGGTATCGCTATTCTCACTCCTGATCCTGGACTGCATGTGGTGTGAGTTCCCATCTCTTATCTATACCTGTGTACATGCTCCTGTCTCATCTGAATTGAGAAGCACCACTGGGATCATAACATTTGGGGATGAAGAAGCCTTATGGAGCGAGTAGAATATTGTGTGTTTCATCCATGCTTTACTGTACCCTAGTTGACTCATTTCTTCCCTGTAGACCTTGTTTGGGGGAATGTTCCATTCTTTATAGATGAGTTTTGGGTCTCTGCTCCAACCCTTCTCATTCTCAACTAAATGTCTTTGCTTTTTTGCTTATTTTTGTGTCTTCTGCAGCCTGTTACTAGTTCCAAATGACTCCTCATGGTCACACTGGCAGTGTTTTTCTTTCTGTGGGCTTGTTATTTTTCAGCTGGAAGGCCAGTTGTTTAATTTCAAGCCCAGATGCTACATCTTTTAATAGCTGGGCACCATCTGGCTTCTTCACATTTGCTAAAGCACCCATTTTATCTTCAGTGATTGTGCCAGGAGAGTAAGCAGAGAAACCTGATTTTATGAAGAAAAAATGACATATATGGATTGCAGAAAGACTTATTAACAGCCTGCAATATAGAGATGAAAGTGCTAAAAGTGAGGTGGACTTGGTGAAGATCAAGGATTGCAGCCTTCAGCATGAATTACAACTCAATGCAAAACATAAAATTCTCACAATTGGATGTACAGGTAGCATCATGATAAATGGGAAAAGACTGAAGTTGTCAAAGATTTCATCTTGTTTGGATCCACAATCAATGGTCATGGAAGCAGTAATCAAGAAATCAAAAGATGCTCTGCACTGCTTTGGGTAAAACTGCTGCACAAGACCGCTTTAAAGCATTGAAAAGCTGGGAGGTTAGTATGAGGTCTAAGGTGCTCCTGACCCAAGTCATGGTGTTTTCAATGGCCTCATTCTGCATGTGAAAGCTGAACATTGAATAACATTGAAGAAAAATCCTTGCATTTGAATGATGGTATTGGTAAAGAATACTGAAAGTACTTTGGACTGCCTAAATAACAAGCAAATCTGTCTTGGAAGATGTACCACCTGAATGCTCCTTAGGGATAAGGATGGAAAGACCTTTGTTTTGTGTTCTTCTAACAAGAATATCAGAAGAGACTAGTCACTAAAGAAGGATATCATGCTTGGTAAAGTGGAGGGGTAGTGAAAGAGAGAAAGGCCCTGGACAAGATTGATCGATGTCTGGTTGCCACAATGGGTGCAAACATAAAGACAATTTTGAGTATGGCCTAAGACCTAGCAGCATTTCATTCTGTGGTATGTAGCGACTCTACGCATTGGAACTGACTTGCAAACATCTAAGAACAACAAGAACACTTCCTCTTTCCAGGCTCAGGCAGTTTCTAAAAGCATAGGTCAAAAAACATTGCTACAAAATCATAGCAATCTCTGTTGATCAAAATATCAAAATGTGAAGCTATTGTTTCTTGAGATACCCTTTCTTGAGTACTATACATTTCTGAGGAAGGTATTTTCTTCTATAATATTTCCCTAAAGAATTCCAAGCTCTTTCCTTTATACCATGTGAAAATAGAGATATTGATGAACTCAGATCATGTTTCTTTTCACTCTTTGTTGAGCTTAGGAGAGGGAAAAGAAGGCTGAAAGGGCAGGATTAGGACAGAAGGCTGTATAGAGTAAGGTTTTTCAATGAAATTCTTGGTGGGATAGCTTTTGCTATTCTTGAATATTAAGCAGGTAGGTGCACTGCTGTGAAGGAAAAAAAAATTCTTGGCTCAACTTTCCTGGCCTTCTCACAAATGCAGTTTTTATTTTCTTAAAATTTCTTCATAGTTATGCCTCATGATTGTCTTACATCCTTCCAGATAATCCATCAAAATTACTGTGCCAAGTAGGTGTGTGTGTGTGTGTGTGTGTGTGTGTGTGCATGTGTATGTATGCATGTATATTGTGTCAACCTGGCCAATAGGAACGTGTAGGATTAATCAGGTTGCCATTTGATTGGAAGGCAAAGAGACAAATGACTCAACCTGGCCCTCTGGTGAAAGGACCAGCTTACAATTGCTTTAGTAGCTCTCTGCCTCAACTTGTGAGCTACACTACCTGTGGGACAGCCAACTCATGGATCATGTGGCTAGAGCTTAAGGTTCCTTCCAGACCTGATTCACCAGGCTGCTGGTGTATATATTGCTTGGTTGATCCTGTCTTCCTACATTGCTTAAGTTTGATATCCCATTGGCTTGCTTTGCTAAGCTTCTGAACTGCTGACTGTTGGTGACCCACCCAGCTGTTTGCTGCCTGTGGATGTACTGCCTGCAATGCCTAATGGAAGATTCAGCTGTCTACTTCCTTGACCTTGTACCCAGCAACTGTCATAAGTGAAAGACTTCCAGTATATTAACTTTTCCACAGAAGTGAGTTGAACTGAGCCCTCTTTACTGCTGTCTGGACTAATTAGCTGTTATATTCCTTCATGTTGTATAAATATATCCATATACACATATAAATCTACATATATATCTATATCTATATGTAGCTCTCTATATATAAAATCATAAGTATTCTGGTTCTATTTCTCTAGAGAATGCTGCTTAACACAATCACCATTTTGGGAATAAGAACACTAATAAGGTATGCGCAACTTAGAATCATCTGAACTCAAAAGGATAGCATTTAACCAAGGACAGTATTCAAAAGAAGGATGAATAGAAGCAGGAAACCCTGCAAGGAAGTAGGATCATAGGGATGATACTCAAGGTCATGAAATAAAATATGTTTTGATTCTTGAAGGGAAAACCAATTTGCAATGGAAACATTCACTCAATTCACAATGGAAAGTTTAACTTAATTTTTTTTTATAAAGTCACTCCTTTGAAATCCCAGAAAACTGTTGCCACTAGTTTCTTAGCTGACTTCTGTTCCTTGAATTTAACTGGCCCCATAGATACTCTCAGAAACCTTTGTTTCAATTGGACCTTTCTCAGAAGACACCCTAAATAGACCAAGACATGAGTATTACTGAGAGGAGAAAACCTGTCTGCCACCATGCATTCATCATGCAGACATGTTTAAACATGTCCCCATACATGAATGAACTGGACTACTTTTCCCCGTACCTTTGTATTTTCTGTCTCTGGAAACACTTGCTGTTGGAACTCTGAGTCACCATGTAAGAAATCCAAATGGCCAGTTAGGTGAGACCATAAGGAAAGGTCCTGAGACTATCTGAAAATGGAGAGTGATCAGCTTTCTGGTCATTGCGAGCAAGATACTACACATATACCTTAAGTGAAGCATTTGAACTCTATGGACCAGATTTGTCAAAAATGATTATCCCCCAGTTATCCAGCATTTGGACAGAGTTATGTGTGCTAGCCTTTCTCCTTCCAGACATAGATATTATCCCTGGAAACTAGCCTGTCCCTATCCCTGCTATTGATTACATGGCAGGAAGAGCTAAAGGGCAGTGCAACTAGGTGTCCTATTTGTAAGATTAGGGATCAGTACTGCAGTGGCCTTTGGAACTGCAGGATATCAAATTATCTAGGCAGCTAATCTCAGATAAGCTAATCTCATCAGGCACTACACAAGATTTGCAAGATCAGGTAGATTCTTTAGCAGAAGTAGTATTACAAAATAGAAGAGGTTTAGATTTACTTGCTGCAGAGCAGGGAGGTATTTGTTTGGCTTTACAGGAAAGATGCTGTTTTTATGCCAACAAATATGGAATCGTGAGAGACAAAATCAAGCGGCTGCAAGAAGACTTGGAGAAGAGAAGAAAGGAGTTGACCACCAATCCACTGTGGATCGGGCTCAATGGCCTTACCTCTTGCCACTTTGGGGCCCCCTCGTTAGTTTATTGCTTTTGCTTTCATTATGGCCAATATTATTCAACAACCTCATGGCATTTATTAAGTAACAGATTGAGACCATTCAAGCAAGTCCCCTGCAAGTTCATTATTGTCGCTTGGAGATGAGCGATCTCGAACAGAGTGGGACACACAACTAGTATGTGATAAGACCCTCTGCCTCCGTGAGCTGAACTTGACAGCCAATAACAGGTATGATCAGGAGCACTCTTTACCAACCTAAGACAGGCCATGGTGACATTAGAAGGCCATTGACCAATGGCGGGTAAGGACTGAGTGTGTGTCCTGACAACCTAAGACAGGCGGAGTTCCTGGGAGGATATTACTTGAAAAAATAAAAAAAGGGGACCTGTCAGGAGTCATCCAGCCCGGACATGCTTGACCTGGCTACAGGTCCGATATGCCTGACATCTGTTTCAGTTTGTTGCCTGGGGTTTGTAGTTTGTCGCCTTTGTAACGGTAAACAGCACTGGCCTTTGAAGCCTGACTTGCAGCTGTGCTGCCATTCACTTGTTAATTTTGAAGATCACAATATGCTAATTGCCTAAGCTTGCTTGCTCTATAAAACTGATTTACTTCTCCCAAATCAAAAAAAAAGAACCCCCCCCACCCCAGAAAAGATGTAACTACTGACACAACAACATATATATGTATGTATGTATACATTCTGATTAGAGCTGTATGAGTCCCCAATAAAATGATTTTTAAGGAAAAAAAAAAGATTATCCCCAAATTACCCCAGTTGATGCTATATGGAACCAAAGAATATCCTAACTGAACTTCTAAGCTGTATATAAATAGTAATTTTAAATTACTAACTAAAAGATGGTTTGCTATATTACAAAAGATAATTGACCCAAAAAAGGCACTATCTGAATGACCTTACAAATTGCAACATTAACAGTCCAATAATCCCACTAGATCACAAGACTTCTCTAGATGCATAAAATGAGGAAATATCTAGCCTCTTTCCAAGTTTTTGTAATCTTTCTTTTACATGCATCCCATCCCTTAAACCTGGTATCTTCCACTTTTTCCATGATGCGCTCACTGAATGTCCCCCCAAAACCTATTCTCTGAACAGCTATGACATTGATCTTACTAAATGCAAATCTGACCATGCCATTCCTATGGTTATAAATATGTAAGCATGTAGTTATTGTCCTTGGGACAAAATTCACATCCCCAAATGCCTATCCTCCCATCCTTTTCCTTGCCTTCTTCCCTCAACACTCTCCAGCACCAGATTCTGAATGAATTATGCTAAGTCTCTCATTGCCATCAAGTCAATATCTCTGGCTCTCCTTGTTAACTTCTCACTATTTCAATCTCAGCTTAGTCTTTACTTGTTAAAGAGGCTTTTCTTGAGGTTTTATTTAGTGTTCTCACATCTTATGCTTATCAGAGCTAAGTACTTATCACCGTCATGTGAGCAAAAACTGCTTTAAAAATGTATGTACAATTTTGGGAAATGAGTTCCCATGAACTGATGTTTCTAAATGTCTGAAAAAAATTGATTGATGGAGTGGATTTTTTTCACTTCGTATACTTTTCATTACCAAAGAAAACTGAAAAGAAAAGAGATAAACAGCTTATATATTCCTGAAATTATAACCCAGATCCACGATGATATTATTATTGATGTGTTGATGAAGCCCTATGGAAAAGGAAATAAAGACACCCAGGTGTATTTCTTAAATGATTAAAAGTCTCATTTGCTGCTTCTGAGCTAGATGGCCACTTGTTTACCTTCAAACCTCTAAGACCCCTTGATAGGCCGGCACCATCAGCTTTCTTCACCACATTTGCTTATGCACACATTTGTCTTCAGCAAACATATTAGGAAGGTAGGCATGCGGTGATGTGATTTTTTTTTTGTTCTTTAATACCTGATAACTGATCCCTTTGACACCTCATGGTCAGCAACAAAACCCACATGAAAGAAGCACACCAGTCTGTCGAAGCAATCAGGTGTCAGGCATCAAAGAACTAAAAATTATATCATCATACATGAGGGAGAGTACAGATTGAGGACCCAAAACCCATCTGTAGGTAATGTGACATCCCCTTACAAAAGGATTGTAAGGGGAGGAGACAAGCCAGAGTACAGTGTAGTAATGATGAAACATGCAACTTTCCTCTAATTCTTAAATGCTTCCTCCCCCCCCCCCCCGACTCCCCACTATCATGATCCCCACTATCAAATCCAGCTAGACCAGAGGATGTACACTGGTACAGATAAGAACGTAAAGCACTGGGAATCCAGGATAGTCGATCCCTTCAGGACCAGTGTTGGGAGTGGCAACGCTGAGGATGGAGGGAAGGTAGGATAGAAAGGGGGAACCAATGATAAGGATCTGCATATAACTTCCTCCCTGGGGTATGGACAACAGGGAAGTGGGTGAAGAGAGGCATTGGGCAGTGTAAGACATGACAACATAATAATAATTTATAAATTACCAAGGGTTCATGAGGGAGAAGGAGCAGGGATGGAGAGAAAAATGAGGAGCGGGTATGAAGGGTTTAAGTATAAAGCAAATGTTTTGAGAATGATGAGGGCAACAAATGTACATATGTTCTTGACATACAATGGATGCATGAATGGATGGTGATAAGAGTTGTATGAGTCCTCAATAAAATGATTTTTTAAAATTATTTTTAAGTCTTATTTGGCTGTCTTCTAACAAAGTAAATCCAAAAGTTCTGTGTTTCTACTGTATGTTCTGATGTTTCCTAAGCTTTAATTTAGCTGATAGACTACCCTTTTTCTTTCTTCCTCCCTTCTTTCTTGCTAAGAGCAACAGTTGAAGAGGCAGAGTTTTATAATAATGGGTTGAAAATCATGAAACTCATGCTTTATTCAACTATAACTATGTGCTATACTTCTTGAAATACATTTTAAAGTATCAGGTAGAAAATTTGTAGCAAAGAAGTCCACTTTGAACCCAAAGTTTCTTTACTCTGGGATCAGTGGTACCATCAAACAACAAGCATTTGAAGATTTGTCTCCTGCAAATTTTAACGATCATTTTCTTTATTGTCCCAAGGATTGTTCATACCTATTATAGTTCAACTGTACATTACTTTATTGTACGCCAATGGCATCTTAGGAAATGGTACTAAGTCTTTGGGAACACCCTTTTTGTAAGGGAATGTTATCATAATATGGCAGTTACCTTTTCATGAAAATCTTCAAAATAGTTGCAGTTTGATTTTTTTAAAACAAGCACTAGCCAGAAGGGAGTTACCAGGAGAGGTGCCATTTAAATGCTTTAAAACAAAGGCTTGGCCTCCTCATTGAGTAGCTTCCCTCTAATTTAAACCCCATAAAGCAAAATCATGAGAAAACAATGGAGCTTTGTTAGGAGTACAGAAAGCCCTGCATCTCTTTCTGTAGAGGATCAGAGGAGTGTCCAAATTACTTTCTCCTCTGCATTTAAGTTCCGATTATTAAGAAAAAGGATCATGGTTTTATTTTTCCAGTGTGATTTCTCATGAGCATCTCACTATTAGCTTTACCTTGCAAAGATTGTCCTTTCACTGTGTTGGTGGACTGTATAGCTAAATACCAGCAGCCATTATGACAGTCTAAGAGTCTATTTCCCAGGAAGCTTGGAACACTTGCTATGCTTCAGGGAAGCCGCATCCTTCCCAGGTGGATTTACAGCATAGAGTTTCTTTTCTCACAACGACAGAAAGCACATCTGGAGTGCGTGGTTGACCAGTGTTAAATACATTTCTTTCAGGTCTGCATTTAGATATCCTTGCTGCCAGCTACACTAGTTTATTTCATTCATGTTTATGGGATAAGTGGGATAAGACCTGGTGGCACAGTGGTTAAGTGCTCAGCTGTTACTCCAAAGCTGGGAAGTCACCAGCCACGCTGTGGGGGAACCACGTGGCAGTCTGCTTCTGTTGAGATGATAGCAGTGGGAAGGTGTGGATGCAGTTCTATTGGACCCTGTAGTGTCACTAATCATCTGAGTCAACTCAATGGCAATGGGCCACAACATTCATCTTTCTTTCCCTCTGTTTTCATTTGACATGGCTTAGTTCAAGAGAACCAGGCTTGTTGAAAGGGAACCTTCATTCTCCTGGTGCTCACGAGAATCTTTATGTTGGGAATCCGTCATCACAGTAAGCATTAATGACACCTTTTCCACAAGGATGTGTGTTTTAACTTGATCCTAATGATTTTCCATCTCTTAGGCTGAGCATGACACCTCTCAGCTCAGGAACATTCTTGCTTTGAGAGCAAAATATGTAGCAACTTGGCAATTTCTAAGGAAAGTACCTTGGACATTATTTACTGTGTCATTCTTTTCAATTTCATCACTGTCTTTGGTGATAGAAGTACTGATTTTCAATGCCACAGGGCCCAATAACTAAAAGTATTTTCTTTTAGTTTCTCATACAACAAAATAGACAATAGAAATCTGCACAGAGGCATATATCATACTTAGGCCCGTATGGGAAAATAGTTTCGGTAAGTTACATACTGATCAGTATTCTAAGATAGTTCCATTCCATGCCCCTAGTTCCTATTTCCATAGAACCTTCTACCTAGAGTTGTTGGACAGTCATTTATGGATATGATGACATGGTCTACATGTTAATGTTAAACATTATACATAGACCTCTCCTTTCTATTTGTTTAATGTCTTTGGATATCGTAGTTCAGAGACCCTGAAAAATGTTCTAAGTGCAGTGACAGGAGCATGATTTTACCACAGATGTCTTGTGACTGCAGCAATCAGAGTTACCTTTTCCAGTTGGACTAACTGGACACAGATTTTTTTCTTCAATATCATTGCTATTCACATTCACATATAATACCATCAGAGTTGAGATCAGAGATATGCTATCTGCACAGGTAAGTTTCTGTCTGTTTTTCACTCATTGTCTGGGGAAGATGTGGTATAGATTGGAAGTCACTCAGTAAATGTGATAGAATTCATGAAGGGGAGAAAGAAACAGTGCTCTCTTGGGAAGGACTCACTGATTCAATTAAAAGGGCAGAAATTCAGTCTATGGGAGATGGCACACTAATAAGCTGTTTACTTTGTTCCCCAAACCCTTATGGAGATTCTCAAAGCCTATTAGCAAATGAATCTTACCTTGATCGAAGAAGATCTTGCCATTGCCTAGGAATAAACTGAGCTCTCTTTGTTTTAAGGACATGAAAATTAGAGAAAGGAAAAATCCAGCACATTTTGAATTATGGCAATGTAATTCTAAAGCAAGATGTTTTTGTTTTTGTTTTTGGGGGTTTTTTTTTGGGGGGGGGGGGAGCATCACTGTTCTCGGTGGTGGGAGTAGGAGGCCCAGCCCCACTGCTGGAATTGAACCTCTGTCCCAGTGGGCTGCAGTCCCGCGCACAACCACTACACCACCGGGGCTCAGCTCGATGTTTTTGCTCTGTAATGAATCACTACCATACTCATTAGAGCAGAGTGCCTTACCTTGGAGATTTCTTCTGATGGTAACTGATGAATTATGGAGGATGTTGGCAGTTCAGTTAAGGGAAAAACAAAATAAAGCATTTAAGTAGCATTTTCTGTTGGGTTTGCCAACATTCTACATATTCCTTATGGTACAGCATCACTGTTTTATGAGTGTGGCAGTCCTGTGCTTATGTTAATTTTATGATTGAAATATAGGGGTGGAGTCTAGCCTGTTAATCTGGAGATAGCCATTGAGTAGCCAGTGAAGCCGCTATGTGGGCATGGCTTTTTCCTGAGACTTCTGGGAAATTTCATGACCTTTCCATCGTGAAGATGAGAAGCTATCCTCCCCAGTTGTTGGAAGTTAGTCTGAGAGATAATGAATCATGGACAAGGCAAGATGGCAGCGTCCGAGAAGCTGGAGGAGCCGGCAGAGAGACCACACTGCTTTGCCCTGATGGAACCAGATTCTGAAGCTGGAGTGGCATGCTGATGATGGACCCTGAGCCCAGGAAGCGAGAAGCCGTGGGGAGACCCCTGCCAGTGGGATTCTGCACCCACTGACCTGTGACTTCATGAGTCGGAAGGAGACTTTATATACTGATTTCGGGCATATGGGTTAATATCAGACTTATGACTTTGAACTGGACTGGATTGGGATGCTTTCTTAATGTCCTATTTCTTTTATATGTAAACCTTTTCCTTATAACCATATGCACGCCTATAAATTTGTTCCTGTAGTCTACCTGGACTAACACAATGAGTTTGTGTCATTTTGATAATTTTGCTTTTAAAAAGATAAAGGCAGACAGTATATTGGAGTGCCAACCCTTTCTATTAAACAAAATCTGTTTTTATCAGTCTTTAAGAATTTGTAGGTGAGTAGAACCAACTGTATCAGGCACTTATTTAGCCTTATTTTCATGCAAGAAAGGAGTCCTGCTAGCACAACGCATGCAGCACTGGACTGATAACTGCCAGGCTGGAGTTTCAGCTCTGCCCATCTCCCAGTGAGAGAGAGAGAGAGAGAGAGAGAGAGAAGCCTGTCTGGGTCTCTAAATAAGTATTCTCCTCTACCCCAGAGAGTTGCTACGGGTCAGTAGTTTAGTGTAAGAAAAGGATCAAAGTCTTACATGGTTTTAAAGCTAAGCATGCAATAAATAAAGGTGATGGATAGTTTGCTTTGAGCAAGTTTTGGTTCAATCATTTCAAAGTGAGAGAAGCTTTACATAACATTATGAGAAAAACATGAATTGCCCATAAACAAGATGTTCAGAACATGGGAACTTATTGTAAGGCAAATATCTCCCCAAATGTTAATATCCTTCTTAAAGGTTCACATAAATTGATAAAAGCATTAAATCCCTGAAAGGTGAACTCATCAAATTCAATGTGAGCAAAAAAAAATAAATGCAAGTTACTTAGATATGGTGGATCTTACTAATATTTCAATAAATGAAACTTGGAAATGGGATATAAATTTTACCTCTTAAATTAGCAACATTTAAAGAACCATAATATGCTTTGCTGGAAAGGATGCACTAAATCTGAGGCTTTCATTCAATGAACTAGGTTGAATTTGCTAAAGTCAAACACCTAAGGATCCCTGGTGGTACAATACATATTTAAACACTTGGCTGCTAAGTTCCACTGTTGGAACCTACCAGTCACTCTTTGGGAACAAAATACGACAGTCTGTTTCATAAGGATCGCAGCCTTAGAAATCCCATGAGGCAGTTCTACTCTATCTTATAGGGTCGCTGTGAGTCAAAATCAACTCAACACCAATGGGCACAGCTTCCTTATTTTATAGAAAGGGCAAGATACTGTCTCATGGAGTTACCTTGCTTAGATCTTTTTTTTTTTAGCACAATTTTTATTACCTTTGCCTAGTTTTTCAAAATGTTAACATTTTACATAAATATAGTAATCAACATTAGGAAATAAAACTTAATATATGAAGAAAAAAATAGGAGGTTTCCTGGAGGGTCGCTAAAACCCAAAGTCTGGTGTTTGTCCCTTGGAAGCTCACAGGATTCTGGAAAAGGAGATACCATCATGTTGACATGAACCATGTGCCAGTTCACCAATACTCCTTGTTTAGATCTTTCAATCTCAAGCTCGGTACTCCTTAGTCCATGAATCAATCCTCACCAAGACAACCAGTACAAGTCCTACTGCATCTTGGATATATGTCAAAAAAAAATGAAAGGACTTAGCTGAGGTCAGACATTTCCTTAGCTGTCTGAATCAGCTGATGAGAATTGAGCTTTTGGAGATTTTGCTGCAAACCCACCAAGACTCATGACCAGTGTAAGGCTAATTTCACACGTGCCTTGGTTAGGCCATGGCACTAGGTTGTTGCTATGAATGTATTTGCCTATGATTAGTATTTAAACCCGATGTCCTTAACTATGGGAAAATAACATTATCTAAAACCTTGAAGGTCTTGGAATAAAAAGCGAGGTTTGCCAAAGGAGAAGGGTTCTGCCTCAATACTGTAGATTAGGTATCTGACATACTATCTGACCTACCAATTTTAGGCACAAGGCTATCAAGAGTTTTCATCCAGTTAACTGATTGACAGATTTTAAATTTGCCAACCCCAGAAGCATTTATGCTGTTTCTCTAAGATGTGAAAGAGAAAAACTGTGTAGTCATTGGGAAATAAGCCAGGATTTGAGGTGAATGGTTGATACATGCCAGGTCCCTGAGAGACCTTTCCCATTTGGGTAAAGTATGTAGAGATGTAGAACCTTGCTTTTCCTGGCTCAATTCAAGCAGTCTTTCTTTGGGGGGCCTTTTATAACCATTCTGATGAAAAGCATTCAAAACCCCTGGCTTTCTCTTTGAGGCCCTTATAGTCAATAGTCATGCATTCCATCCCTTGAGTAATTTATATTATGACCTGGCCACTCAGTAGATTCCCATAAGGGCACTATTCACACAAGCCATGCTTAGCTCCTTTACCAGCATATTCCCCAGGGCCTCGCACATAAGATGGGCTTATGAGACATTGAATTCATAGACAGATTCATTAATTCACATGGAGAAGTTAAACATCATGACTAGATACAGAGATTAGTATGATCTTAAAATGTAAGAAAGAAAATTCATTAAAATTTGATATGTTTTGGAATATTTCTATTTGGTTAGGAATATAGGTTAAAAAACAGGTGACTATATCTTTGACAAAATGCCATCTGTAAGCATGCATGTTATCAGGAGACACCAGTCCCTGGAGAAGGATGTCATGTTTGGTGAAATTACCCAAACCAAACCAGACTCACTGTCATCAAGCCAATTCGGACTCACGGCAACCTTATACGAAAGGGTGGGCCAACCCCTCTGGAGTTCCAAGATTACAGTTCTTTCTAGGACTAGAAAGTCAAGTCTTTTTGCCCTGCTGAGCAGCTGGTGGGTTCAAACCACTGATCCTGTGGTTATCAGCCCAACATGTAACCACTACGTCACCAGGACTCCTTTGGCAAAGTAAAGGGGCAGCAAGATACAGAAGACCTTGGACCAGATGGACTGATGCAGTTGTCTCAACAATGGACTTAGACATTGGAACCATTGAGAGGATGGCCCCGAAATGGGTCATTTTTCATTCAGTTGTACACAGGGTGGCCAGGAGTTGGAAGCAAGTGAACAGCACCTAACAAAAACAAATGTATTTCTTCACTTGCCAAATGAGGACCCTGGTACATTGGAAGATTAATATTTATCAAATGGAGAAAGTAGAACTTTGGGAAAATAGTACTTATAACATGGAGACATTAGTAGTTTGACCAGGCAAAGACATTTGACTATGTGGATCATAACAAACTATGGATGACTCTGAGAAGAATAGGAATTCCAGAACACGTCATCGTGCTCATGTGGAACTTGCACGTGGATTAGGAGGTAGTCTGTCAAACAGAATGGAGAATGCTGCATGATTTAGTATCAGGAAAGGCATGAGTCAGGGCTGTACCCTCTCATCCTATCTATTCAACTTGTATGCTGGGAAAATAATCTGAACAACTGGACTACATGAAGAAGAATGTGGCATCATAATTGGTGGAAGGCTCATTAACTACCTGCAGTGAGCAGCGGTTACAATTGCTTGCTCAACGTGAGACGGACTTCAAGTCCTTGCTCAGGAAGATGAAGGATTGCAGCCTTCAATATGGATGACAGCTTAATGTGAAGGAAATAAAAACCTCAAAACTGCATCAGCAGGGAATAGCCTAATAAGTGGAGAAAAGCTCGCAATCATCCAAGATTTCATCTTACTTGGATCCATAATCAACGCTCACAGAAGCAGCAGTTAAGAAATCAAGAGATGCATGGCATCAGGTACGTCTGCAAGAGCAGACCTCTTCAAATTGCTGAGGCAGGGATGGGACTTTGAGGGCTAGCAGAAGAACAGCAACTGAAGAATTGATGCATTTCAATTGTGGTGCCGGAGAAGAAGCTTGAAGTGCTCTGCAGTGCCAAAAGAACAAAAAAATCTGGCTTAGAAGAAGTATAGTTGGAAAGATTCTTAGAAACAAGGATGGCTAGACGTTACCTCATGTATTTTGGGTACATCATCAGGAGAAATATGTTCCTGAAGAAGGACATCATACATGGTAAAGTACAGTGGCAGAGAAAGAGAGGACGTCCATGGCATGATGCATTGACATCATGGGAGCAACAAGGGGGTCAAGCAAAAGAACGACTGTGAGGCTGGAGTAAGACCATTCTATGGTACACCATGAGTCTCAGCAGATTCAGCAGCTCTTAACAACAACAACAGCAACAAGTATATTTCCTCACTTGTAAAATGAAGATACTAATACTTACCTCATGATATGGCTCAATGGCATGATATACGGAAAGGTTTAGAATAGTAGTATACAGTGTAGGCATCAGATCTTAAGCATTTATAGCCATTATTCTGAATATAGGAACACATACTGTGATTTTTTTTAAATTATCTTAATTGTTACATTTTAAAGTATTGTCTTTAAACATAAAGCAAAAATGTATACTAGGGTTTCTTGTATCAACTAGTTCAATTTAGAGTGAATGTATTTAGTATTTTTTATATTCACTCATTTTAAAGAAAAATGTGTCACCATTTGGCCTCCACTATATAGGCTGTAAAACGTTGAGCTACCTTAAAATAAAAAACACCAATTGCAGGTGGAAAGAAAACCATTACTTAGGAAGCACTGGATGTTTCCCTAGGATGGTAGGAAGTTTGACAATGCTTATAGGTGGCAGTTGTACAGTATGTAATTGATGTCTCTAATTATACACCTGAAAAATGTTGGATTTCCAAAACGCAAAGGTTGGGCTATATATGCTTTACAACAATAAACAAGATTCTAAATATCAAATGCATCATAACTTGAATATAGTCCATATGTCATTTGCAAGGATTTTGTTTAATGATTTCTCTGGAGTCCAGAACTTCCTCACCCCAGTAGTTTTGTAAGAACCCAGCAAGGTTAGTGGACATTCAGTGTAAGATGCAGTGTCTATACCAAACCCCATGCACGAGGAGCACTGGTTCTTGTATGTTGTTATGATGCAGAAAAAGTTTTTGTGAAACTTCCAGGCATGGCAGCTGGGGAAGAAAGACCTGTTGATTGATTTCCTATCAATCAGTCAATGAAGACCGGATGGATCACATTGGTCCAATCCTGTTGCACATGGGGCCATATTGGGTCACCATGTGTTGATTATTGACTCCATGATAGATAACAACACAACAAAGAGTCCTGAGTCAGTCATATGATACAAATTAACAGTTAAAATAACAGTTAAAATAAACATCTCTGACCTCCAGGAGACCCTTTTACTATTTAGTATTCATAAAATTCCCATTAATCTTTTTTTAGGACATCATCTACACTAAGGGAAATTAAGCCATAATAATAAAGCACAGCCACCAGGTTAAATATGTCCTTTCCTCCAGATTCTTTAGCCTCAAAACTAAAAAATGGTCTGAGAGGCTTAAAGAAAAAAGTAGGAAAGTGAACCTGAAATGGACTTGGAGTCTTGTGACAAACAAATTTACTTCAAACAATAACACACACATACACACACAAATATTTCCTTGACGGTCTGAGAATTCCTGGTGCCCAGCTAGACACATGAAAACAGCAGAAAGAAGAACCAGCCTGCTACCAAGTGCCAGCAGTCCCTATTTAGGCACAAGGCCAGGACACCTAAGCTTTGGCAAATGACCATCCTAAGTTCATTTCCTCACTCTTCAAATCAGAATCATTCCAAAATACTTTCGAAGATCCTTACATGAATACTTTCCAAAGAAGCCTTTAAAAAATGAACCTAGAGACATACCCTTCCCTCCAGCATTAGAGAGTAAGAGGAGATTGGAGAGAGAAAAGAAAGGAAAATATAGTGGCCACAAGTGTGTTATTTCTAAGCATTTTCCAGTCAGGATTTGGTCCTTTGCCCCTGTCACTCCATCGAGCCCATGAAGTATAGCTCAATGAATAACTAACAGATGATTACATTTATGAGGAAAGAGTACTCAGAGCAGACAGGTACTTCCTACAGGTGACAAGCAATCTTCTGCTGGGGCTTCACCTGACGAGTCATTTTGGGACGTGATCACAAGGGTTGGAGACTGATGAAATTATCCTGTCCAACATCAAACACAAAGTGGTTGTAAATCAGCCGAGGCCATGGCAGAAGGAGAACATTCATTCTTCATGCTCTGCAGACAGTCTTTTTTTACCTGGAGGCTGCGTGGAGCATCCTCACAACATCATTAAGAGACTCTATAAAAAGATTTAATTTAAACATCTATCTATCTATCTATCTATCTATCTATATATATACATATACACACACATAGATATATATACCCCAAACATCACAGTCCCTATGTATCTGTTTGAATCCTTCCATGATCTGGAGGAAATGAATGTAAAAGTAAGTTCTGTGATATTAAAAACCGTGCAGCCAGTAGCAGCGCAGAGCATTGGAAGCAAGTATCAATAAATACCGTAGAAGCCTGTCTGTTATAACTCTCCGTTTGACCTTGCCAGACAATTGTGTACTCAGACTCTCCCTGCGTTCCCTTAGGAAAGGCAAACGCCACTACCACCACCAACAAAGCACCACCATCTCTAGCTTAACCTGGTCCAGGGAGCACTGTCAAACCAGGAAGTGACCTTGCGATTGCACCCTATAAAAGGAGAGGGGATAAAATATGGATGATTACCCATGGTGTCTGCTGAACAGAGCTTGATTTACACATGGTCTAAAGAAATGTGGAGAAACCATTTTGAAGTTGCCCCGTGGACAGAATCATATTTTAAGAGTAAAAAATTGGCAGTTTCATTGAATAGAGAAGGAGCTTTCTAAAGGTCCCATTTCCCCATCATTGCGAAAAGGGATTTATAGGCATTGTTCCCTTTCGTGGTGTTGGGAAGTTCCAGTGTAAATCCTTTAGGCTTCACTGTAGGAACCCGCTACTCCCTAGCTCCCAGAGCTTGATGATTTGCACAAAATTGTGGGTTGTTTTAAATTTCTTTTTTCCTTTTAAATGAATGGGAAGCAATATTTTTTAAATGGTTGTGCTAGAAAGGTAACCGAGCTTACCAGGGTCGTGTTGCAGTTTGATAAGAGGGCGATCCCCACGCCCTCGTGATTTACCTGCAGAACCTGCTCGGCAAGGGCCTTTGAGGAGCTCTGCGGGAACGGTCTGTACAGATTCAAACAGGCAGTCTGAATGGGAATGGGGACGGATGTAAAAATACAACCCCCCCCCCCCATCTTATTTAGTTCTTAGTTCTCCATCTGTAATTGAAATGAAGCTTCTCAAACGCCACATCCCCCCTGCCCACCCCCCACCCCGGAATTTTATGAAATCCTATATATTGAGTCTCCCGATGGGGATGAGTATTTGTTTGTATTCTTTTAATTGAGAACGTCTCCCAAAAATAAGACTTGAGAAAAAGGGAAAATGTCTCGTGTGTGTGTGTGTGTGTGTGTGTGAGAGAGAGAGAGAGAGAGAGAGAGAGAGAGAGAGAGAGAGAGACAGAGAGAGAGACAGAGAGAGAGACAGAGAGAGAGAGAGAGAGGCCCCTGTCGTTCCCAAAGAACAAGCTCTCCAGCGCTTATATTGATGGCTATTTCTGTGCGCGCTGCCCCCGCCGTATTCTCTCCTGGTGCTCTTTAATTACCTGCACTTTGTTCAGGGAAGGTATGTATTGGCTTCCGGCCAATGTGGGCTAGGACTCTTCTTGTCACGACAGTGTCTAACAGCATGTACAGAACAATATCCCAATTAGATCTTTATGTGTTAGAAACATGATACACGGGTGCATTTTTCTCGGAGACTGCTCAGTGGGAAGTTGCAAACACACACAGAAGGTGCACTTCCTTCTAAGCCTTTAAACAGCAGCCGGAGAAGCCAGCCAGAGGGGCTGAAGGGGTAGCAAGGGTGCCAACATCTCTGGGGCTTGTTGTTTCGTTTATCTTTTTTTTAAAAAAAAATTCATAGGTCAAGATGATCTTCAAAGAGCATTCTGCCTGCTTTTGTCACCTGCCAAAGACACGGCCTCATTCTCTCTGGGCAAAGGGGGCATTCCTCTTCCCTACAGCCTGTAACATTTCCTTGCCAATGGCAAATGTTGGCAAAGAGGAGGATGTGCGGTGCCTACAGTAAGCAAGCAACTGACACACCTTTTTAGGCTAATTCCCCAGAGCCATCAAGCAAAGGCGTCTCTCTTCTTCTGTCTTCTCTTCTCTCTCATGTTCATTCCATCCATGTGTGCTATGTCAGAGATGGTAAGGGGGGGTCAGGGGAGGAGGAGAGATGTGGCCAAAGAAACAAAAGTTCTTTTTGTTCCTCTACCCCATTGAGACAATAATTGTGTAAAATGCCTGGACTAAGTTAAAATGACCAAAGACAACCTTTAATTTACACCCCACCATGGACTGAGAGTCCAGTCAGTCTTCTCCTCTGTTTCTATCAGTCACTCTTTGTATAACAATTGAACTTGTTATTTTAAAGGGTAAAGTATTTAAATTCTTCCCATGGGCCCTGAAATCAAACACTTTGTGGATTATCAACTCTAGAGTCTCCTTAATTCAGTTTGCAGACTGAGAGCGTAAAGGCTTTGCAAATGCCTAGGCTGATGATGGGTTCCCCTGGGTGCTGCAAATAGTTTAAACACTAGACTATTGGCCCATAGGTGAGTGGTTCAAATGCTCGCACAGATAACTTGGAAATAAAGTGGGGCAATTCACTTCTGAAAGGTTAAAACTTTCAAAGTCCCAAGAAACAGTTCTAATTTGCAACCAAGAAGTCACATTGACTTGGAATTGCCTGGGCAGGGTCTCTGGCATAGGATCCTGGTTAACACCCCCCAAAAAAAGCAACAACAATAAAACCGTCTATGGTCGTTGAGGCTAAGATAAAAAGTAAACTCGTTTTCACACACCCATGTGTGGTCACACTACAGTTAGACTTCTCCCTACAATACAGGGAAACCAGAAGCCTTAAATGCAATTATTTGATCATATATGTCTTTTTGGATTTTTAGCTATTGAATAAAAGAGAATGAAACATCCTGTTTTCTCTTGTTTATATAATTGTGTACTTATTTGGGGGGAAAAATACCCCATCGATGAAAATGTATATGAGCGCACACCTTCTTCAAGATATTGCCTAACGGTTAAATAAAAGCAAGTTCCCAAGCAAGATTCTATAAAGGACAAGAAAAACTATTAACCAATATCATTGGATTTCAATGATATTTCAAGCTAATGATATTTCAGGATAAAATTTGATTAATTTAGTCAATTAGATGCACCTGAAGTGACTATGTGATGCAAAACTGCATTCTCCATGAATCTTCAATTTTAGGCATGACGAATCTGGCTAGCAAAGACCCAGGTCTCTGATTCCATCTCCTAGTTCTAGTTCTTTGGTTTTCAGATAAACAAATTCGCCGCCAAGCTCATTCTGACTCATAGTGATCCTCTGAGACAGAATAGCGCTGTCTCTTTTGGTTTCTGAGACTTTAAATCTTTAGGAAGTGAAAGAGTCTCATGTTTTTCTCCTATGGGGCAACGAATGGGTTTGTAGGGTAAGAACTGTACACCACTAGAGTTCCTTCTCTGAGTCTCCTTCTGACTAACGCAGTCTAGATATCTAACTCTACATACCATCGAGGCAATTCCTACTTATAGAGATCCTACAGACACTTAAAAAAAAAAGCAAAGCAGAGGGCTGAGCCCCGGTGGCTTAAGTGGTCGAGGGCGGGACTGCAGCCTGAGGGCTTGGCGGTTCAAATCCAGCGGCGGCTCTCAGGAGCAGCACCGGGTGGCACCCACGACCACCAGAGGCAGTGATGCCGACAAAAAACAAAACAAAACAAAAAGCAAAGCAGAACAAAACTCGCTGCCATTGAGTCAATATCAATTCAGAAGGAACCTACAGGGCAGGGAAAGACTGCCCCTATGAGTTTGGGGGACTAACTTTTTAGAGGCGTAGAAGGACCTGTCTTCAGAGCACACCCCAAAACCTGACCACTGTACCACCTTCCATAGATACTGGACAGGAGCAAGTCATCATCATAGTGTTTTCACCCAAGCAAGCAGGAGGTAATAAAGACACAGGGTTGGTAAGTTTGGAGTCTTTTTATAGGTCCTCAAAAAGTTAGTGGGAAAATGGTGTTTAGAAGTAGTGGAACTTTTTCATGAACTTCCTCATTTATGACCTTGGTTTGGATAGAATATAATTCAACATCTTCCTTGAGCTTACCACAGGCTGTGCTCTTGCACTGACTGCATAGAAAAAGGAGGCAAACAAAGTAAGTGCCCTGTATTCACCTCAACCCAAGACCTGGTTCGTATTATGAATGGGGCAACATGGAAAACAAATAATATTCATCACTGATATTCAGAGTTGATTTCAGGGCTGCCTAATGCCTAGATGAAAGAAAAGAAAGCTGGTTTATCTTTTAGATTATCTTGTTTTGTTTTGTTTGTTTTTTGGGGGTGGGGGGGGGCATCACTGCTCTCCGGTGGTGGAAGTAGGAGGCCCAGCCCCACTGCTAGAATTGAACCTCCGTCCCAGTGGGCCGTAGTCCCGTGCACAACCACTACGCCACCGGGGCTCAGCCCCTTTTAGATTATTCTTAAAGAAATAGGGCTGAGCTCCAATGGCTTAGTGGTTTAGTGTGGGACTGCGGCCCACTAACTTGGCAGTTCAAATCCTGCAGCAGCTCTCCAGAAGCAAGACTGCGCCTCCCACTCCCACCGGAGGACAGTGATGCCCCTCAAAAAAAGAAAGAAAACAAAATAACGAATACTTTACAGTAACTCCTAAAGAACTCAGTTCAATGACCACACCACCCATTGTGATACAGAAAACTTTTGTTGTTAGAGCAGATTTTAGACACATCTTGAAACTTTTCTTTTTCTCCCACATATTTTTATGAGATGGAAAACTGACAGCAGAGAGTCCAGTGATGTCCCCTAGGCTCACAAATAGCTAGCTGTGGGCTAGGCCTAGGATTCTATGAATTAGCTCCTTCCATAAACTTTTGTCTTTCTGCAAAGCACACCCTTCACAACATCAGCCATGTGTGATAAATTCCTGCTTCCAGAAGATGTCCAGCTGGTGGAAATGTCCCACAACCATCACAAAGATGGCAATTTCTCTTTAATTGCCCCTTTCTTGTCTGCTGGGTGTTGTGCACTGTCATGATGAGCCACCACAAACCAAGAGGGGGAAAAATCAAGGATGCTGGCTCTTCCTTTTAAAATAATTTTTTGTTTATTTTGCTTGGGTTTTGCATTCATTTAAACTTGTAGAAATGGGTTATTGAAATACTCTTTACTTTGATGACTGTGTTTTTCAGCATCACCCTCACCCCTTAAATAGTGCTTTGAGGTCCTGGTTCTTTACCTGTTACTATAAACATAGATCCTAATTCTCTCCCATTTCTCCTAATGCAGTACTGCAAAGGAACAGATTATTTAGTAGAGAAGAGGAAGAGAGCAGTCACTTTATTGTCCCTATTGGCCCCTTTCTGTGTTTTTAGTGTTGGTGTATAGGTTCACTTGGTGCTGGATGGAGGGTGGGCTGGCCCTCTCCTGCCCAGGAAGGAGATGCTCTGTATTCCTTGAGATTAAAGTCCTGGTGTTCAATCTGGCTCACAAACTGGGGAAAGAATCATCTACCTATGTCTCTCTGCTGCTCATTAATATCGGGTTTAAAACAAATATCTATTTAGGGGCACTATGGGCTTTTGGATGAAGGTAAAAGAGATTACAATCCAGGATAATTGTTTCTTAGAGCTTGTGTAACAACACAAAAGGGTCTATTATTGAGGCAAAAATCTATTATCTCCTACTTCTGGAACCTGGAAGTTTGAAATGAGGGTGTCTTCAGGATCCAGTTGCCTGAAAATTTTTGGGGAAAATGCTTTCTGATTTTCCCAGCTTTTAGTATCTCTAAGTGTTCCTTGACTTGAAGCTACATCATAACTCTTTCAGCTTCTGTCTTCACATGGACCGATTCTTTCTGTCTCTATGGGTTTCTTTCATAAGGACCCACTCCCCCCCACAAACACACTTCTATAGGATTAAGACCCACCCTACTCCGATATGACTTCATGCTAATTTAAATAGAAACAAGCTCAAAGATGCCTTTTCCTAACAAGGTTACATTCATAGGTAGGCTGTTCAAGGCTTGAGCATCTTTGGGGAGGATAGCATTTCCTCCATAGCAGTTGTCATGTAGCATTATCTCAAGTTGATTCCAGAGTGTTGAGGACCCCAAAAGAACAAACCTCAAAAGAACAAACCTATTTTAAACCTTCTTATGGGGATAATGCATTCATGCAACATAAAAGCACTAGGAGTCTGCAAACATTTCATGAGATTTTCTTTCCCAAGATAGACAAGAAGAATCCTGAAATGTATTTTATTGAATTCCATCCATCAAGTAAAAGTGTAATTGTTGTGGTAATTACTTCATAATGATTGTTCTTCTGTTTGACCCAAAAGTGTTGTATTTCTTCATGTACCTGGTCTTGTCCCAAATTATAGGGTCCTGGTTACAAATTAAGTAAGACTGACTATGTAAGAAATGGACCCCAAAAAACCCCACAAACCAACAGTGAAATGGTGCTGACAGGGACACAATAAATAGTAGACTCTAAGTCTGCTTTTCTTCCCAAAAAGGCATTCTTGGGGCAAAGTCCTAGTCTGCAGTGGAATCTGTTATTCCCTTAATTGCACTCTTACAAACCTGAGTGGCATAGTTACCTAAAATGGGATAGCATTTACATTGAGAGAAGATATTGTAGAAAGGATTGCAGCTACACGGGAAGAGGGGAAAATTGACAACTCTTTGTACCTCACAATCGTTAAGTTATGTTTGTCTTCGTGGACTTTGATAGCTTACACTCAGCCAGGTTTTCATTTTATCTTAGCTAACACCCTGAACAGAAAACACAGCGAGTGGGTGAAAAAATCATCTGTGAACCATAATAAATGGATTTCTGCCAATGACAGGTCATGATACAGGAAAAAAAATCTGTGATGACCCTCTTTCCTCTACACTCATTTATCTCTTCCCAGTGTCCACTGATAGATTCCTGCTGTATGATTTATTGCAGAAAAACACCACCTAGAAATGGGCTTTTGATAAAATTGTTCAAGGATTCCTGGACAATAAATCCTAATCTTAACATGCAGTGTTGCAGAATGTTTCACCTTTCTCTTGCTATAAATAAAATATGCCAAATGTGATAATAAATCCATACATTTAAGCACTATCTATGTAGTTTAGGAAATAAAGTCACAGTATGTACGTCTGATGTTAGTAGGAGCTCTAAGCCCGGGATATTGATGGCAGGATCTGTGCGGTAGCCATCCACATTTTCAGCACCCTGCTAGACTTATGAAATTTCATGACATTTAGCTGCCTGGAAAGGCTTGCTTTGCAAAGAGCATATGTAGGTTAAGTATAATCAGTTTGTGGTGACTTGAATCAAAAGAGATGTTTCCTAAACATGGCATCAGGGAACTTGCCTTAGGAGACAGCAGAGATTTTTGAGTTTATGCAGAAACTGTCTTTGCAAGGAATCAGTTACTGGAGGAAAGGGTGGGAAGCATACTCACCGTACTGTAACCCCACCCCACCCCCCACCCCCGATGGCACAGGCTGTTAAGCATACAGAACCCTAGAGTTAGGCTGCTTCTCATTTGCTCAAGGACAGGTATCAGACCTCCCCCTGTAAAGTTGAAGAAAGTTGAAAGAGCAAGCTCTCTTGGTCTGCTTTACATTTATTTGGTCATCACTGGGCAGAAACCTGAAGACTGACTTCAATTGTTGAGTGCTTCTAAAATGCATAGACTCTATTGAGCATCTGCCTTCTTGTCTTTTTCTTTGTATTAAAAGATTCCCTCCCTGCCCCCCAAGTTTGTCCATCTTGACACTATTGACATTTGGGTCCAGCTTCTTCTTTGCTGTGGTCCATTATGCAGTGTCTTGCAGGCTGGTTAGCGGAGTTCCTAAGCTCAGCCTACTAGAGGCCAGTAACACCCTCCCAGGCCTACCTGGGAGAACGAGAAATGTTCTCTGAAACTGTCGATTGTTTCCTGCAGGGTTAAGTTGGCCCTGTTGAGAAACTACTGGACTATAAAAAAAATATCTGCTAAGGAAAATAAACCAACCCAAACTTTAGGATTCATCTGTCAGTTAGGGATTGCAAAATTGTCGCAATCTCTTTAGGCTCCATGATTTGTCCCAAATAAATGATATTGCCACAAATATTTTATTTATTTTCATGTATTTGTCAATGTTGTTGTGGTTGGTAAAAAAAGTGCTATCCAGTTAATAACATCTTTTAATATAAATTTACTAACTAGGGATATTAATGACATAACTGTTACTATTCAGAAGGTTTTGGATTCTTTTTTTTTATATTCTAAAGGTTGTCTCAAGATTAAACATATGAATGCCTCAATGGAAAACATCATAAATATTTTATCTTCCAAATGATAACTTTTTTTCACAACTGAGATGGGAAAAAAGATAATATGAAGGAAGCAATATAATGTATTTTTACAGTAAATAGTTATTCAAGTTGAATAAAGCATAGTGAGAAATTTCCCTAGGTCTTGAGACAAGAGTCCAAGCTCTGAACAAGTCACACCCCCAATTTCTATGTATTTCTTGAGTAACATATTATTTTCCTGCTTGAGCTATGGACACCGGAGAAAAGGCAGCTGTAAGACATTTTAGGGAGCATAATACACTGTCACTATAAAAAGTGTTTGCTGTTGTAAAACATTGTTTCTCACTTCATTTCACATAATCATAACCCATTAGGCATCTCTGTGTCTGACCTTCAATAAATATCTGAGGACACAACGATAGCCTCACATGATATAATGGATTTCTCCACTTCCAATTTAGTTGGGCGGTAAGGGGGAGGGGGCACTCATCTCCTTTAGGTTTTTTTATTTTCATTTCCACTTCTTTATCTGGTGGTGACCCTTTCAAAGTATGCACTACTTTTATATTCCTATCTTAATTCTGTCTCGTAGATGATTAAGCACATATGATCTTCAACACACAATTTCTTAGCAACTCCCTCCCACAACCAGTATTTCACGAGACTTTTCTTTTTCTCTGCACGCAGACCTAGGGTGATGACTCCACAGATGTTTCTTCTCTAAAAGCCAAAGCCCCAAACATTCTCATTCTGCAAATCCAGATCATTTACTTTTGCACGGATTCCTTTGTCTACAAATAAATGTAATGGTTCTCCTTAATGTCATGGCTTTTAAAGATGTATTTTCTACATTTTATAAATGTATCACGAAGTCTTTCTTCATAAACTTTTTTAAACAGTGGTTCTCAGCCTATGGGTTGCGACCCCTTTGGGAGTGGCGCAACCCTTTCACAGGAATCGCTAAGAAAGACCACCAGAAAGAACACATATTTCAAAAAAAAAAAAAGAACACATATTTCAAATGGTCTTAAGAACTGACCACTGCTTCTCTACCCATCTCCAGGCAGGTACACCCACATACAGATGCACACACAAAAGAGTACCTGGCATGAAGACTATTACCCATGCTACCCCATGCTTCAAGGCAAAATTTCATTTATTTGTCATTAGAAATAAATATTTCACAATATGTAATTGCATATTGTTTTGTGATTAATAACTATGCTTTTGGGCTGAGCCCCGGTGAAGTAAGTGGTTGAGTGCGGAACTTCAGCCCGCGGGGTTGCCGGTTCAAATCCAGTGGCAGCTCCCAGGAAGGGCACTGGGTACACCCACGACTACCAGAGGCAGTGATGCCCACGCACACACAAAATAACTATGCTTTCAGTATGTTCAATTTGTAATAATAAAAATCCAGCCTGTATACCAGACATTTACACGATGATTCCTACCAGGAGCAAAATTACAATGATGAAGTAGAAACAAAAATAATGTTATGGTTGGGATCACCACAACATGAGGAACTGTATGAAAGGGTCGCAGCATGAGGGAAGGTTGGGAACCACTCTTCTAGAAACTCCTTCTCACTGTCACAGACCTAGGAAACCTCCATTGACAGATGAGGGGTGGCTACCTTTGAACTGTCTTGGCTAGGAATCACGCCCGGGTCTTCTGCACAGAAAGTCAGAATCCTGCCTCTGAATCACGCTCCCCTCACACAGAGCTCTGAACTCATTGCCATCGAGTTGAATCTGACTCAGGTGAGTGTCTGGGACTGTAACTTTTTACAGAAATAGCAAACCTCATCTTTCTTCTGTGGAGAAGCTAGTGGTTTGGAACCACTGACCTTTCAGGTTGTGGCACGTAAGAAATCATCATATCACCAGGGCTTCTTGTCCCGTTTGATTTTCTTGATAATATTAAGTACCAGCTGATAGTTTCCTATTTATTTAACTCTTGGATCATTGCTAGTCTTGCTTGAAAGAATATGAAGATAAGGGTCTCAGAAACCTTGTTGATCGGTTTAACCTGATCTCAAACATGTCTTTATCATAGTAGAGTTGTGTTAGTATGGGTAGACTAGAGAAACAAATTCATAAGCACATATATGTATTTAAGGGAAAGCTTTATATTAAGGATATTTGTGCATTAAGAAAACATCCCAGTCCAGTCCAGCTCAAGCCCATAAGTGTGATAATAGCCCATCTGTCCTACAAAGTAGCAATCTACAAAGTCCTTCAGACTCATGAATCACATGCAATAATGCCAAATGCAGGATGATCACAAGCTAGTGGGTAGAAGGTCTTTGGATCCAGTGGTGTAAGCATCTCAGAGCTGGCAGGAACCTCCTATCATCTCTAGGTCCAGGTTTCTGGCCACATCAGGGTAGGTTCATGTAGTTCCTATTCAGGGATATCTCACAGGAAGCCAACCTTGTCAGTCAGGTGTCTTCAAGGGCGAGAACTGAGAGTGATAGTGTCTCTGCCTCCAAGAAGGAATTACCATATTTTCCAGAATTCTCAGGAGAAGTTCATGCCTACACAGAGGTCTCATTGATCATCTCCAAACTGACAGGCTAGATTCTACCCCTACACACTTTTATTTTATTTTATTTTAGGCATCACTGCCCTCAGGTGGTGGGAGTAGGAGGCCCAGTCTTTGCTCCTGGGAGCCGGAATTGAACCTCCATCCCAGTGGACCGCAGTCTCGCGCACAACCACTACGCCACCATGGTTCAGCCCTCTACCCTTACACTCTTAATCCTCAAATTGACACCAGATTAGGTGACTGCCACAATAGTAAAGTATTTGTGAAGTGGTGAGGAAAAGAAGCATAAATGGGGCTTATGAAATGTTAGATTCTAATAAGGAAGGAAGTAGGGGATATTGTGGAGACAAAGGAGTAGCGACCTGTTATAGTCACTGTGAGTGGAGACCTTGCTGAGGAAGTGACATTCCAGCAAAGACAAATGATATTAGGAGAGTGAGGAATGGTCTCCAGCAAGAAACAAGATTTATTTTTGGAAAAACTGAGAGGATGCTGAGTGCTTGAGACTTTATGTGCAAATGAAGAAGTCAGACAATGTACATGTGGTAGTGTTAAAGTTTCATGTCAACTTGAAGATATAGAAAAGCATAGAAGGGGTATTCAACCTGCCAATCAAGTCACAACCTGATGGTGCCTCCTTGTGGCATGGCCTTCTCATAATGAGCATCCTGGGAACCTTCTCCCCACCCCTCTCTCTGCCTTCACCTTCCTGCTGGCTGACTCTGGTTGCTGCCAAAGTCCTGAGATGTCACCACCTCCATTGGACCTCCATGACTTTGCACCTACTGATCTATAATATTCCTGCATTCTGCATCATTGTATGTGGCTGTGCAAGTGTGAAGAAGGACTTATAGACTAGTATTTTATGTGATATAGAGCTCTTTCTTACACATATGTGAAGGTCTCTGGGTTTGTTTCTCAAGTCAACTCAGCCTAACACTTTAGGTCATTGTGATAGGTAGGTTTATAGTGTCAACCTGGCCAATAAACATATTTGGGATTAATAAGGTTGCAGTTTAATTGAAGGGTAAAGAGATAAATGGCTTCTTGAGCCACACCTGTCTCTTGCTCTCTGATGATCAGAACTGTGCAGCTGCCTTAGCAAGTTCTCTGCTTCAACTTTCTAGCTACACTACCTGTGGAACCCAACCCATGAGCCATGTTACTATAGTTTGAGGTTCCTTCTAGATTTGCTTCTATCACTTGAGCTGGGAACTGTCATCTGGCTGACTGTTGACCTGCCCTGCTATTTGCTGCCTATGGCAGGCCTGCCTATATTGCTGTACAGAAGACTCAGCTATCTGCTTCCTAGCCTTGTACCCAGCAGCAAGTTGAAGGACTACCAGCATATTAGCGGTCTCACAGAAGTGAGACACACAATATTCCTCTGGTTCCTTGAGGCTTCCTCATCCCCCCACTATCATGACCCCTAGTCTACCCCTCACCGCAGGCCAGGTTGGAGCATGTACACAGGTACAGATTAGAGTTCAGGACACATAGAATCCAGGTCAGATAACCCCCTCAGGAACAGAAAAGGGGAGAAGCAATACAAGATGGGTAGGGGAAAGATTGAGAGAGGAACAGAGAAGAAACCAAGGGGAGAGGGGATATGAAAATAATAGTAAGTTATAACTTATCAAGGGGCCACAAGGGGGATAGGGTAGAGGGGGAGCAAAAAGAGGAGCTGATACCGAGGGCTCAAATAAAATGTAAATGTTTAGAAAATAGTGATGTCAGCATATATACAAATATGCTTGATATAATTGATGCATGGATTGTTATGAGAGCTGTAAGAGCCCCCAATAAAATGATCTTAAAAAAAAAACAGCCATGATAACAGAAGGATGCTCAAGCAGCCCACGGAGAAATCTATAGCTGAGATACCAAGATGACGCCAACAGTAACGTACCAGTTGTGTGAGGGAGTCCTCTAGAAAGAAGCTCTCCCACCAGGGTCACCTACTTGACATTTTTTGGAGTAGGAAAGAGTTGCATCCACTCGAATTGAAGGTCAGTGAGGAAAGGAAATGACTCCTGTTTTTAGACACTGTGTTTTGCAGTGTTCTATTATGTGGCAACGAGGACCGGAACAAATGGGAAGACATCAAAGTCCATTCTCTACAGCGACTCATCTTTCCCTTAGAGTCATACTCACTCACTTCTTGCTGAGAGGATGCCAGCTCCTAGCGACCCTACAAGCCAGGGAAGCACTGCCCGAAGGGAGTTTCTGAAACTTCTTAACTATTTGTGGGAGTAAAAAGCCCCACTTTACTCCCATGAGACAGCCAGTAGATTCAAACACCTGACATGTCACTTAGCTGCCCAACATTTAAAGGACGATCTCCTTTAGAGCAGATGTTGAACAAACATGTCCTTCATCTTCATTCAGTCTCTATTGCCCTTCAAAGGTAGTTTCCAGCTGATCACTCTACTTCCTTCATTTGACAATAATTGAGAGCTTTTTGTGTGCCAGAAGCTACAATATGTAAGTTAGATAGGTGAACTGCATGTTTGGTCCAAGAGATAAGGTGTTTTTCCCCCCAATGATTTTATTGGGGTTCTAGCAGATCTTACAGCATTCAATCTGTCATTTGTATCAAGCATATTTGTACACATCTCCATCTTCATTTCCAAATATTTTCTACTTCAGCCCTTGGTATAAGCTCCTCCTTCCCCCTCCTTTTTTTTGTTATACATCATTTCATTGGGGGCTGAGATAAGGTTTTATTTTTTTTAATTCTAGTATTCCTACTCATACAGAGTAAGATTCTACTAAATAAGTATTCTTGCAAAACTATTTTTTTTCTCCCCTTGAATTTTGATAGCAAATTTGGTAACCCTCTTCTGGCCATTGTTCTAAATATCCACAGTTCAGGGTTAGTTGCAGAATCCCATATTAATGGATAAAACTGACACTTCTTAAATATAAACTTAGGGCTGAGCCCCAGTGGCATAGTGGTTGTGAGCAGGACTGTGGCCCACTGGGACGGAGGTTCAATTCCAGCAGTGGGGCTGGGCCTCCTACTCCACCACCGGAGAGCAGTGATTGCCCCCCCCCAAAAAAAAGTAATAAATAAATAAATATAAACTTATCCTATTAATGATTTACCCATTTTTCTCCAAACATATATTTAGTGCCAGTGGTTCCCCCTTAACATGTAAAAATCCCATAATCGCAAACAAAACTGGATGTTAAAATTAGAAAAATGAGTACATGAACATGAGGATGTTTTCTTCAGAAAAGCTGAAGAAAAAAATATTTTCCACATATTATCCCTTTTGAAAAATCTAGTTTGGTATTCTGCAAATTAAAACACTTTCATGGGGAAAAACTGATATATAAAAATCTCATTAGCACTATGCAGCTATTCTGCTTATGAAGAAAGCTATATTATCTGCTGACATGTGAAGAATAAAAATCACTGGGCTCTTTTTGAAAGAGAAAAATCTTTTCATTTTACAGGTCACAATAATGGAGCAAGTTACAAATTTTTTTTGTTTTCTGCCAACTTTATGATTTAAACTCTGAGTAAGACGGAGATCATTTATGGTGGAGAAAATGATTTGCATCTGGAATCTCTAGTTCAGCCTGCCACATGACAGAGCTAGTTTTTATAAAGAAGCTAGAAATCTGGCGCTGCAGCAAGTGGAGAAAATGAGTTTAATCACTTAACAAGCTTACTGCCTTGGATCCTGATGGCTGGAACTGAATGAGACGTCATAAGGAAAGACTAGCAGGTAGAAACATTGCCTGTGCATCATGATGGTCGGGCATGTCAAACGAGTCAAAACAAGCAAACTCCCAAGGAAACAGAGGAAGTGAAATACTGGATTGTGGCATGATGCATGCAAAGGGGAAATTCTGTGTTGCCTACATAAGAATGGCTGATAAAAGTAAGTACCAGGTATGTTCCAGACCTGTCCAGGAGAGATTGCAAAAGTTCCCTGGGAGGTTGAAGTAGTCTGGTACCCACGAACTTTTACTGATGAAAATCTCAATTTCATGTTCCCCCAAAATAGCTTCATCTTTGACAGGAAGGACAAATCTAGTTGAGCAAAATGAGGACACGATGTTAAATGACTCAGTCCAGGTGTTGGAGAAAGATGTGTCCTGTTTAAGGTTGGTTGTTCCTCCATTATTCTTCTTAATGTTTTAGTAAGAAAAAAATGGCTTTCCATGGATGTCCATGATCAATCTTGGAAACTTTTGGGGATGTTCAACCTTGTCCTATAGGTTCACTATGTGTCAGCATTAGATTGATAGCAGTGAGGTTCTGAGAATCCATAACCCAAGAATATATTCTTTTTTTTTCTTTTTTTTTTTTTGAGCATCAGTGCTCTCCGGTGGTGGGAGCAGGACGCCCAGCCCCACTGCTGGAACTGAACCTCTGTCCCAGTGGGCCGCAGTCCCGCGCACAACCACTACGCCACTGGGGCTCAGCCCCAAGAATATATTCATTTATGTAGGAAAGGACCTGAGTTGCTAATCTTTGAGTTAGTAGCAGAACATATAACTCCTGAGTCACCAGAGTCCCTTTTCTGTATATCTACAAAATGCTTTAACTGATTCTTGCTTCATTTTATGTTGTTTAGAGGGTGAGCGGGACACTGTTTGAGAAGTACATGGTCCTGTGACCTACTTTTAAGGCTAAGGGTAAGCGTCCAGAGAAAAGAATCTTATATTCCAGTACAGATGATCATGGACCATGAACAGAATTGGACACATAGAAGAGAATCAGCATCCTATTGAGAATCATCCAGAACATGGCACAAAACTAAGGCTATTCCCTCATCTGTACTGCCAAGAGCCTGCTGCTGAGTTCTTCCACCGAATCATTTTTATTAAATGAAATTGAGTTTGTGTTAACAGTAAAGAAACACGCAATATGTTTTGTCAAATGAATAAAATAATATAAAGGGGTGCCACTTCCTGGAAGATGTGGGCACTCCAAACATTCAGTACCCTTAAAATCCAATAACAGCAACAAACAGGCAAAGAAACAAAAGAATAACCAAATCCGTGACCAGGGAGTTGATGGTGACTCAAGGGTTACTTGCAGTGGTTAGTTTTTCAGAAGTGGTGCCATTGGAACTGGCAACTTTTAGCTTCGCAGTTGAGCATACGGTTTGTACCACCCAGGGGCTCTCATAGCCCAGTAACAAGGTAAGGCTGACCAAGGAGACAGTGAAAATGAAAGACAGTCTCTCTTCCACCCCAGCAGTAGCACACGACAGATTGACTGACAGCCAGTTATTTCTGACTCACATGAACCCCGAAGAACAGAGTGGAACTGCCTCTGTGGCTCTCCAAGATTATAACTCTTTTTGTTGTTGTTGTCGTCGTTGTTTTATTGTAACTCTTTAAAGCAGTAGAAGGCCTCATCTTTCTCCTGCCGATTGGCTGGTGCTTTA
Source organism: Nesogale talazaci (assembly GCA_004026705.1). NCBI lineage: Eukaryota > Metazoa > Chordata > Mammalia > Afrosoricida > Tenrecidae > Nesogale > Nesogale talazaci. The sequence goes on along the minus strand of PVJH01000040.1, from coordinate 211,002 downwards.
CTGGCCTCAAGTTGCTGACCTAGTGATAAGCAGCCCAGTAGGTAATCCCCCACGTCACTAAGACATGACACTAAACTCATTGCCATCAAATCCACTCCGACGTCTAGTGACCTAGAAGACAGAGTCGAACTGCTCCTGAGGGTTTCTCGGATGAAATCTCTATGGGAGTAGAAAGGTTTGTTTTTCTTCCCTGGAATGGCTGGTGGTTTCAAACTAATCACATAGTAGTTAGCAGCCCAAGGCATAATCCACTATGCCACCAGGGTTCGTTTACAATGTGACAGAACTTTATTAAAATATAGATGCTCTTAATAGGGTCAGGCTTTCAGCATTCTTAGATATCACCTTACTCTGGCACTTAACCAAGACAGTTGACAGGCAGCTAAAAGGAAAAATATTAGATTTGTAAAGTAAAAGGAGAAAGAATGGGGTATTCCCAAGATAAGAGAAAGACTTGTAGATGAAGGCATACAAAAGATAAACAGTATGGACTTCTCCAATTGCTCAAATAAGCCTCTTGAATCTTTACCCTGTCCTCAAGTACTGGGAAGTCGGGGACGACCTTTCACATTACTGCTGGGAGGTTATTATCCAACACCCATGCTCCAAATCACACAGCCAATAGCTCCATCTCAAGAGGCCTTTCCAGGACTAAGAGATACTTGAAATACTTCAGAGCATCACCTTTGAAAGTAGACCCTAATCTAAACCTGATGCAAACCCCCCAATCAGAATACATTATCTCACTGATGGAAATTAGATCATAAAGGCAAGTGTCTAATGATTGTAATATTACTAATGAATTGCAAAAAGCATTTACCCAGAATTCCATATATTACAAGGAAAGGAGGGAAAGAACAACGATAAGGGTTGCAACATCTGCTCCTAGAGATAAATGTGTGCACCAAAGGGGTTGAGGTAAGATAGAAATCAAGACTGGCATTGCCTTGACCAGCAGAGAAAAACAAAATAAGAAAAGCGGGAAATCCACATATGTCTCACATATGTTTCCTCCATGAAGAAACAAATCGGAGTCAAAATTAAATCTTACAACTTGTCATATTATGAAGGAGGTTGTTTCGGCATCTTCTAGACCAGGAATTTCTAAACCTGGGTGCTTACCAGAATTTGCTCACGACAGTATTTTTAACTCTCAATTGAGAAGAACTCAGATTAGAGTCTCTTCCGATGGGCTCTAAGATAAGCATAATGGAGATATCCTTTGACGGTAACAGCTGTTGGCTTTTGAAAAGTAAATAAAGTATGAAGAATGCTATAACAAAGAGGCACATATCTGTCACCTCAAAATAGAAAATGCAATTTTGTTTGTTTGTTTGTTTTGGGGGGCATCACTGCCCTCTGGTGGTGGGAGTAGGAGGCCCAGCCTTTGCTCCTGTGGAGCCACTGCTGGAATTGAACCTCCATCCCAGTGGGTCGCAGTCCTGCGCACAACCACTACGCCACTGGGGCTCAGCCCAGAAAGTACAATTTTTAAGAGTATCTACTTCCCTATATTTTAATACTTTATTTTGGAATGATTGCATTCACAAAAATGCAGTGTATGGCACAGTGGAATATTTTGCATCCCTTAAAAACAATGATGAAACCATGGAATACCTCATGATGGGTTAAACCTGAAAACCATTATGCTGAACAAAGTCAGTCAGTCACAAATGGACAAGATCGGATAGCTCAATACTATAAGGATAAATATCTAAACAAAGGTGGGCTTCTGCTTTCAGGTCAAGTAATCTTCTAATTTGGTCTCTCAAGTAATATCAGCCCCTTTATATGTACATTTTAAAAGTCATTTCAACAGAGGAGACCTCACCTTGACTGCAGTCAGTTTCTCAAGAAGGGGGAAGAAGGCGATGACTATTCAGCTGCTGTCAGACATTGTGCCAAAGTCACCTCTAATCAACAGACACGTCTATAAGTGCAATAAACAAAACTCACTGCAATTCTCAGTCAAGAGAGGGGGAGAGGTGTGTGTACATCTTGGAGAAGGTAATTACACTTATGTTGGTGGAGCAACCTCCCATTCCCACCCCGAAAAGACCCAAAACAAACCCCACTTAACAACAGAACCCAATATAAAGCGCCCAAGAGGGAGAATACAATCAATAATATGTTCCTCACTAGACACTTTTGATCAATTTCTTATCAACCTATTTTCTGATCCAGGCCTTGGGTTATACATTACAGGGACTTTAAACATTCTTCCTAAGTCATACCAGAAGGATTTGATATGGGAGTCCCCCTAAACAAACTCAGTTTTACCTCAAATTTACCTGGAGCACATTAAGGAACTAACCTACTCATTTGATATTAAGGTTGAAACACCCTAGTCCGAGAAGAAGCAGAAGACTGCTATCCAAGGTTATAGAATTGGTGGCCTTTGGAATTTTGTTCCAATCACTTACTTTGAGGGTGTGCAATGATGAGTAGTGTTCTGACACTACATATTTACAGTTTTAATGTGAGCCTTGCTTTCTTATGACATGTATTAGTCAGGCAGTCATGATTTGTGAATCTGCCCTTGTGAATGAATGTTATTGAAAGCTTTGCACTATCCCCAACTTCCATTATTCTTGTAAATAATTTCCAGTCATTGAAGAGTTTAACCTCTACAAGTCATCAAATCTTGTACTGAGGTCTGAAAAACTGGCCTACACTTTTATAATTTTCTTTTCTCAAAAATGTTTTAAAATCTATACCACTGGCTAAATTAATAACACTATCAATAAAATTACCTTTATGACCCAAGGGGATGATTTCAAAGATTATCTATTGTAAAATGATAATGATGTATTTAAAGTGAGCCAGAGGTATACATAAACCATCAATATGTGAATGGATTTGGGGATTGAACTTAATCCTAGCCCTAATTTAATAACAATTTATTCTTATTTTGTTTGTTTGTTTTAGGCATCACTGCCTCTGGTGATTGAGGGAGCTACCCAGTGCTGCTCCTGAGAGCCACCACTGCATTTGAACTGGCAAGCCCACGGGGCCACAGTCCTATACTCAACCACTTATGCCACCGGGGCTCAGCCCAATAATTCATTCTTATAATATGACTCTATACTCACAGTTGTGAGTGCTAGAGTAAAGAGATTCTTAATTATGAGCACAATGTGTCCACACACGCTCTCTTCCTGGTTCTGTTTCCCTTCCCACAGGGAATCTGGTGTCTTGACTAGACAGCTAACACCAATGAATACGAGAAGAAAATGTTTTGAAATTGATTGTATTGATGAGTGCCCGATTTTCCTTAAAGTGATTGAATAATTTGAGTGTATGATATCTTAAGAATATGCCACTAAAACTATGTTTTTAAAAGGGGAAATGTAGAAAAATATTAATTCTTTTGCAATTTCAAAAAACATTGATAAAAAAAATATTACCACCAGTCCTACAAAACTTACATTCAGATTTTTTTCAATAATTTTATTGGGGGCTCTTACAGCTTTTATAACATTCCATACATCATTTGTATCAAACATATTTGTACACATATTGTCATCTTCATTTCCAAATATTTTCTATTTGAGCCCTTGGTATAACCTTCTTTTTCTCTCTCCTTTCTTTTTTTTTTAAATCACTCCATTGGGGGCCCACACAACTTTACATCCAGGTTTTTATTATAACTTTCTGGTAATTGACCGATTCATGACATTAAATCCAATCCTGCTGTCTTCAAGTTGATTCAGAGCTGCTATGTAAGAATTGCTTGTTAGGGTTTCTGACATGGTAAATATTGATGGGAGCTGATAGTCTTGTCCTTTTTCCCAGTAGTGACTGCTGCACTTGGATCACTGCCCTTAAGGTTAGCGGACCTGCCTTGCAAGCCTGGTCGACCAGGGCTCAGAATTCATGGCCCAACTTAGACTATAGCACAAAGCGGAAAGCAAAGTCCAGTGATGTCTCATCCTCATCTCTTCACCCATCCAAGATACGCAGGTCAAAATATTTCGCTAGTTCATGACCCCGTTTGAAACCACTTTTGTAAACTTTATATTGTGAAATAATGACAAAGTCATTGCTCGTTGCAAACATACCCCCCACTGTGTTTCTCCCAAAGGTGACATCTTAGATAACATTTCAGATAATCATGGTACAATAGCAAAATCTGAAAGCTGACATTGGTTCTGAACTGATCCATCTTCACCAAGACTACTGTTGTGCCTTTTTAGTAAAGACCATTCCCAGACATCCTCCCGGCCTCCTACAGTGCATCCCTAGCTCTCAAGGAACATTAATTGGGTCTCCTTCTTGTTAATTGTGTCATTACAAACAAAATAAACTTATTAATAGCATGAAGCAATGCGGTCTAGAACATTTTGAGATTGACTTTTAAACTAAGAATGATTCCCTTGACATCCATTCAAGGGGTTGTATCAAGAGTTTCTTTTCTTTTTCTTTCTTTTTTTTTTTTTTTTTTGCTGAACAATGTTCCATGATAGGGGTATGACAAAATGTTTACTCACTCATTGAAGAATTGGGGGTGGGGGTCATTTCTAATCAAATGCAGTATAATAATCACACTCTTGGGTATTTGTCCCAGAGAAATGTAAATTTGTATGCGAATGCTCATAGGGTTTTTATATGCAGTAGTAAAAAAATATGAAATTACCCATTCTTTTTGTTGCTAAAACACAAAGTCCATAAAAAAGAAAGCGTGAGTCGCTTAGAGAGGCCAGCATTGCTGCTTTGAGAGAGTGTTAAACAAACAGCACATGATACATCAGGAAAGAATCAGGGTTGGGAACAACTAGCTTAGAAGTATATAGAATTTGACAAAGGCCATGCTAAGAAGCATTCATTTCACATTTTAATGTTTTTATTCACTAAATGATATGACTTTGTAGGAATTCTGCTTTACTTACCCTCCTATACTCTGATATACATATTCTACTGGCCATGTTTGCTCTGGAAAGCCCTAAGGCACTGTCCCATTTTCATACAGAGAAGTTCAAGGGCCCCTAATGTTATCTGAGGTGTTCCTGTCACCCTACTTGTTCAGTTTCTGCATGAATGTCTCCCCTCATCAAATTATTTTCAAAATACCTTGATAAGTAAAAATCTTATCAGAACAGAAAAGATCAAAACTTAGAACAGACTGATCACACTACTGGAAATGTAGAAGTGTATGAACCCAAGGAGATTTTCTTTCTTTACTTTTCGCACACATCTCTAATAACAGCTGCCTCCTTGGTTGGTGTGACAGGCAGACACAGGGCAAATGTCAAACTACCAATGATAGTGACAATTCAGTGGGTCCTCCATTCACTAAGTACTTAAATTTCTTTTGCATAATTACACACATTTCTCTTTAAAAATATGTACATATTAGTTTTAGCACAACTAATGATAGCTTTTCTGACACCGGAGCCTTTAGTTTTTCTCAATAAATTGCTATTTTTTATTTTTTTATTAGGGGTTTTGGAATGAAGATTGATTTTTGAACAGTTTTGGGGGGATAATAGCTGACTTTTGTGTTACCGTGCCATTGCACAGTTCACATTTCAATAATTAAATACAAACACGCTCCCTGAAGGGACAGAGTCACTTAAAATATGGCAGTGCTTCATTAATAATCGATTTACAGAATCTCTCGTCGCGGAAACGACAGCCTCTCGAAACTGTCATGACACTGTCAGTTTTGCTACAGCAGGTAAGAATTACTTCTTGAGTTCCAAACAGAGTCACAAATAGCAATGGTTTCCTTGGAGACCTAACAGCAAAGCTGAAAGCCCTCTGCCTACCAGACTGGAGGGGAGTCTCTCTTCAGAGATTGCTCTGTCTTCCTAAACTGGAAAACTTCAGGTCCTGTTCGCGGGAGACGGGGGGAGTGGGAGAGTTGGGGAGCAAAACTGTAGATGATTGTGAATGACAAGGGGTGGCAGGGACAGCAGGCGGGGAGTCTGCAGGATAGAGGCACTGGAATAAGCTAGCTTGTGAGTTAGGTCAAGGCAAATGGCCAGAGCAGTAGCCCCAAGCATTCTGGCTTCGATGCTAAGGAATCAGAGAGCAGCAGGGCCAGCCCTCATTATGAACGAGGCAACCAATTGAAAAGTCGCTTGTCTGTGCTTCTCCGCAGATCATCATCACATTGCAAGGCAGAAGGATGCTATGGAAAAAGGAGACAAAGATGTTGGGTGTCAACTCTTTCAAAGGGAATGTACAATAATGCTGGTAACTCATTCCTCTTTTGGCTCATTTGTGGAGCCAAATAAATTGGTTCTCCTTTGAGGATTTCAGAATTCCTTACGTTCCTGGAATTGGCTATGAGCCAATTGCACTGGAAAGTGTCTTCTCCTCCCAGACGTTTTTTTCCAGGGGCGGTAGAAATCTGTAGGGAAGATGTGAAGGAGATGGAGGAACAAGATACTTTTCTCTCTCTCCTCCCTATCATCGATAGCCCTATTCACTGGTGGAAAGGCCAGAATTTGAGGGTTGGAAGTAAAAAAGGAAGGTTCCTATTTGACTGAGTTTCTGAGAGAAAAAGAAACAATAGGACCCCATATGCATGAAGTGTCTACACACCATCATATGTCCATATGAGAAGACAGGTCACTGTAAAACTCTGTCCTTTTGAAGTATATATCTGCCTAAATGGAATAGCAGCTACTGGTTTGCTGGACTGCATTTTTTCACTAAATGCTCTTAAAAATTAACCAATGGCAATTTCTCAGTAACAAAGCATGGGGAATATGGACAAGTGGAATGACATATCTATGTAAACTGCAATCTATGTACACCTCCGTGTCTGGAAAAGGGTTCCAGGAACAACTCTCTGCCAGGAAGCTTCATCTTCATTCACTGTCCATGAAAGCTTGTGTGGCAGAGCACATGAGGTATATAGCAACAGGATATTCTTCAAATGATACTCACTACTTTAAGAAAGATGATTCAATTGCACTACATAATATCTACCTCCCTGAATAAATAAAAGTGCCGCACTATTGACTGATCCCATCTGTGTGATTTCAATTTGTTAAGGCTTATTTCAAGTTCAGATCAGCAACCTTGGAACCAGGCAGATGCGGAGTTCAAATGATAGCTCTTCCAATTCTGTGTGTGTCTGGGTGTAAGTCTTCAAGACTCAGTTTCCCCATCTAAAAATAGGAAGGATGGGTCCTATTACAAAATCTCATGAGATGAATTGAATAAAATAATGCAAATGAAAGAGCACTTACTCTTTACATACAGGGGGAAAAGTGAGGATCATTTATCATTTAACGGATATTATTTCACATTCATAATTTGTGTTTAATAGTTAAAATTCCAAAAATTTAATCTAATTATGGTGTTTGATTATGACCTTTAGATAACATAAAATTTAGGTGTTTTTACTTAATATGATGAATATGCAAATTGCTAATGTCAGATATATCTTGACTAAAAGCAAAGAACAACATAAAGATGCTTACTTGTGCTTTATATACTATTCAAAGGCATTTGACGAGCTGAGCCCCGGTGGCGTAAATGGTTGAGTGTGGAACTGCAGCCCACGGGCTTGGCGGTTCAAATCCAGTGGTGCCTGGGTAATGCCCCACGACCACCAGAGGCAGTGATGCCCACCAAAAAAAAGGCATTTGACTACGTGGATGATCCCAAATTATGGATAGCCTTGAGAAGAATGGGAACTCCAGAACACTTCATTGTGTTTTTGTGGAACTTGTATGCAGTTCAAGAGGCAGTTGTTCCAATGGAACAATGTTATATTGCATGCTTTAAAATCAAGAACGATCTGTGGGTTGTATATTACCATCACACTTATTCAATCCGTAGGTTGAGAAAATCATCAGAGAAGCAGGGTTACATGAAGAAGAATGTGGGATTGAAATTGGAAGAAACTTATTAACCACCCAGAATGCGCAGATGAAATAACCTTGCTGGCTGACAGTGAGGAGGGCTCGAAGCACTTGCTGATGGAGAGCGAGGATTGCAGTCTTCAATACGGATGACAACTCCAGGTGAACAAGACCAAAATCCTCATAACTGAATCAATAGGCAACATTGTGATCAATGGAGAAAAACATGGAAGCTATCAAGAATATTGTCTCGCCTGCCTCCACAATCAATGGTCCTGGAAGAGCCAGGCAAGAGATCAAAAGATGCATTGCATTTGGTCAATCTGCTGCACAAGATATCTCTAGTGTATTGAAAAGCAAGGATATCGGGCTGAGCCCCGGTGGCATAGTGGTTGTGCGCGGGACTGCGGCCCACTGGGTTGGAGGTTCAAATCCAGCAGCAAGGCTGGGCCTCTTATTCCCACCACCAGAGGGCAGTGATGTCCCCAAAACAAACATACATAAGGGAGACCAAAGAAGAATGGATGCATTTGAATTGCACTGCTAGAGAAGAATATATTGAAAGTCCCATGGGCTGTTAAAAGGACAAGCAGATCTATCTTGGAAGCAGTGTAGCTAGAGTGCTTCTTAGAAGCAAAGATGTCCTTACTTTGGACATATTTACAGGAGATACAAGTCCCTGGACAAGAGCATCATGTTTTGTAAAAATGGAGAGGCAACAAATAAGAGAAAGGCTCTCAAAAAAATGGAATGAACACCAGGGCTATGTGACAGTCTATGTCAGCTTCAGCACTGAGAGTGTAGGGGTGGAGTCTAGCCTGTCAATCTGGAGATATCCAAAGAGGCCTCTGTGTGGACATGGCTTTCTCCTGAGAATTCTGGGAAGTCTCGCAGTATTTCCCAATTGGAGGAGAGACTTGACGCAATCTCTTGGAGATGGTCTACTGACAAGCATGATATAGATCCTGAGTCCTGGAGACTGGAAGAGCTGAAGGAGAAGCCACATGGGCTTATGACTCTGATGGAACTAAACCTCTGGGGCCACAGAAACCACGTGGAGACTTCTACCAGTGCTGAGATGCTTGGGAGGCCATAGGGAGGCCCCTACCAATGCTGAGCTGCTTCTACCACCACTAGATACTGCTGATGGACCCTGAGCCCTGGAAATGAGGAGCCTTGGGAAGAACCCTGCCTTCACCGGGATGCTTCTACTGCCACTGGACTCACAGGACTCTGTAACCACTGGCCTGTGATTGCCCTGGTGTCATTACCTGTGCTTTGTGAGTCGGAAGGAGACTTTATAGACTGGTATTGGACATATGGGCTAATATTGGACTTATGACCTTGGACTGGACTGGTTTGGGATGCTTTCTCAATGTTCGTTTCCTCTTGTATATAAATCTTTCCCTTTTATCCATATCCATATTTATGGACTTGTTTCTGTAGTCTACCCGAACCAGTATAGGATACAACAGTGGCCGCAGGCGTAGGAACACTTGTGAGGTTGGCTCAAGACCGGGCAGTGTTTTCTTCCATTGTGCACAGGGTCTCTATGGGTCAGAACATACTGGAAGGTACCTACAACAACAACATCAGAAGCATGTGTGCCAGAGTAGATGCGTGTTGCTGAGGGTCGGCAATGCCCCTAGTGTTTTGGACGTAGGTCACAAGGCCGATCTTCTGATGTGCCTTTTTGTTAGCAGGTGAGCCTAGTAGGGGACTTCATAAACTTTGTGGGAAAGTAGAATTGAAGAGAATAGAATTTTCCCATTAACTGTTTGAAACCCTCTCATACTATGCATTTCCACCACCTATGGACTCCACCTTAATCTTATGGCTATTGGTAGGTGCCATTAACGCAATTCCCACTCACCGTGAACTGACCTACAGCAGAAGGAAACATTACCCAGTCCTGCACTATCCTCAAATCTTTCTCCTATGTCTCAGTCCATCAATTCATCTCCTGGAGCGTCTTCTTTTTGACTGGCCCTGCACTTTGTCTCACTCCAGAGACTGATTCTGATGATGTGCCCAAAGTACACGAGGTACCCAAAGCTTTACCATTTCCATTCTATGGAGCATTCTGGCTGTACTTCTTCCAAGACAAATGGGTCCATTGTTCTAACAATTCATAATGAATTCAATATTCTTTGTCAACACCATAATGTAAATGTATCAATTCTCCCCCAAGCTTCTTCATTCATTTTTCAGCTTTCTCATGCATATAAAGCCATTGAAAATGCCATGGCTTGTCTTCAGAGTGACATTTGCTTTTTCACACTTTGAAGAGTGTTGCTGTTGTTAGGCAGCATATTTGCCCAATGTAATAAATACATCCTTTGATTTCCTATTTTTTCCATTTTTGTTCATTGTAGCTCCAAGTAAAATTAAATCCTTGACAATTTTGATTTTTCTTCATTCATTATGATGTTGCTTATTGGTCCACTCATGATGAAATTTTTCTCCATATGTTGAGATGTGGTCTACATCAAAGGCTGTAGTCCTTCATCTCCATCAGTTAGTATTTCAAGTCCTGGTGCTTTCAGCAAGCAAAGTTGTTCATTTGCATATTAAAGGTTATTACTGAGTCTGCCTCCAGTATTGATGTAATACTCTTCATGATACAGCCCAGATTCTCAGATTCTTTGTTTAGCACAAAGATTGAATGAGTACAGTAAAAGCATACAATCTTCTCCTCCCACCCCACCCCCCAAAATAATGCACCTCAGAGGACACCACTGAAGCTCTATCTTGGGGGGAGGGCCATGTCTTCTTAGAACATACAGGAGAAACAAAGATGGAGAGAGAGGGGAACACATCCTGGGCAATAAAGTCCCAAGGATGATATTCCTGTTCAGAGCAAACAGTGCACAGAGAGGATCATAGGGCTCTCACCACCAGGAGACATAATGTCCCTCACTGAACCATCGAGCTACAGGGGACAACATTGGAGACACAGGGTGGGAATTGTGCCCAGCCTGACCCCATCATACTGGGGTCAAACACCAAGGATATGTGACAGAGCAGCAAGGGGAGCAAAGCAATGAAATCCCTGGGGAATACCAAAAACAGACTTTAGAGACAGAGTGTGGCACCCCATCAGATTTGACTGGAAAACACTCCTAAAGTTAAAAACAGATCTCGAACTATTTATAGACTTTTCCCTTGTTGTCACTGGTTTTCTTTTTGGTGTTGCTATTTTGCTTTTGTTTTTTGTTGACTTTGTCTTCCCTTGTTGTTTTCTTTGGCCTTGCCTGTTTTTTGAGATTATTAATGTCTCTACATATCTATCTATATAAGATAAGCAGGATAAACAATTCAGAGATGAAAATAAGGGAACTGACACTTTTGGGGGGAATATGAGAGAAGGGGAGGTGGCAAAAAGGAAGAGGGTGGGGACAAGGGAAAAAGAATTGGACTAAAATAAAAGGAAAGAAGGGTGTAGAATGTCTAGTGGAGCTTATTCAAGGACAATGTAACAGGAATTACTAAGCCCAAATGAAGGCCACACATGATGGTGGCACAAGAAGAAAGTAAAAGGAAACTGAGGAAAGAACCAGGAAGCAAAGCACATTTATAGATGTCTAAACACAGACATGTGCATATGCAAGGAGGCAAGAGAGAAATAGATAACATATGACAAGAGATAAATAGATCTATGTACTTATATCTATATGTTACAAATTAAGGTAACAGATGGACATTGGGCTTTGACTCAAGTACTTCTTCAACACAAGAACACTTTGTTCTAATAATCCGGCATTCTGTGATGCTCACATTCCCAACATGATTGCTGTAATCATGTTGTAAGTTGGAGACAAAATGATTACATACACAAATTTGGTGATGGTGCAAGCCTATCAAAAGATATAGTGCCTGGGGTATTAAAGGCTTGAAGATAAACAAGCGGCCATCTAGCTTAGAAGCAACAAAGCCCATATGGAAGAAGCACACCAGTCTGTGTGCTCATGAGGTGTCCATCGGAAAAGGTATCAGGTATCTAAGACACAGAACAAAATCATACCAATGTGAATGGGGGTTGGGGAGATGAAAAGTGAAGACCCAAAGCCCATGTGTAGACAATTGGACATCTCCTCACAGAAGGGTCACAAAAAGGGTCAGGTTGGAGTATAGCACCCATGAAACACACAACTTTCCTCTAGTTCTTTAATGCTTTCTCCCACCCACTATCATGACCTCAATTCTACCTTACAAATTGGATTAGACCACAGCACGCACACTGCTACAGATCAGAGCTGGCAACATAGGGAATCCAGGATAGATTAAACCCCTCTAGGTCAATAATGCGAATAGAGATACCAGGAGGATAAGGGGAAGGACGGGGGAGAAAGGAATAATCGGCCACAAGGATTAGTATATAAGGCCCTCCCAGGAGGGCAAACAACAGAAAAATGGGTGAAGGGTGACAGAGGATGATATTTGATATGAAAATATTAATAGTAAGAGTTCATGAGGGTGGCAGAGGGAGGGAGACAAAATGAGGAGCTGATACCAAGGGCTAAAGTAGAAAGAAAATGTTTAGAAAATGATGATGGCAACATATGTGCTAGGCATGATGAATGGATGTATGGATTGTGATAAGAGATGGAAGAGACCCCCAATAAAAGTACTTAATAATAATAATAATATGTTAGTAAATGTATGGAAAGAAGAATCTGGAGGACAACATGGCAAACAAAGAGACAATCCTTGTAAAGGAAGTTACTTTATGTATTACCCTCTCTTTTGATTTATTAAAAAGAATTTCTGTTAAAAAAACAAACAGTATTCAACTCAGACACATTGTTCCTGATTTTAAAGCATACCATGACCCCTGTTCTACTCCAAGGTTTGTTTTTTGGTCTATGTACAGATTTCACATGATCATAATTAAGTGCTTTGGAATTCCCATCCTTAAAGTGTTATCTATGGTTTGTTATGATTCTCACAGTCAAATACTTTTATATAGTCCATAAAGCCAAGACAAATATCATCATTTGATATACTTTGCTATCAGCAAGATCCATCTTACATCAGCCATGATATCCCTCTCCCCACGTTCTGAATCTAGCTAGAATTTCTGGCAATTCTCTGTTGATGTCCTGCTGCAACCATTTTAAATTATCACCAGTAAAACTATACTTGCATGTGCTATGAATAATATTGTTCAGTAATGTCCACACTCTGTCAGATCACCTTTCTTTAAAAATGACAGATGCAGCGATCTCTTTGAGTAGGTTGACTGGTAGCTCTTTTCCAAATTTCTTGGCGCAGATAAGAAGCACCTCGAGCACTGCCTTCCATTGTTGGAACATCTCAATTGGTATTCTGCCAATTCCTGAAGTTTTGTTTAGTGCAGTTAAGATTCTTTCTTTTGGGACCACTAGTTCTTGAGCATATGCTAACTCTTGAAGTCGACTGAGCCACAAGCCATTCTTTTTGACACAGTGACCTGTTCATTCTTCTCATCTGCTTTTGGTGATTTCTGCATTATTCAATATCTTTATCTTACCCATAGGATCCTTCAGTATTGTCACTAGGGGTTTGAATGTTTTCTTTAGTTTTATCAGCTTGAGAAATACAAGTAGTGGGTTTCCAGACAACCCCCCTCCCAATTTGGTTTTCTAACTGCGTGCCTTTGTACATTTCATTACAATACGTTCCTTTGTCTTCGTGAGGCAAACCTAGAAATCTCTTCACCTCTTTTACGTCATTATTTCTCTTTTCTCTTTAGCTCTTCTATATTTAAGAACAAGATTCAGAGTCTTTTCAGATATTCATCTTGGTCTTTACTTTCTTTTCTATCTTGTTAGTGAAATTTGGTTTCTTTAGGTATGATGTCTTTGAAGTTATCCCACAGCTCATTCGGTCTTCAGTCATTCGTGTGTCAAATCTATTCTTAATATGATCTCTCACTTCAGGTGGTATACACTACAGGTCACTGGCTCTCCTGGAATTGCTTTAATTCTTTTGATTTTTATCTTGAATGTGCATATTAGCAAGAGATGACTATTCTGTAATTGACCACTGGCATTGTTCTGATGGATTATTGAGCTCACCATAGTCACTTTTCCACAGATTTAATCAGTTTGATCGCCCTGTATTCCATCTGTGAAGGTCCATGTTTGTAGACAAGGTTTACATAATTGAAAAAAAATGTTTACAATGAATAATTCATTGGTTTTGTGAAATTCTATGAAACAATCGCCATCATCGTTTCTGTCACTAAAGCCATAATCCTTTATTTCCAGTTTTCTCAAATTACAATCACCAGTAATTGTCAATACATCTTTAGTGTATATTTACTCAATTTCATACTTCACATATTAGTAAAAAATCTTCAGTTTCCTAATTTGGGGGTGTATTGGTTAGTGTGTAAACTTAAAAATAGTTGTATTAGGGCTGAGCCCCGGTGGCGTAGTGGTTGTGCGCGGGACTGCGACCCACTGGGACGGAGGTTCAATTCCAGCAGTGGGACTGGGCCTCCTACTCCCACCACCGGAGAGCAGTGATTGCCCCCCCCCAAAAAAAAATAGTTGTATTAACTGGTTTTCCTTGGAAGTATTTGGATATTTTCCTTTCACTAATTTTGTTGCACTTCAGAATTGGTCTTGAAAAGTTCTTTATAAAAATAAACATAATGTCTTTCATCTTTGATCTTTAATTCCTGGCAGAATAAGCCATATAACTGTCTGATTAAAACATGGCCAGCACTAGTCAATTTCAGCTAACTATATCTAAGAAATCAATCTTTATACATCATATTTCATTTTTGTAAGTTCCAATTTTCTTAGATTCATACTTTGGACATTCCCACATACCTCTCTTTTTTACTTTAAATATTTTCATTGGGGGTTCTCTTATCTCTTAGCACAATCCATACATTCCTCCAATGTGTCAAGCACATTTCCACATATGCCACTATCATCATTTTCAAAGCATTTTCTTCCCACTTGAGCCCCTGATATCAGTTCCCTATTTCTTCCTGCACCCTCCCCGCCTACCCTCCCTCACTATCCCTTGATAAGGTCTAGATTTTTTTTTCATGTCTTACCTTGTCCTCCTTCACCACTCACCCACTTTTCTGTTATTCATCCACCTGGAAGGGCATTCTAGATTTACCATTGTGATTGATTCCTTCTTTCTCTCTTCTCCCTGCCACCCCTGCCCGACCCTCCTGGTATCAATATTCTTCTTGTTGGCCTTGAGGGGATTATCTATCCTGGATTCCCTGTGTTTTGGGGCTCATATCAGTAGCAGTGTGCATGCTTTGATCTAATCTAATTTGTAAGGTAGAACTGAGGTTGGGATAGTGGGGGTGAAGGAAGCACCAAAGAACTAGAAGAAAGTTGTGTGTTTCATTGGTGCTATATTGCACTCCGACTGACTCATCTCTTCCCTGTGACCCCTCTGTGAAGGGATGTCCAACTCTTTACAGATGGATATTGAGTCTCCACTCCATGCCCCCATTCCTCATTCACATTGAGTATGGTTTTATTCTGGGTCTCAGATACTCTATTCCATGGACACCTCATGATCACATATGCCTGTGTGCTTCTTCCATGTGGGAAGAAATTTTGGTGCTTCTGAGCTAGATGGCTGCTTGTTTATCATCAAACCTTTAAGACTTCAGATACTGTATCTTTTGATAGCCTGGCACCATCAACTTTCTTCACCACATTTGCACCCATTTTATCTTTAGCAATCTTGTAGGTAAGGTGAGCATCTCAGAATGCTGGATTGTTAGAAGAAAGTGTTCTTGTGTGAAGGGAGTACTTGGATTGAGTTCAATGTCCATCTGCAACCTTAATTCTTAATACACAGTTATGAGTACATAGTTCTATTCCCCTCTCATTTTATATATTCATTTACATAGGTACATGCCTATATTTAGGCATCTATAAATGTCCTTTGCCTCTGGTTCTTTCCTCCATTCCTTTTTATTTCCCTCTTGTTCCATCATCATGTTTGGCCTTCATTTGGATTTAGTAATTCATCACTGCTATAGTGCCCTTGATTGAGTCCCAGTAGGCATTCTAGGACCTTTCTTCCATTGATTTTAGTACACTTATTGTTTCCTTGTCCCTCGGATGGTTCCCCCACCTCCATTTCCTTTCTCCCAGCTCCCCTTCTCCCATATTCTCCTGGAATGATTGAGCCCATTCTTTGCATCTCCGAACCATTTATCCCACTTATCTTATCTAGATAGATATGCAGATTCATTAATAAGTGCAAAAACCAGGCAAAGCCAAGTAAAACAGCAAAGGAAGGAAAAACCAACAAAACAATAACAACAGCAGAAAGCAAGAACAAAATAACAATAACAAAAAGAACACGACGGACAAAAATGGAAAAACCTGTAAACAGTTCAAGGTCTGTTTGCTGGCCTTTGCAAGTGATTTCCAGTCAAGTCTGATTGAGTGCCACACGCTGTCCCCCAATTCTATTTTTGGTATTCTGCTTCCCCTGCTGCTTTGCTGCATGTCCTCAGGGTCTCACCCCAGCATGATGGGGCCAGACTGTATACTATTCCCACACTGTGTGTCTAGTACTATGCCCTGCGGCACCATTGTTCAATGAGGGACACCATGACCCATGATGGGGCTGGCATTATAAGCCTTCCCATGTGTTATCTACTCTGAGCAGGAACATCCCCCTTAGGGCTTGGTGGGCCAGGGTGTCCTCTCCTCCCTCTCCATCCCTTTGAGTTTCTCCCATGTGCTCTAATCTGACATGGCCCTCTCTCCAAGCAGCAGTCCTAGTGCTGTCCCCTGAAGCGCCTTCTTCAGGAAGAGGGTGCTCACATACTGCTTATTAACAAATGTTTGCAGCTGCTTATTCCCATTTTGAGTTGTGTGGCATGAGTCTCTGAAAGCTCTGCTGAATTCACATTGTGAAGGTCAAACCCACTGGGGGAAGCTCTTTATTTTGAGTACCTGCCAACCTGAAAGGTGCATCTTCTAGCAACACGGCAGAGAGTGTTTTCCTGCTATGCATAAGATTTTCTTTGGCTGACTTCTCAGAAGTAATTTGTCTCATCTTTCTTTCTAATCTATCTTAGTCTAAAAGCTGCACTGAAGCCTAGTCACCATAGGTGACAGCGCTGGCATTTAGAACATTGGTGGCGTAAGTTTCAAAATCACAGCAATATGAAAACCACCTCAGTATGACAAACGGACACACCATTAGTGGATTTTAGCTTTGTCGTTGTTGGGTACCATCGAGTCAGGTCCACCTCAAGGAGATCCCATACACAACAGAACAAATCGTTGCTGGGTCCTATTCGCACAACCGCCTCTTGATCTGCATAAACACAATGAAGTGCTCTGGAATTTCCACTTATCTCAAGGGTATCCATAGTTTATTATGATCCACACAATCAAATGTGTTTGCATAAACAATAAAACACAAGTAAATACCTTTCTGGTATTCTCTGCTTTTGGCCAAGATCCATCTGACATCAACAATTATGGGAATGGGTCCAGCATGCAGGGAAGTGAGGGAGACTGAGTCACAGATGTGCGCAAAGACTCCTGTGATCAGGACTTAATAGCACAGATCTAACTTTATTACAACTTTTGCATGACGTATATTTGCTTCAATTACCAATCAATAACTTCTTTCACTTACATCCCTGTTTCTAAGTACATCCTTATAAAAGTTTATAGGTTGCAGCATGAAAAATGATATACCCACATTGTGGGGCATGTAAATGAGGTGTCATTAGCTGAGTTATGTAAATGATGTGTTGCTAGCTGAGCGAGCCCATCCAATTGTCTTACAGGACTAATTTGCCCAATCACATTACAGGACTAACCCATCCAATGGCATTACAAAATTAGACCGTCCAAATTCATTACAGGATCTTACCATCCACCTGGAGCTGATAATTTCCAACTTCTGACCCTATGGGTCACAATCCAATGTGTAATCACTCCACCAGAACTTGTTGATTCTTCCCCATCTTACCACCTTATGAAGTCATAGAGAGACTACTCAGTGAGGAATTATTCAGTGAATTAGTGAATGAGGAATGCACGTTGTGCCACTGGTACTTCATGTTAGTCTATGACTAAGTAAATATATTAGAAAATAGTCTTACCAGGTCATCCATCGTTCATAACCACAAATCCGGTGTGGCCAGCTTCAGAGCTCAATTTAAAGCTGTTGACTTTATAATACATTGATTAACACATAGAAGAAAAAGGTCAGCTTTCCCCAAGCCTGGTAGTAAATTAGTATTCAGGAAAAAACGCCCATCCATGAGATGTAATGGTGCTAGAGCAAATTGTGATGAAGAAAGCAGATGGTGCATGGCTATCAATAAGAACAGTGCCCGGGCTCTTGAAGACTTATATTTAAATAAGCAGACATCTAACTGAGGAGTCAACAAAGTCCACATGAAAGAAGCATACTCACTCTGTGACTCAAATTTGACAATTACAAAACTCAAATACAGTGAGGAGAAAAGCATCAGAACAAAAATTATGAACACCCAATTTGTGGAGGATTATGAAGGACAGCAAAAACCCAAAACCCATCTATAAAGGATCTGATCAGACTTGGCCATGGGCAGATATACTCTAGCCACAGGCAAAAATTTCTATCAGCCTTACTACCAGGCAGAGACCACTGTAATCTTGATGATGCTGAATTGAGCTTGACACTTGGCCAGTTGATCACCCTATAGACGTGGCATGAATTTGTTTTAGGTGCAAGTATTTCTTACTGGCTCCATGACAGAAAATTCTTCCTTGTCTTTTTGATTGTTGGTGGTGGTCATTTCTTTCTTATGACGATTAGTATTTTTTGTCTGTATGCTATTATGTTTTTACCGTTACCATCTTAGGGTAATTTTGTTTTGTATTATTTTCTGTTAGATCTCTCAGCTGTGAAGCACAGAAAGAGTGGATGCATAATGATAACTAACAGGGGACACAGGTGGGGGGTTGGAGATAGGGAGCAAAAGGGGATTTCCGGAGTAACTAATGAAGAAGGCTTGGGGGAGAGTATTAGAGTGGAATGTGATTGCATAAATTATCTTAAAGGCAATTTAACTATGGGCGGGTGCTCTAAAATTTATGTGGGACGGATTGTACAATTCCCTGTGACATAATTGAACAGTTGGACTATTGAATAATATGATATGTAAGTTACTTGCCAATAAAACCATTGGAACAAAAGCACAAAAAAGAGATAAGAAATAAAGGGGAAAAAAACAAAGTCAGGACACCATATGGAAAAAAGAAAGCGAGACCAGGAAAATGGCCACAGGTCTCATCAGGCCAATGTCAACATGTTGACATGAGTGAAATTGCATGAATGCTGTAACAAACTTTCCTTACAGAATCGCCTCCTGCTGGCTAACCAAGCCTTTCCTGCATTTTTGCGGTGGTGTTCAGTGTTTATACACCTGTCTTTGAGAGCTTCTCTCAGTTAAAATCCGAGGTCTGAAATGGGTGAGACGGAGGGTGAGTGTTTCTGAAGTCTTTAGAGGTGTGTGGGCCCAGTCAGAAGTGGCACGGGTGGCCAGAGGGAGTCCTGGAGACGCAGTGGTCAACCCCTTGGCTGTTGGCCCCAACACTGGCAGTCTGAACCCACTAGCTGTGATGCAGGAGGAAGATGCGGCTGTTGGCCTCCACCAAGAGGGAGAGCCCTTGGAGCCCTCCAGGGCAGTTAGATGCCATTTAATAAACAAACAAAGAACTCGCTGTCTTCCTATGGATTCTGACTCAGGGACCTTTTGAGGGTTTCTGAGGCTGTCAGTATTTACAGAAGTAGATCACCTTATCTTTTCCCCCTTGAGCGAGGCCTGTGTTGGATTCGCCAGCTGCAAGGTTAGGTCCAGCACTTACTCACCTACAGTCCGCATAAGTCAGAATGGACTTGGCAGCCATTTTGCTCTTTGTTTGTTTGTTAATTAATCCTGGTTGTTTCTCCTGGATTCAGCTTTGGAAGAATGTAGAGCAAAATCAGAACCTGAGTTAGCCACTGTTTGGTCCAAATCTTCGACATCTGCTGGGAGCTATTGCTGCGAGCACAATGGCACCTGAGGACCCTCCATGATGTCCTTCACACATCACCAGACCATCCGGTTTAACAAGCCCTCCAGGTGATTCTGATGCACACTTATTGCTCTGTCTAAAACAGAGTCCCAAGGGGTTCTTGCTACCTGAAAGTTTGATAGCTTGACCATCTAGAAAGATAAGTCAAGTGATCTGCTTCATCATACTACCCCTATAGGATAGGGCAGAACTGCCCTGTGGGTTTCCTAGACTGTAACTCTTTATGGAAGTAGAAAGCCTCATCTTTCTCTTGCTGGGTGACTGGTAGTTTCAAACTGCGGATCTTGAGGTTCATAGCCCATTGTGTAACCACTACCGACCGGGGCTCACTATTTGATCACTATGGGTTAGCATCAGTTTAATGGCAGTGAGTTTAGAGCTTGTGACCTGTTCCCAAAAAGGCCACAGCCATGGAAACCCCCTGAAGTACAACTCAACTGTGAAACATGTGGGGTTGCTCTGAATTGGAAGCAACTTTATAGCCATTGCATTTTTCTCTCTGGGCAAAAGTGTGTTCTTTCCTCCTTAACTGACCCAGCAGGATCTGAAGCAGCACACATGCATGTCTTAGTCTCAAGTCAATGGGGGAATAGTAACAAGGTAGCATGCTCTGCCATCAAATTAAAGGAAAAGTGCGGCATTAATAACAACGACCAAGCCTTTGAATGAGACTGTGCACACGTGGCAGTGACACTCAGTCACATAAATGCCAGTGTTGTACTAATCTTTCAAAGCCACAGAGTTTGATTTCAGTTTTGCAACCTCATTTATGAAATTAAACTTAATAAATGTTTTTGTGTTTTCTTTTTCATTTTTAGTGTACATCCATACTTCTATG
Source organism: Nesogale talazaci (assembly GCA_004026705.1). Classification (NCBI taxonomy): domain Eukaryota; kingdom Metazoa; phylum Chordata; class Mammalia; order Afrosoricida; family Tenrecidae; genus Nesogale; species Nesogale talazaci. Next base: position 190,279 of record PVJH01000040.1, on the reverse strand, counting down.
TGTTTGTACCAGTCTACATGATCTAAAATGTCTCTAGATTTTTTCCTGAATGTCATGAGAGCAAGATTATCATGGACAATTACATCCAACTTTGTAAGGAAAGCATTGGAAATTGTTCCATCTTACTCTTATCTTCCCTTAAACCCTATGATGGACTAATTTCCAGCCTGGGAATTGTCAAGAAAAAAACCGGGATGCTATTTCATTCATTAAAATCTCTTTCAGGGATATCAAAATGCCTAACTTTCTACTTTGCTTTAAGGGAAATGAAACCCCCAAATTGTATCAAAGTTTATCAAAACAGATGTGTGACTCATTCCAAAGATGCAGCCTGCCTATTAAAAGTGTTCCAAGAGGAGATATCTAAGTGAAGCTGCTGGAAGTCACTCTAACATGTGTTATGATCATTTTCAAGATCTCCTGAAGGAGTTTTTATGTTAGTGTTCAATCAAAGGTCCATTCTGTGACTTCCCTCACATTACACAGACTCTCTTCTGCGCCTGAAGGGCAGAGCACCTACAGACTTCCTGGCCTGCAGACTGTGTGTACTGCATTTGACTTTTCATTCCATGCAGGTCTATAGTCATATTTTGTCTTGTAAAAAACTGTGAAATGAACTAGTCTGCAAGTATTAGGTCATCAATAAGAAATAACAAAAGAGGGCTGAGCTCCGGTGGCATAGTGGTTGTCCGCGGGACAGCGGCCTACTGGGATGGAGGTTCAATTCCAGCAATGGGGCTGGGCCTCCTACTCCCACCATCGGAGAGCAGTGATGCCCCCCCCACCCCCGCGCCAAAAAAAAAAAAAAAAAAAAAACTAAGAAATAACAAAAGGTAAAGACAACCGGTATGAAACAGGTTAAGCATAGGTTGGCGAACATCAAAGTTGGTAGTTTGAGGCCCATGCGGATCTATAAGTCATAAAGTCATAGATATTTTCAGCCCCATAAACACCGTGGGAGAGTTTTACTATCATTCAGAAAAGAACTCTAAGGGAGTTGGTTTGTTTGTTTCGATTTATTGTTTGTTTAGTAAAGACAACCGGCTTCTATTTCACTTGCCCTCTTGACTGTGTCACCCTATTTAAAACATGCAATAAAGCAAATTATGCCTAGTAACTTTTGATTCTATGTGACCATCTTAAAACTATATTTTCAGTAAATGTTTATGTTACTACCTCCTCACCCTAAAAATCTGGATTAACCCAACGGAATTCACCCTAAAGTTAACTCACAATACTATCCACATCTCTGGGCGTCTCTGGAGTGTAGATGAAAGACTGGAAATTGGAGTGCAGGGCTGAGCCCCAGTGGCGTAGTGGTTGTGCGTGGGACTGTGGCCCACTCGGACGGAGGTTCAATTCCAGCAGTGGGGCTGGGCCTCCTACACCCACCACAGAGAACAGTGATTGCCCCCCCCCCCAAAAAAAAAAAAAGAAGGAAATTGGAGTCCAACCTTGGAGACTTTGGAAGAAAGGCCTGGCAATCTACTTCTGAGAAATCAGTCACTGAAGACTCTCTGCAGGAACACAGTTCTATTCTGACATCCATGGTGTCACCACGACTCAAAACTGATGCCACACTGGTTGAGTTATCAACATGCATAGGAAAGTGATACATCCTTTAAATGTTCTGAATGATCATGAGAAGAACAAAGTTATTGATGATCATTTCTTGAAGGATCAGTGATTATAGATTTGCCTTTGAGTCCATTCCAGAAGGAAAAAAGCCCATCATTTACATACTTCTAGTCTTTGAACACATGAAAATGAAGGAACCATTCAACTATATAAAACCTATTTTCAAAAAAAAAACAAAAAACCTATTTTCTTTGTGTCATTCCATCTCAGGACAGAACTGCTCCCCAGTTTTTCAAGACTGTAAGTGTTTATGGAAGCAGCCTTCCTCACTGACACTTCAGTGAGCTGCTCCAATGCTTAACTCACTGCGCCAAATGGCCCTTAGAAGTAATCATGACATACAGAAGATAAAGTTTTATTTGTTAAGTTCCTTTCTACCCTTGGAATTAAGCTTTATGGTTTCCTACTGCCAACTATACCTTGCTAGGCAAGAGTCTTTTTAAAAAATGTTTTAATAAATAAATCATCCTTTTGGGGGCTCTTATCACAATCCACACATCAATTGTATCAAGCACATTTGTACATATGTCATCATTTTCAAAACATTCTCTTTCAGCTGGAGCCCTTGGTATCAGCTCTTCTTTTTTTTCCTCCATCCCTTACCTTCATTGACCGCGGATAAATTATAATTATTATTATTATTTACATATCTTACTCCATCTGATGTCTCCCTTCACCCATGTTTTTGTTTTTTGTCCCCTTTGTAAGGAAGGGTTTTATACACCAATTATTGTGCTTGCTTGCCCCTTTCTCCCCCTTCTCCCTCCACCTTCCCCCTATCCTTATGGTATTGCCACTCCCATTACTATTCCTGAGGGTTTTATCTGTCCTGGATTCCATGTGTCCAGAGTTCTTATCTGTGCCAGTGTATATGATCTGGTCCAGCCAGACTGGTAAGATAGAACTAGGGTAATAGTGGTGGGGAGGAAGCACTAGAGGAAGCTAGAGGAATGTTGTGTGTTCCACTGGTGCAAGACTGCACCCTGGATGTCTCATTCTGTTCTTTTCTTATGACCCTTCTGTGAGGGAATGTCCAATTGTCTATGGGCTTCCCTCTGACACCCATCATTTGTATTGATACATTTGTTTGTTTTAGGTTGTCTGGTGCCTGATATCTGAAGCTTTTTCCATGTGGGCTTCCTTGCTTCTCTGCTAGATGGCTCCTTGTTTAACGTCAAATTTTTAAGACCCTGAATGCTATACCTTTTAGTAGCTGGGCACTATCAGCTTTCTTCACCACATTTGCTTATGCACCCATTTCTTTTTCTTCAGGAGCTGTGTCAGGAAGGTGAACATCACAGAATGTCAGATTATTAGAACCAAGTGTTCTTGCATTGAGGGAGGACTTGAGTAGAGATCCAGTGTCCATCTGGTCTGCTACCTCAATATTTTGTTGTTGTTGTTGTTGTTTTGGGGGGTATCACTGCTCTCCGGTGGTGGGAGTAGGAGGCCCAGCCCCACTGCTGAAATTGAACCTCCGTTCCAGTGGGCCGCAGTCCTGCGCACAACCACTACGCCACCAGGGATCAGCCCTGCTACCTCAATATTTAACATTTAAATATATGTACATAGACCTTTATCCCCATCATTATATATTGATATATTTATATATGTACATACCTATATTTATACTTCTATAAATGTCTTTTGCCCCTTAGTTCGTTCCTGTATTTCTTTTTAAGGCAGGAGTCTTTTTATATTCCATCTAATCTGAACATACAAAGCTTCTTATTGTAGGCAGAAGAGTCCCAAAACTAGTATACTCCACAGATATTTGTTAAATGAGGCTGATTTAATGAAATAGTGTCTTCTCCTCACTTCCAACTAATATGTGTTTTGTCAAAGCCAGGGGTCATCTAAATTGGACTGGATTATTTGGGTGATAGAAATTATGAAGTCCTAGTGTCCCCAGACACCATATGCCATCAATACTCATGTTGTTTACAAGTAAAATAATTTTTCACATACATCCTGGTTTGTTTTTGTTTTTTGAGAAAACTCTCCTTAAATCTCACAGATCATCACCTCTTCTGTTTTACAAACAATTAGAGAAGAAAAATCAGTAACACTGAGAATGTGGCCCCGAACATTTTAAATACCCAAAGGAATAGAAGGAGAGACAGAAGAAGGTCCAAATTAAATTGTAATCTGCTACGGGGAATAGGAAATCCCACCTGGCTGGTCCCATCGCCCTTCCGTCAGTCAACATGGATCACCTGTACAGAAAAGACATTTCATCACAAACGTGCCCATCTACAACCCCACTGGATGATGAAGGGGTAAAACTAGCTGCGCATGGTAATTCTGCATGTAAAACACCTGTGTGGTACAGGCCAAGAATAATAGCTGTGGAAACATGGACATCTATTTTGAATATCTTCCTGCAGGAAGACCCACGCCACGTTAATTTAATCTCCTTCCCTAAATGTTAGCGGGGGTGGAGCAGCGGACGCTCTCATCCCTGTAATCACTTGCACAGTGCACAAGGGCAGCGGTCTCTGGTGCCTCATCTGCGAGCTAATCTTTTATTTCATAGCAGATCTTTCCATATCAAACAACACGAATGACTTAATTTGCATGACAGGATTTGTAACGGGGCAAATCTAGTGTCAAAGTCGATTAAAGATTACACCAGAGAACTATCATAATCAGTCCTCTAATGAGCCTAAATAGTACATGTAAAGTCGCCCCTTTTTGCCATTCCAGTCATGTCTAAAAGGGACTGTGTTCTTTTCATCGATGAGCCAGTCCTTTGGCTTGCACATTACGCCCGACGTTGAGCTAAAGTCATGTCAGTCTGGTTTCAGAGGGAGAGAAAAGGAAATAATAAAGCAAACATCACTTCACAAATGACATTGCTTGGTATAAGCCAACGTTTGAAGCCCTTAATTCTTCTAATCTGCAAAATAGTCAATGCTAATGGGTTTCTGCCTTTGTGGAAGCTGATGCATAGAAAGAAAAACTTTAATGAGCTGCCTGGGCCGTATGCTTACAGATACCTGTCAAATGTCTGTCATCTTAGCTATCGCGGAGGCATTATAAAGAAAGTAAGAAGGAAGGAACGACAGTATTTGTACAAGCATTTTCATGCTAAAATGGCACAATTTTCTTCCTGTCATAATTTCATTGTATCTGAAAGTCAGAAAAGCTTAACCCTTTCCCCAACACGGTCTGGATGGCTTGTATCACATGAGTTCTTGAAGCAGGCGGTTTAAAAACAGCACTGTAGTTTGTAAACAGTATCTTCTGTTAATTTTTTTTTGCTTGCTTGAAAATGGAATTACTTACATCTTTAAAAAAATCTGACAACAAAACTATTGGGATCAATTGCTTCACCCCAGGGAGCCCTGGAGTTTATTAAATGCAAAAATTCTGTCATGTGTATAGATGTCATTTGAATCAATTCTTTCTGAGTTCTTAATTTAATATTTCTTTGTATCTTTGTGCCTTTAATACACATACCAGGGCAATGAGGTCAACAGACTCCTCCTAATCTCTCCTCTTTTATTAAAATATATACACACACCCATAGGGGAAATGCATATATATATATATATATATATATATATATATTTTACAACAGCACCAGCAAAGTGGGGCCAACAGGCTGTGCTGGCCCGATTCTCTGGTATGTGTAGCTGGACAGCCGTGATCACAATGCACTGTGAGTTGAACCTTAGCAGGAAAGACAAGTGTCAGCACAGGGGGAGTTGTTTCTGTCCCTCTTTCAAAGGAAAAGAAATGTATATGTAAATGCACACATGTGCCCACACGCAGACACGATGGAGGCAGGGAGCAGGTCGCATGTGGGTTCAAAGGGCCTGGAGTTTCCATGAAGAGAATGGACTTACCCCTCTGGTTTCTCTGGGATAGAGGGGTCATAGAAGCACACAGTCTGCTGCTTGCCCGTGTTTGCTCTCCCTCTGCACCCAGAATGGAAAAGGAAGGAGAGAAAAGAGCATGAAGTGATTTCTTGAGGGGCTTTCCGGGGTGGATGATGGAAGAGCTTGGGAAGGCATTATAGGGTCCTTCCACTTACCCACTCATGCTTAGGAGAGGAACTTTGCACATTGGGAGAATTCTTAAATCTCACAGAAAACAAGAGGGGTCGAATGAGTATTTGTGAATGAAATTGTCATACTGCCGGGTGTTTCACACAAGGGGTTGCAATGGCGTCTCCTTGAGGAAGTGTAGTTTGGATGTTACAACACTTTGACTGCTCCAGGTTGTCCACTGAGCTCCACCCCCCTACCCCCACCCCCACCGCCAGAGGAAAGCCTGGGAATGGGCCCCCAGCAGGGTCCAGCCTTGAGTGGAGATGCTGCCCCACACTCTATTCTGGAGGGCTGCCTGGCGAAAACCCCTTCAGAAAAGATACACCGAAGGGCACCCGGGAGAACCCCCCTTCATGGTGGTAACATCCGGACTTGGACACCTTTGCTTTCTCTGCCCTCTTACCACCTACTGAGAACAACTTTAATGAGCTCATTGGGCTGTATTGTTTCCCTCAAAGCCCTTGGGACTTGAGGGAGGAAGTATTAATTGTTTATATTGCAGGTAAAATCTGAGAGCTCTAATCGGTTCTCTCACTCCCCCTCCTTCCTTTTCCCAGGGTAATAAGTCAAAACAAACTCAAGGAGAAAGGAAATTTTCGTCAAGTTGCATTAAAATTTCAAATTAGATACACCAAGCCAAAAGCATTAGAATAAGGATGCCTCGAAGTCTTCAGTGCCAAGACGTGTCTTCCCTCCCCCACCCACCAAAAAAAGGGGTCTCCAATTAGACTGCTCTTAAGGCCAGGTTTATTGAGAAGAAATTAGGCCATCGTTAATTTGGAAGTGAATTGTTTTAACATCCTTCGATGGAGATGTTCAGCTATTCTGAGAAGAAACAAACTCACTTTACCAGTACAAAAGCGTTCTCCTTGGGCCGTGTTCTGATGACAAACAAGCAGTCCGTTTAAGTGAGAATGAAAAACAGAGCCAATTTATGTGCCTGTGGGGTCTTTATTTAACAAATGTTTATTGAGGACCCTCTGCTAGCCAGGCCCTGAGCCATACGATTTTTGCTTTTTCTTAGTGTTTTGTGGTGATACCAACCTTCCTGACATTAGCGGGTCAGCCTATCTGTAAAAGAGGATGTTTTGCACACACACACACACACACACACACACACACACACACACACCAGGTGGCTAGTAGTACTGCTTTGACCTGGCAGTTGTTGCTTTAGCTTCCCTTGTTTTTTGAATTCAAAAGATAAACTTACAAGTCTACATTCCTTCTTCCCGGTGCCACTGGCCACGCTCCTGGCCCTCGCAATAGCCCCCTGGCTGTCTGCGGTCCTGTCCGCATATCCGCCACTCTCTACTTAGATATCCACTTGCTGTGATTCAGACAGAAACTGCTGGCTTTTTCCACTCAGACCATGGCACTGAACGCCCAGAGAGGAGCATCTTAACTCCAGACCCGGGCCCGAGGCAGACACATGCCTGTTTGACTTCCATTCCAACCCCATTCCACTCAGAGTAGTTCCATGTCCCTGCCTGATTATTCCTGTAAGGCTACCATGTGAATGGAAAGGCTACAAGCCATGTCACGAAACAATGCCTCCTATTTCCCCACCGCAGTGGGATACAGTCAGAAAGATGGCCGTTTGCATTTCAGAGTTCATTTCTCCTGCACTCCCCAACGGTGCCTTCCCCTTGAATCCCCCTCCCTTGACCCAGTTGCTATACCTCTGATCCGCTGCACCCCAGAGGCTGTCACAAGTCTCCCTCCTTCCCAGGAGTTGAACACACAATAGAGAAAAGGCCCTGGCTGGGAGGTTCAGCCGCCATTAACCCCTACCAGCTGTGCCTGTGGGGAGCCTTCTGGCCTGAATGTCCTTTCTCTGCGGCCGCCTTCACGCCACTAATCTAACCATTGTTGGGGAGGAATGCTGACAGGAGAAAAGAAATTTTTCTTGTGTCCATGCAAGTGTGTGTATCCATGTGTAAGTGAAGGAAGAGTGAAGGCTAATTTCTATAGTTGGCATGAATGGAGGGATTGGGAAAAAAACCTAGTTAAAATGTGTTTACTTGCTTAAAAGGCTCAGTCCATTTAAATAATTTCAGTAGTGTGCTCTATTTTTTTTAGGGAGGGGGAAAGAAACTAGTTACTATTATAATTTTCTTTAAAGCCTTTGAGATGTTTGGGCATGTTTAAGACTTTTAAAATTCACTGCCGGCTTGGGGGAAAAAATTGAATTGAATGTCTTAAAAATCCCGGCATAAAGTTACAGACTCAGAGAATTACTCACTTCTAATGGACCTTAAAAAATTAGAGAAAGGGAACTGGGTATGCAGGTCAGATTTCCCTCAGAAAGAAACTATTTAAGTATTTGCATTTAATGCATAGGAAAGTTTTGTGTTGTTGTGTTGTTGTTTTTATAAAACTGTTTTCTAATTGAAAGGGGCAACGGAGTAACTTTGATCAACCACTTTTGAGAGATGTAATGAATCTAAGAAGAGACACCGTGTTTCTGAAAACACATTTTGCTTTCTGTGACCCTGAAGTTCAGTAAAGAAACATGATTGTCTTGCTAGTTTCAAAGACAGATTTGAACACAGCAGAGATGTGCCTTGGCAGCACTGAGAATATCGAAAGCCAGGCAGGTGACAATGATGACCACCATTCTAATTACCTAGCAAAGCAAATATCCCACTGGTTTGAAAAGATTATCTAATTTCCATCTTGGAGGGTTTCATTTCCTGCCCTTAAATGTAGTGTTCCATGTTATCATTTGCTGAAGCTCTGTAAAATACAGCAGTTGGCCGGTTTCAAATCAAATTAAGAATAATTCACGTAGAAATGTATTTTCTAGGCAATTAGACTGTACCGTAGTAAGGTAAATGTCTGATATAATAAAGCTCTGCTTTGCATCTGTTCCTGTGTCTAGACTGCTGCAATTACTGGTCCTTACAACAGCAACAGCAAAATAATACTCCACTCACAGGTCATCGCCATTAAAATTTAGAATTATCTTTCTTTGCCCCTTTATCTCTTCAATCAGTTGATTGCAATAAAACAGATTTAAGTTAATGAGATTTTACTTTTCTCCATCTGCACATATATATTTGTATCAATGGAGAGTGCAGTGTCAGGTATATTGCTTTTCAAAAAGACATTAGAGGCAAACACCCGTGTACTCATCTCATGAAGGTGTGCAGTGTGTTCTCAGACCACCCCTTCCATCACCACCATGATCAAACAGAGAAACTCATCTCCTGCAACACTGTACCTCTCCCCTCAGCCACTTTATAAACTTGAACTCTTAACTTTCAATAACAAGAGAGTTTTGTTGTTTTAGAGTTTTTGTTTTGTTTTGAGTAGAGATAAAAAGTGAAAGGAAAGAGCAACATTGGAAGGTCAGTGTGATGGCTGCACCAAGCAGAGACGGTGAACCAGACCCCTTATCTTTGTCTCTTCTGGCTGAAGACAGATTTCATCTAGGTATGCAAAGCACAATACAAAAAACCTTCCTGGATTCCCCTAGTCTGAAGAGGAAATTTAGATTAATTAGCAAAACATTCTTCCCACATCTCATCTAGCCTTGTTTTGCACAGTATCCTTCAATCTGTTGCCCTGTTCCGGGTTCAGCCGCTCGGAGGAGTCCTGGTGACATAAGAGGCTATGCATTGGGCTGCTCATCACAGGTCCATACTTCCACCGGCAGTTCAGCAAGAAAAAGACAAGACTTTCTGCTCCCATACAAATTGACAGTCTTGGAACCCCAAAGGGTCCATTCTACTCTGCCCTGCAGGGTTGCCATGCATCCGAATCATTGACTCAACAACAGTGAATGAGGCTCTCTACCCCGACTTCTTTCCTCCAGCTCCCCGTTCATCTCTACACTTACCTTGCCTTTTCTTAACTGAGAAAATGCCGTTCCTTTCTCTAGACCCAGGCCAACTAAATCTTCCTCTGGTGCCTACAAACCAGACTGAATCTTTCTGCAAACTATCTTTCATAGAGGGCAGTTGGTCAGTGGGGAAAACCTTTTCATTTCTTTTGTCATGCTGACTTGGATGAAAGTTTATGGAGCAAACTGGGTTTCCATTCAACAATTCATGTGTGCATGTTGTTTTGTGGTTTTAAGCGCAATCCCTGACACAAATAGCCACCTTCCCTCGGCCACTGTGTTGCCCTCTTGCCTGCTTTTCTGTTCCTTCCTGCCTTCTGAGTTGATTCATAAGCAGATGCCTTTTTTCTGTCACCGTGCTTGATTGTTCTAATGCACTTTATCAGTGGTCACTGTATCCTCTCATCTTTTGATGAAAAGAGGAACCAGAGGGCTGAGGGCAGTTCTGGGTCTGAAATGTAGTGGGGCCATAGTCTCAGGAGTTTCACTAATCTCTATCAGCCCAATAAGCTGGATCAAGTCTAAGATTTAAAGCTTCATTTCACATCTTCATCCTGCTTTACCCAGGATTCCCTATTGTGACCCTTTTCAGAAAAAGTCTGGAGCGATAGCTGGGCACCACCTAATTCTTTGGTCCCAGGCTCATGGAGGCTGGGGTTTAAGTGGTCAATTCATTCTGTGGAGTCAGTATTTCCTTTGGTTTATTTCTCTTTCTTTTACTCTGGTCAGGGAGACACCAGTAGTTGTACCTTAGATGGCCCTTCATAATCTTTTCAGACCCCAGGCACTCTCACCAAAGTCAGATATAGATCACTGCCATTGTGGTTTATACTTCACCAATTCACTGTGATGTCCTCTAAGACTGTAGACCTGAATAGAAAGTCTTTTAAAATGTCTATAGTGCTGCAATTTTACAAAATCTGCCCCATAGTAATATACGTCTCCTTTAAAAATGTACATGGATATTCCCTGTGGAATTACTGACACTAGCAAAGTACCAAAACAGTGGAAATTCTCAATAATAGGAAAATATCAAACAAATTACATTTAACTAGATATTAGAATGTTTTATAAAACTAAGTGCATTAGTGTGTTGGGCAAGACCAGAATGTCAACATTTGGGGGGGGGGGGTGCATCACTGCTCTCAGGCAGTGGGAGTAGGAGGCCCAGCCCCTCTGCTGGAATTGAACCTCCGCCCCAGTGGGCCGCAGTCCCGTGCACAACCACTACGCCACCGGGGCTCAGCCCTTTTTTATTTTATTTTAATTTAATTTTATTATTTATTTTTAGGCATCACTGTCCTCAGGTGGTGGGAGTAGGAAGCCCAGTCTTTGCTCCATGGAGCTGGAATTGAACCTCCATCCCAGTGGGTCGCAGTCCTGCACACAACCACTACGCCACCGGGGCTCAACCAGAATGTCAACATTTTAAAGCACAATACGGAAAGGTCAGATTGCAGTGTACTGAATAGAGCATAAACCCATGGTTTCAAGAGAGAGAGAGAGAGAGAGAGAGAGAGAGAGAGAGAGAGAAAGGAAGGAAGGAAGAAAGGAAGAGATGTAGAAGGAAAGGGCCATGTCTTTTTCCTGAAAACTAGCCGGTGAGTTCAAATGACTCGTTCTTTAGTTTGATATTACCTTCAGTTTGATTTAGTTTGATATGAAAAATCCTGGGAAATGCTTAATAGCTGTATGATTTTCTTTCTTCTGAACCCTTGTGGTGTAGTGGGTTATGCATTGGGCTACTCACTGAAAGGTTGGTAGTTCAAAACACAGCTTCTCCTCAGGAGAAAGATGAGGCGTGCTACTCTTGTAAAGAGTCCTGGTGGCGTAGTGGTTGTGAGCGGAACTGCAGCCCACTGGGTTGGTGGTTCAAATCCAGCAGCAGCTCTACAGGAGCAAGGCTGGGCCTCCTACTCCCTCCAGGGGGCAGTGATACCAGAAAAGAAAGCGTTATAGCTGAGGGAATGCATGGGGGCAGTTCTCCTCTGTCCTTCGGGCTTTCTAATCTGTTTCAGAACAGATTCATTAGCAGTGAGTTACTCGCTTGCTAGCCTTCCCAGGAACTCTTTCCTGCTCTCAAGTCTCACATCCGTGCTCCTTCTGTAGTACCCTAGCCCATCATCATTGCCTATAACTTACCCTGGCCTTCCCTAGGGCTCTTCCTATTTCCTTCCTTCCCTGATGTTCCCTTTCTCTCCTGTATTTCCCATTCAGTGTCCAAGCCTTCAGGAAGCTTCCCATTCCCCCTTTCTCTAGCTCATCATCTCATCCAAAGCTGCAAGAGCTATAAAATCCAGTGATGCCAAAGGCTGTGAAAAAAATGCTCAGAGTGTCCCTTTGGTCCAGAAACAATTCACACATGGAAACCCAGAGTCCCTTTGGGGTTGAGAGTCCAGAATACCAAGGAGGTTTGGCTGGTTGCTCACAGAGGCACCTTCAGTGCAGCATTCCATCCAAAATTTCATGTTGGGTCGGAAACAACTGACCTACAAGTAGTCTTTCATGACAGAAGTCACTTTTGCGCGTGGGAGCACCTGCCTGGGAACCAATCCTACTGAAGAGGGTTGCTAACATAATGCATTTGACGGGCAGAGTTTTATGACTTAGGCCTCAAATAGGACATAAGCTTTGCAATAGTCCATTGGTTTCAAATACTGAGTAGGGCTGCGGAGCAGACACTTTCAGACACTAGGGGTAGAGGAGAGAATACTCTGAGTGAGGAGGTCTCTGTCCTCCTACTGCTTCCTATCTAATGGAGGAGGATTTGGGACAACACCAGAACAAACAGTACGATGAAAACAAGGATCAGAGCTGTCATGAAGAGAAAGATTGATCTTAGGAGGGTTCAACCAGGTGACACATCAGCTGACAAAAAGTCAAAGTCAAAGGAAGATGATAGGAAAAGACATAGGGAATTGGAGTTCAATGTAAAAGAGTCAAAACATGAATAAGCTAATGTTGCCTCGGCACATGACACCTGATTTTAATGAACTGAAAACCTTTAACCACTACCTAAACCCGCTGGTCTGCTTTTTTCCTGCACAAGAGAGAGAACTTCTGTGACTGCGTGCTCCATCGAAAGCAAGGCAGACACAAAACAAGGAGAAATCTCCCTTGTTTTTCTCTCTGGAAATTGATGGCACCTTCCTTTCTGATATCATTCAGAATCAGGACATGTAGTTAGTTAGGTTACCATCTCGGACAATCTTTTCAAGCTAAAATAGTTAAGTGTGAGATTTATGTTTTGTTTTACTTCCCATCCTGTACCCCTAACCTCCTCCACCCCAAACAACAACAACCCCAACAAGCTGTTGGTCTATTCCTTATGTCTCAACCAAGGTCAATGAAATCTTCGAAGGCAGACTCAGGTGCACTCACTTTAATTAAGATAGTCCTCTGGGGCAGGGGTAGGGGCATGGAGGATAGGGGGGGGGGTCACAGCAATTGAAAAATAGCAATTCTCCAACTTTCAGACTTCAACCTTAATTTATGGAAAGTGTGAGGAGAGGCAGCACTTTTAGGAGAGTGTGGTACATCGCAATTCTCCCAGGACTCTCGCCATCTCAACTCTACTCTCCTAGGAGAGAGCCTGCAGGACCAAAGCCCGTTCTGCCCCCGCCTCTGGTTGTTGTCAGATGCCCTTCAGTCCATTGCAACCCAGAACACCCCCTTGCACAGCAGAATGAAATGTGGCATGAGGTTCTTTCCCAAGGACTGATGTCTCCTGAGAACATGTCCAAAGAGCATAAGACCACATCTCATGTCCTCACTTCTGAGAAGCACTGTAGAGAAAGTGATCAGATTTTAAGTGGGACACCATTGACCGGGGGCAGGGGGTGGGGAGTGGTTCTTGATTAAAAATTTGGTCTGTATGGAGCAACAAAAATTTTCATAGAACGCAAAAATAGTATTGTAACATATTTATTTTAATTTTAAAACACTGTGGGACATTGTTAAATTGTTAAAAAGCAGGACGCCTGGTCACCTTAACTTTAGAGGTACTTCTGCCAAGACAGATTGTCTCTAGCACTAGCTTTGTCAAGCATTCAGCAGAACTCTGACATCTCAGTCCTTCTCTATGTTCAACTGTAGGACAAGATCATGCTCTCCCCCCCCCTCCCCCATTAAACTTAGCGGGTGACCTCCAGTTGTAGGTTTCTAGCCTCCTCTTTTTCAGAACCAAACAATTCTCTTTTGGAGAAATCTGACTTGGAACTCTGATAGTTAAAAATAGATAAAGCTGGTTCTACTAGCAGCAGTGGAAAGAGTCCCCCCACCATCCAAAGTTCACACAGGCATCCAGGTATACATCCCGCACATCTCTAGAGCCAGGCCAGGTGTAGTGTGTTGTGAGCTGCAGCTGTGATCTACTAAGGAGCTAGGAACTCCTTTCATAGCTTACAAACAGTGCTTGTCTTAGTGAATGAAACAAGTACAAGTTATCAGAGTATCCAACATAAAATGAGAAAATGTTACTTCATTAAAAAAAGAAAATTGTAGGCTGAGCCCTGGTGGCGTAGTGGTTGTGTGTGGTACTGCAGCCCAAAGGGTTGACAGTTCAAATCCAGCAGCAGCTCTCCAGGAGCAAGGTTGGGCTTCCTACTCCCACCAGGACAGCGATGCCACAGAAACAAACAAAAGATGTTAACAGAATAAGTTTTATTTACTCAAATAGTCAACAAACATTTGATGAACAAACATTCAATATTGTACTGATCACTCTGTAGAATAGCAAGAACCCTAGAATATATCCAGGACAATGAAACCAGGTGAGAAAAAAACCCCAACAAAACCCAAAAAATCATAAAGAAATTCATATTCTAGTATAATACTCATATAGATGAATATGTAAATGTGAACTATATAGAAATATATATCTGTATATATATTATATTTTTATAATACTATGTCAGAATATAAAGATGGTAATATACATACAAAAAGAACGAAAATACAAAAATTTTGAAAGCCGCTGAAAATGATCATTTCTGAAAAATATTGAGAAATTGGTGAATAAAATCAGAGCTATTTTAACATTAATTTAAAATTTCATAGCTGGCAATCTACTTCCAAATATCTGCCAATGAAATCTCCAAGGATAGCAACAAAGCATTGTTAAATGAATAACTGATTGAATGATAGAGGACTAAGCATTGTCGCCTTCAGTAGTGTATCAGTTGACATGAATTGGGACAACTCCACAGTCACTAACAGCAGAATTTATCCTTGTGTCAGTGAGCTTGTTGCACATAATTCACTTAAAAACCTTTAAAAGTTTTTAACTATGTCAACAAGAAGTCAACAAGTCAATGAACAAAAATCCTTATATAGGACTAGAAAACTACATCACTGCTGTGTGGGTCAAAACACGAAAATCACGGGCCTCAGAGATCATATCAATGGTGGGAACAGAAGGCCAGACCTAGAGTGGTCACCATCTATAAATCAAATGTCCTCCATGTTATGAGGACCCACACAAAGAAGGACATTTCCTTTTCTTTGGTCTTTACCATCTTCCATTTCTTAACTCAAGGTCAACTTGATCAACTTTCTTCTATGGAAGTTTCCTTCTTTGGGCCCCCTAAAGAGAAATCAATATCTTTTCAATAACTCACTCTTTCTCGTAACTTTTTCTATGACAACATTTGCCAGACTTCATTGTACATACAAAGTACCCTAGGCTAGACTCTTGTTTCGATTCTTGAAGCAGATTCTATTTCGGTTGATCCAGGATGGGGCTAGCCACAGTGGACCCCTAACAAGCTCCTAGATCAATGGTTCTCAACCTGTGGGGTTCAAACGACCCTTCCACAGGAGTTGTCCAATTTATAGCAGTGGCAAAATGACAATCATGACGTAGCAACAAAAGAAATTTTATCATTGGGGTCACTGGAACATGAGGAATTGTATTAAAGGGTTGGGGCATTGAGAAGGTTGAAAATCGCTGTCTTAAGTGATGGTCCTGTAAGCAGCAAAATAGAGCACGATTCAAGTGCATGTGCATGCAAGACTACAGGGATTTATCAACCCTTTGTCAAGGACACATAGGTGGTAGGAAGCTATATGTCTATTGATTATATTCTAAAACAAGAAGTTACTGATTATGTATGTATTTATTCCAACCAAGGGGTTAGATTGGAACATTGTGAAAAATCAGTTGCTACTTTAAACATCTGTCCCTGGCTATCTACTTGAAATCTGCACCAACACTATTAATTCACATTACTAAGAGTACCTGGCGGCATTGTGGTTATGCACTGAACTGCAAATTGCAACATCAGCAATTTGAAGTTGCCAGCGACTCCCTGAGGGAAGCACTCGTCTTGTCTTTCTCTTTCTGTCAGGAGTTATAGTCTTAGAAACTCGCAGAGGCAGTTCTACCCTGTCTTTTGGGATTATTATGGGTCAGAATCATCTCAGTGGCAATGAACTTAGTTTTAGGAGAGTACCATGAAAGTGTGGCTTAACTCAATAGCCTTTCCAGTGGAACATGGAAATGCCGCACTATAATAAATCAATACAGGTAGTTAGAATAAAGTTATCTATAAAATGCAAACTTTAAACAATGAAATCTTTGGGTTATTAGCTTTTATCACATAATTTTATTTACTGGGAAAACAATGTAATACATTAAGACTTCTTTAAATCAACAGTGTGCAAAGAGTAGGTGGAATCTAACTTTGGATGAGTTTTTTTACAAATTAGTTGTCAACAATTAAAAATGGATGATTCTAAAAAATCATTTTATTGGGGGCTCACACAACTTGTATTACAATCCATACATCCATCCATTGTATGCAAAGCACATTTGTACATGTGTTGCCATCATCATTCTCAAATCATTTTCTTTCTACTTAAGCCCTTGGCATTAGCTCCTCCTTTTGATTTCCATTCCCTCCCTCATGAACCCTTGATAATTTATAAATTATTACTATTTTATCATGTCATACACTGCCCGATGTCTCCCTTCCCCCACTTCCCTGTTGTCCATACCCCAGGAAGGAGATCATCTGTAGATCCTTATAACCAGTTCCCCCTTTCTACTCCACCTTTGCTCAAGCCTCCCAGCCTCACCTCTCTCACACTGGTCCTGAGCGGTCATCTGTCCTGGATTCCCTGTGTTTCCAGTGCCTATCTGTACCAGTGCACATCCTCTGGTCTAGCCAGATGTGTAAGGTAGAATTCAGATCATGATAGCGGGAAAGAAGCATTTGAGAACTAGAGGATTTAAAATGAAACCTGATTTATCGTTTCTATTGACAAATCAGAAGCTCTTGATTGTTTGCTCTCTAATCCCTCACTGAATTAAGAGAGGCTTCAGCATTTCAACAGCACATTCACTGCCATGGGGTCAATGCCGACACATCAGGTTTCCAAGGGAAACCTACAGGGAGTTTCCCAAACTCTACATCTTGATGATGGCAGACAGACTCATATTTATCCCAGGGAACAGCTGGTGGGCTTTAACTGCTCATCTTTGGGTGGGCAGCCCGATGCCTTATCCACAGTACCAGCTGGGCTCTGCTGATGCATTATTCACCAGTTCTCCCTTCCTAGTCTCCTCAGTTGTCGGTCTGCAATTCTTACATTACAGAAATGAAGGCCTCAGCGTAGTTATGATAGGATGGGTATATACGAACTCATCAAATTAATCTTTATCAGAATACACTGCTGACATTTACATTCAGATAGACAGTTTACTTAGCTATTCTAGCCCTATCTGCGTGAGCTGTCTATCCTGGGCAATGAATAAGGAAGACTAAAGAAGAATTGATGGATTTCATTGTGATGATGGTGACATTATCAACTGTACCAAGGACTACCATAAGGACAAGTAAATCTTTCTGGGAAGACGTTACAGGCAGAAGACTCCCTAGGGAGTAAGGATATACTGTGAAAGTTTTATCCGGAGGAACCCAACTTTGGAAAACGACATCATGCTTCATCAAGGTGAAGGTCAGTACAAAGAGGACCATCCTCAAGAGGATGAATTGACACGGTGGTGGCACATTATGTTCCAACATAACCATGGTTCAGAACCAGGCAGCATTTCATGTTTTGTCCATAGGGTTCCTCTGCGTCAGAGCCTGCTCCAGGGTGCTTGACATTCATGCAAAGCCCATTTCCTCACACTTGTGTCAGCAAATGTCTCCTTATGGTCGGACAGTATTCTCCCCTATGCTCGAATTTTCTAAATGGTTCCATCTCTTCTTTATTCAAAAATATTTCCAGATAGTCTATGATGGATGCATTTTTCTCTCTATTAAATGAATCAGGCAAACAGCAGACTCATTTAGAGAGCTGGTGATGAAAGCTATGTCGCTCAATACTGGAAAGACCTCAAGGTTTCATTGTGTTTGTCCATCACATGAGGCTTGATTGTAGACATGATCTCCTATTGATTTAAAACAGGTTTGCAGACAAGTCATCTCCACCAACAATGAGGCTGCCTTCCTATGAGGTGGGTTTCAAAGTAGCAAGGCCAGGCCCTCCAAGATGTCCTACTTTACTCTGGAGAAATGGAACTTTTTTTTTCCTCATCCTGGAGTGCTTTCCCCCAGATATCCACCTGACTTACTCCCTCCCTTCTTTCAGTGTTTGCTTATATCTCCTCTCCTCAGAAAAGCCCTCTCAGAGCATTATCAATAGCAGCCTATCACTCACTCTCATCGGACCCTGCTTTACTTTTCCCACCAACACTCAGTGCTATTGTATGTTGTCTAGTGGGTTCTGTCACTCAGGGAGTGAAGGTCCAACAGAACAAAACACAGCCAGGTGCCGCCAGGCTGTCCCCACAGTCACCTTGTTCCAGGCACTGGAACACTCCCTTTTCCCATCGACCTTGGGTTCTCCGCAGGTGATTTCTACCTGACATAGAGTGACCTGTTTTTGTTTCTACTTCCATGCCCACTTCTAGCATGTTGCCTTCATGAGGAAAGGGACCTTTCTCATGTCAGTGCCTCGAATAGTGTCTGGAACATTACAGAGAATATTTGATAAGTGAATGATTCTCTCTCTCTGTGATAAAAAGAATAATAAACATCACCCTTACATCATTTATATTTCTCCACATGAGTTCAGGTATCTCTAAAGAACCAGAAAAGCAAAGTCCCATGGAGTCAATTCAACGTGATAACAACCCTTTCAGAAGACAAAGCAGAACTGCTGTTTCCAAGTTAGACACCCAGACAGCTGCAACTGGCTGCTGCAGAGGGACGGTGGGGGTAGAGAGCAGCACTGTTGACCAGCCCGACACTCATGACGTACACAGTGTGCATTTTCTTCCCCCACCCCCATCACCATTCTCTCTTTTTGGACTCAGTACTTTTCTTTTTCATTGTATGTAGATTGCTTTTCTCCAAGTGACTTTTTCTCAAATATGATTATACATGGATTCAGTAGGGGCAATAAAATGTAGCTCAAATAACCGCTCGCTCTCTCTCTCTCTCTCTCTCTCTCTCTCTCTCTCACACACACACACACACACACACACAATCACTGCCACTGAGTATTTCAATTCAGAGTGACTCTCTAGGATAGGTCCGCACTGGCGCTCTGGGTGTCAGAGATATGACTCTTTTGGTTGTTGTTTGTTTATTTTTTTGTTTTGTTTTTTTGGGCATCACTGCTCTCTGGCAGTGGGAGTAGGAGGCCCAGACTTTGCTCCTGTGGAACTGGAATTGAACCTCCATCCCAGTGGGCCGCAGTCCCGCGCACAACCACCACGCCACCAGGGCTCAGCCCAAGATATAACTCTTTAGGGCTTCAGAAACCCTCACCTTCTCCCACAGAGTGGCTGGTGGTTTCGTACTGCTAACCCCATGGGTAACCCATTAGGGTCTCCAGGGCCCTTTGAAGCTCGTTAGCACAGAAGACGAGCTGAACACTGACCCACAATCACACCCAATCTATCTGACTTGGGCCCACCTTCACTGTTCTAAAGGGGGCTGGGTTTCCACTCAAGAGAAACATTATGCTAGGGAAGCCAGTGATAAAAAGGACAGCGAGGGTACTTTGATCAATTCTTTCTCAGAAATATGTTGACTACTTACTGTCTGTCTGTATTGTGACTATACACAGCCCCATCTAGCAGAGCTCTCAAAAATTCAACTTTTCAGCAAACGTTGGCTTCCGTGACTACATTTTGAGAAATCAAGAGTTTACTTCTAAAGAGGCCATCAAGAAGCGAATTTGAAAGCAGGTTCAATGGAATGTCCCATCCTGTTACCCTCTATCGGAGCCCTTTCGGGGAAACCTACCTTGTCATTGAGTTGAGCTGCTCAGAATATATATGTCAGAGAGTAAAACAGTCAACTCATTTTCATTCTAAAGTGCACAAGCGACGCTCACTCTCACTCAACTTATTCTGTCATCCTTAACTTGAGAAAATAACTTCTTTCTTTCTGAAAGATAATTCTCTCTGTGTGACACATTGTAACTAGGATGGCTTGGAAACTCTTTAGGGGGGAAAGTATTCTGAGGATAGTCAATATACAGAGCCCGCAAACAGATTTAGTAATATTTAATAAATTTATAGATTATTGAATATATCGCTATGGTTTACTATTCATTTGGGAGCAGATACAGAGAGAAGTCAGAATTCCCACATATGCTCTTCTACACAAAGAATAGATAAATGTATAATTAAGTAAAGTAGGTGTTTTCAAAGTCCCTTTAGGAAAGTCAGAAGACATGTGTCAACCAAGGAATATAGGTTTCTACTACATTTTGTAAATCACCATAAAAATAATTGAGTAAAAAAATGTTCACATTGTGTTCCTCATGGGGTTTCTTGACAATGGGAGCATAGAGGTGCTACTCTCCTCTCATATTTATGTACATCGTGGTGTGATAGCACATTGGGCTGCTCCATGCAAAGCTCTCCCAAGGGAGAAAGAGGGGCTTTCCATACACCTCCAGGGGAAGTTTCACCCTCTCCTGTAAGAAGGGTCTCCAGTCGCCCACAAGTTGGAATCAACTTGATGATAAGGAGTATGGGTTTGGGTTTTCGTTTCGTTTTGTTTTGTTTGATACACCAAAGTCTCATTCAAAGTCTTGTAGAAAAGGTGGCCTCATTGCAAATTCTTGCCGCGTGGGGGTTCCTAAGAGCTCTTCTTTTTTCCTTCTCAATAACTACTTTGAAAGTTTTCTAATTTTGTGACTATACATAAAGAACATGGTAAACATTTTTTGCGAACCTCTACGAAGTCATTGTAGTTGCTCATGATGAGAATGGAAAGTGACTTCACTCATTGTTTCTTCCTGATGATTGTGTGCCAGGAACCGTCGTAGAGCAGACAATCTTACATTGGTTCTACATTTGCATAATTTCTGTCCAATCACCCGCATCCACTAGATGAGCCAGTCCTACTGGCGACACCCATACGATGTGCACTGCAGCTACTGTATCAAGCTCTACACTGGTTTTTAAAATTTAAGCAAGGCTATCTGTCTTCAGAGGAAACATTTTAGAGCCTGCTCGATCAGATAGGAGTGTAAACCTTTGGAAGACAGTCATTCTCTTACAGAAGCCATGAAGTCTGAGAAAGAAAAAAAATACAACTATTAAAATGCACACACACTGCTGGCTGGCAGTGTTGTGACAGCCTGCAGTATCAGCGTCAGTCAATTATCTTCACAAATGCCTCTGTGCTAAGGAGCACTCACACAAATCAGCAGACTTTTCTGGCAGGGAGAAAAGATCAGTTTCATTGCTTGCAGAACTAATTCAGGGTACAAAAGTGAAGGCTTCGCCATCGCTGCCTCTTTTACTGCTCCTTTTGTCAAGGCTTTTGATGTGCACTGAAGAGCTGGGCCAGTGTTTGGGCCTCTTCATCTCCAGTTCATTGCCTGCCATTAACATACATATCCATATGAAAAGTTCGGTAAGTCACCAACAGCTGTCCAGAAAGGAGCTTGAGAAGGAAGGGGGGGAAAGGACCTAGTCCCTCTCAAAATGCTGACAATACTATTTAGCCCCTTTTTGGCAATGATACACCTAACTTTTTAAAGCTGCCTTTCACTCAAGAAAGGCCTAAGCATAATACAACAGTTAAACACATAGTGATTTTCATTTTGAAACAGTCATTTGCTGTATTCAGGGGCTGGGGGGAGTAGTCTATAGTTACCAGATGCAAAGGAAATCCATCATTCATGATACATATGTATACGGCGCTCAACAACAACACACACACACACACTCACACACGCTCCCTCTATATTGTCTTTTTTTCTTTTTCAGGAAGCTCAGTAACCTCACATATTCCATTTAACCCAGAGGAAAAGCCCCCATAACAGATGCTCTTCAGTGGTTTTATGCCTCTTTGCCTTCTTTACTTTATGAGACTGACAGTTATCTATGGTCGATTTGTTAGCAATAGATACTATCATAGTAAAAGAAAGACTATCAGAACTGCACCATAAAACTCAAAAAGGGAGATAGATTTAATAATTTCTCTTTTTAGACAAGTTGCTGAAAATTCCTTCCAGGAGGGCAAAAAAAAAAAAAAAAAAGACAATGACAAATCATAGAAGCAGACAGGTCACGATTTTGAACATGGAGATTCCTATTAACACAAATTCAAGTTGGAAAGCCCCCATTTGTATGGACTAGGGAATTTTATCTCAGTAACCTTGACTGCATATTTACTAAAAAAAACTTTTTTACTAAAGAAATTGGTAGGGTTCCCCTAGGACTTATCAGAAAAAAAAGGGGAAAAATAACTTTCCTTTTAAGGAGAGTCCCTGAATGTCAGACGGGAAGAAATACATTTAAAATGTACTATATGTAACGGACTTTATAAAGCAGCCCATCATTGTGTCTGGGACTTAGTTTTGTTAAATTTAGAAAGAAAGCATATGATTTCCGACCCCGGCCCTGGAGTTCATGACCCTGAGGCCCCTGTAGGGATAGAGTGCACCCACTTTCTCCAGGTCTGACCTAGAAAACGAAGGTAAACCTGGGTCACTTGACATCGTTTACATTTTAAACTTTAAAAGAAAACCATCCTTCCTTCCTTCCTTCCTTCCTTCCTTCCTTCCTTCCTTCCTTCCTGTCAGAATTGAGACACTGGGGCCGACCACTAGCTCCCAATTCTATAAAGATTTTATTCTGGTACTGGTACGGTCCTCCCAGCATGCACAAACAGCTTGTGCTGCATAAAAACCAAGACTTTAATCCCACTTGTTGATCCCCACTCCTCTTCTTTGTTTTTCATTCCAGTCTCTAGTCGCTTTTCGGCTGCATCTCTCCCAGATCAGCCACGGGAAGAAAAAAAATCTTTAACTTCGCCTATTTTGATCTGAAAATTAAATCTTATTTATTATGCATCCTGTTTGTTGTCCTTGAAGAACCCCAGCATTCATTTAAAGGGGTCCAGAATGACTTCTTAAGCACATTTCTCTCTTTGCTGCAATTAAACAAAGTGGAGCTGTGATTAGTCCTCCACAGGGGGGAAAGAAAAAGACACCCTTGAATCAAAATGGGGGGACCTGGCTGGGCATGATTGCTTCACAATGCAGGAGTTTATTGCTGAAACCTGCTTATCCCCCAGACCGGCACTCCATGGGAACTTCAGTCGGGTGGAAAGTTATTCTCTTCTCTGCCCCAGCAGCTTGAAGTATCGTAAGACCCGCTAAAGCCCCTAAAGCTCTTGGTAGTAACTGAGACATTTAGGATAATCTTTATGGGAGTTTTGCATGAGCTTCTGCTTTTTGTTGCACTTAGGAGAGTTAATGATGAGCTTTCACGGGCTTCTCTCTCTCTCTCTCTCTCTCTCTCTCTCTCTCTCTCTCTCTCTCTCTCTCTCTCTCTCTCTCTTTAAAAAAATCTAAGCCCAAAAGCGCCTGTTTAAGTTAAGTACCACCTCCCTCCAGCCCTTGGGAAACCACTCAAGAGGGCTTTGCTTGGCTCTGTGTTCATGACACATAATGAAAACAATTTTACGCTGTGGAGGGAAGTATTGGGCAATTACTGATGTCACAGCCACCTGCAGTAGCGAGCGCTGGCTGCAGCATGGCGCGGTTCATGAATATTTTATGGTGTGATGTTATTTTGAATGGCTGGGGCAGGTGAAGGGGGCCGCGGGGGTAATAAGTAACTCTGCTGGAGGCTGTGTAGCAGCGCGGCTTCCCTGCCGAGCCGGCAGTGTCACACCAGAACCACCCTGACCCTGCCTGGCTCTGCGCGAGAGCAGCTGAGGCTGGGGCGAGGCGATGTGACAAGTCACGGTGGGCACCCTTTACAAACTCTTGTCTGCCGATTTTACACAGGATGTCCAGCCTGAAAGGCCCCGGCATCAATCCTGTCCGATTTAATTTGATAAATTAAGTGCGGATAGGGATTAAATGAGAATTTTGTAACGGAGAGAACTTGTCCTTACTCTTTAATCCAGTTAAGAGAGTATGGGAGAAGCCCTATAAAATATAATGCAATGGCGGGAGGAAGCGGAGGAAGGCTTCCTTTTTGCTTTCTTGACATTGCATCTCCTTGGAAGTCGGATGAAAAATGCTCTCTCCTGAGTGTGAAATGCACACAATGCCCCACACACAGTCCATAGGTACTTATTTTATGGAGGGCCTAGAAATACCACAAAGAACTTGTGATTGCAATATGTTTAGCATCATAAAATATGGCCATGGAGAACTGTTCTGTTGGAGGATGGGTGGGGTATTTTGAGTATCATTTCCTTTTCAAATGTTATTTTCCTAACAGGAAATGTCAAGAATGTAAACTGAGGATCACAGCGTACAGAATATATGTCTAGTATTCCAGACTTTGTTGTAATTTCTACTGGCATATTTAAGATTTCAGCGCGCGCACACAAAATCTTATTGTATACAACCAAAGTACAAATAATATAAAAGCTATTTTACCTGACAGGTACATTCCTATAGAATCGAATGGCATGAACAAACGCTATTCATTTAGACAGCTGATATAAATTCAAAACAATGACACTCATGGCGCTATTAAACATTCTTTTTTGAATGTGTTGTTTTGCTACACTTTAGAGTGATAGAGTGTGCTTTGGAGGAAAAAGCTGGGGAGCTTGTACACTGAAAGGCTTTGGAGAAGAGGACACATTTGAAAAAGGATACAAAAGATGTACTGAAGCCTTGGGCACAAAACAGCACAGAGAACAGAAATCCCAGGCAGAGGCTTAGGAGGAACGTGTAGCAGATTCGACAGTCTTAGAATAATGTGGGGGCAACAGAGATATTGCCAGAGTGACAATTTGAAGATCATAAAAGGCACTCTTTAATTTTGGTAAGCGGTAGCTTTATAGATATGGTCATAACATTTCATAACATTAATTTGGAGCTTGTACCAGAATGAAATAATGTGATATGTTAAAATTTCCATTTTAACATTCACCTTGCAGTAGAACATCGGAGCACCACTATTTCAAATGGATGGCAATCCCATTTGCACTTCAAAAATTATCAAATCAGGATGACAAAGATGATAAGTGTTTATACAACCTGGGCATGAGCCACTTAATCAAATGGTAGTACATTATCTAAATTCTCACTTTATTATTCAATATTGGCACCACTCTCTGATGTGTCCTTTGGAAGACTTGTCTCTGCTTACTTGAATATGCTATCTATATTCTGTGTAAAAGGTACAAGGGCTATCTTTTTAAGTATTGGTACTTCTCATTAACAAAGAGGAAATCATGGCATTCACTGGTCTTGATAAATAATTCTCACTATCTGGCACCTCTCTTCTCAAACTGATGGGATTCAAGAGAAATGATGGGGGAAATCAAATCATGTTAGTATAGTTATATTAACAGAAATTAACATATATTCAAGAAACTCCAAAATATTTTATTTTAGCTCACTCTCTATGTTTTTTCTGCTTCATAAAGTATGCTAAAGGTGCCTTGATTCAGCAATTTTCTAAAGATCAAATTATAAACATGCAGTAAATCTCAAATTTTCATAATTAGATTTTTAGCTTAAGAGATGTTAAACTCTGTACATAAATGGCATTATTTAAAAGCCTGTCTTCTAAAAGAAAATTGCTATTTGACAATTCTATAGAATAGTCAAGAAAGGTAATTATACTGTTCTGGTTGTTAAAGATGCAGGTGTCGAATAAAGTCACTGCTACAGCTTTTGCAGAAACCCCTAAAGAAAAAGAGAATGGAGACTGATGACACGAGTCCATTGCCAAATCCTAACCTTCAGAATCTCAGTGCACATTGTCGCTCCTCACTTTGGTCACACAAAAACAAACAGAAGGACAAGGCTCAGCAGCAGTAAGCGAGGAGGAAGGGAAGAATACATCTTTGGAAAATTAATATGGCCCTCACTATCTTTAAATCTGATACTGAAAGGAAATATCAACAATAAATGGGCAACAGTACAATCAAAAGCCACAAAATAGAGTCAAACAAATGCATGACTACAGAAAAAAAGTCGTCTTGACTCACACAATTTTATAGAAACCAGTAGGGCTTTGCTTGTTAGTTTCAATCTATTTACTCAAGCACAAGTAACAAGGTAACACTTGCAATGTTAACAAAACTCTTTCCTTCCATTTTGTTTATTATAATATTTTGAAAGGTTGGGCATGTGAAAACCAAACCAAACCCACTGCGGTGAGTGGATGCCCATTCATGGGGGCCCTACAGAACAGGGTAACACTGTTCTTATGGATTTTCCAAGATTGTCGCTCTTTACAGGAATAGAAAGCTTTGCTTTCTCCTTTGGAGGGCCTGATGATTTTGAACTGCTGAACTCGTAGTTAGCAGCCCACTTAATCAGCAACTCTCTCACAGGGGTTCCAAATTGGGCATAACAAATCCCTAAATGTTTTCATCAGATTGCTGCATAAGGTAGTTGTCAGGCTTAATAGATTTTAAGACACTCAATGTGTGTGTGTCCAGGTACTTGCTCACAAACACACACACACACACACACACACACACACATTCTGGTCAACTCTACTGGAATGAATGCTCTACAGGACATTGAACCCTTGGTTCAACAACAACTTCAGGGTCAAAATTACTGTTTATTTCCTGATTTTGAATATGAAGGTTCAGAGACATTGAGAGTGTACTTTTTTTGGGGGGGAGGGGCATCACTGCCCTGAGGTGGTGGGAGTAGGAGGCCCAGCCTTTGCTCCTGGGAGCTGGAATCGAACCTCCATCCCAGTGAGCCACAGTCCCGCGCACAACCACTACGCCACCGGGGCTCAGCAAGAGTGTACTTTTATATTGTATGATAAACAATTGATCCAATCACGGGCCAATGAAATTTAAACCTAAAAGAAAAGAAAGACAATGCAAAGGTCTTAAGTGTTGGAAAGTTGATTCACCTCTTAACCATTCCAATGCTTTTGGAATATATGAGGGGATACCCCCCCAAAAATGGATGTTCATTGTTTGTTTGCTTGTTTGTTTGTTTATGTGAGGGGTATAGTGCATTTGGAGTTCATTCCACCAAGTCAGACAGTTAATCAAGTTTTCTATTGAGAGGTTCTGGAAAGACGGCGTCACAGTGTGAGACAAAAAAAAAAAAGGCCTGATTTGTTGCAGATGGGGGACTAATTTTGCCACCACAACAATGCATTGCTCACACAGCCATCTCAGTGAACCAGTTTGGGGCAAGAAATCCCAGCATACCTCTCTTGCCCCAAGCATCTAATTCACTGACCTCATTCCATGCAACTTCTTTCTGTTTCAAAGAAAGAAGAGGAACATGAAAGGAAAATGATTTGAGGACATAGAGGAGGTAAAGAAAAAAACTGAGGGAAGTGCTATCAGCCATCCAAAGAGATGAGTTTGAAAAATGTTTCCAAGATGCAGATTTGACAAAGCATTAAGTGTAATGGAGAGTTGTCTTAAGGTGTTTGAGGAAAAAAAATCCATTTTTTTTTTGTTTTTGGTACTCCCTCATGGACTTCTCTAAGAGTTGCATTTGAAAAAGAAAAGGTGGATGCCAGTCCATGGCTTTTGAAGTCTCTAAACTATTGCCATATACTTAGAAGAGATTTACGAAAAGAGCAGAAAAGGCATACGCAACTTGTTCTTACTCCAGCTGAAGGGATTCAAATCATCTTTCCTATCCCCTTAATTTTACTCAGTGTTTTTTGTCCTCATTCTCATTCCCAACAGAATTCATTTCTTCTTTTAAATAGCTTTCAACTTAGTACTAATTTCTACTAATCATCCTGCAATATCTCCCACCACTGATCTTTTGTTATATTTAATAATTAGTGTGCTTATGTTAGCCCTTAATTAGTGCCCACACATGAATTATTACCTAACTCTTTCAAATATGTTTACAGACTGTGGAGAGACTGTAGTCCCCCTGCAGGGAGCTCTGCTCAGTACTCACTGTCATGGAGTTGATTGTGATTCATAGTGAGTCTCTAAGACGGAGAAAAACTGCCCCTAGAGGTTTCTAAGAATATAACTCTTTAGGGAATAGAAAGCCTCATCGTTCTCCCAAGGAGCAACCAGTGTTTTCAAAATTCTGAGCATAAGATTTAGCAGTCCAGTGTGTAATTGGTATTCCACCAAGGCTGCTAACCAAAGATAGAAAGTTCAAGTCTTTCAGAGATTACCTCAAAATGACTTGGAGGAAGGGAAGGTGAGGAAAGAAACAGGCAAGTCACAGTGATGACTCATTATGTAAACCCACACCTAATTCATAATAAAAAGTGTGAGAAAATAAGAAAGTCCTGGAGCTCTACTCCTGAAAAACCAATAATTGAAAAACTTTATGAAGTCTTTACAGACATGGGATTGCCATGGATCTGAGTCAGGCTGATAGCAATGAGTTTGTCTTTTTCTTTTTCTTTTTTTTTGGGGGGGGTGGAGGCATCACTGCCCTCAGGTGGTGGGAGTAGGAGGCCCAGCCCCACTGCTGGAACTGAACCTCCGTCCCAGTGGGCCGCAGTCCCGCGCACAACCACTACCCACCCGGGCTCAGCCCCGCCACTGGGGCTCAGCCTGAGTTTGTCTTTTTCTAAAGTGAGTGGTGACACCCAGAGTTCTGCAATCGATGACCCTTGTATGCATGGATCTACGTTCCCTTGCAAAATTCTTAGCCCTTTGAAGATAAGGGGTATATTTTTTGGACTGTTGTGCTGCACCCCCTATGATCAACCCCAGTCTTCTTAGTACTCTTCCCATATTTGATGATCAATTAAAACAGACTAAAGTGAATTTAATCCAGTTCATCCACTTTTCATTTTCATATAGTATGTTAAGTTTAAAGAATGTTTTCTATTCACAACAACTCCTGGATTCCCATAATCTTTCGAGGAAGCCAAGAAAATCCTTTATTTTGTTTTGTTTTACTGGGGACTCTTACAGCTCTTATCACAACCAACACATATACCCATTTTGTCAAATACATCTGTACATGTTGTCACCATATTTTTCAAAACATTTTCTTTCTACTTAAGCCCTGGCATCAGCTTCTCATTTTCTCCCCTCCCTCTCCCACTCTCGCTACCCGATGTCCTTTAATTCATTTATTAATTCTTCTTCTTCCCGCCCCCCTCCCCACCCCCCCCACCGTCCCGCCATGTCTTACACCAACCACTGTCTCATTTGACCCACTTTTCTGCTGCCTGTCTCCCTGAGATGGGGAGCATACATTGATCATTGTGATTGGTTCTCCCTTATTCCACCCCACCCTCCCACCCCCTTATGCTCCTGGTGTCACTGCTCTCCTTATTTGTCCTGAGGGATTTATCTGTTCTGGATCCCCTGGGCTATGAGCTCTTATCCATACCAGTATACATGTTCTGGTCTAGTCAGATTTGTAGATAGAGCTGGGGTCATGGTAGTGGAGGAGGGCAGGGCAGGGTGTGGAGCATTAACAAACTAGAGGAAGGTTATATGTTTAATCAGTACTATACTGCACCCTGACTGGCTCTTCTCTCATGGAAGCCCTTTTATTCTGGTTTTAAAAACTAGGGAATTGAGGCTTTGTAACTGAAAAGATACTGAACTTGACCTCTGTTGTGTAAGTCCAGGTAGACAGAGATAGAAATCCAGAGACACTCATGTGTATAAGAGAGAGTTTTATATAAAGAGTAATTTGTTTTGGCATCACTGCCCTCTGGTGGTCGTGGGAGCTACCCAGCACTGCTCCTGAGAGCCGCCACTGGATTTGAACCACCAAGTCCCCGGGTCGCAGTCCAGCACTCAACCACGTATGCCACCAGGGCTCAGCCATAAAGAGTAATTTGATATTGAGAAAACACCCCAGCCCAATTCAGATCAAGTCCATAAATCCAATATTAGCCCATATATCTGATACCAATATACAAAGTCCCTTTCAGACTCACCAAACATATGCAATGAGACTGAGTACATGAAGATCGCAGGTTGGTGGAAATCTTGTGAACCCAGTGGCGTTGTAAGCATCTCAGCACTGACAGAGGTCTCCACATGGCTTCTTCTTCAGATCCAGGGCTCTCCCTGCCATCAGCATAGGTCCGTGTGTCTTGCCAGTCGTGAGTCTCCAAGGGAGAGAGAGGAGAGAGAGAGCAGAGAGAGAGAGAGAGAGAGAGAGAGAGAGAATCTCTCCCACCTCCAAGGAGGAAATACAGGAGTTCCCCCAATTCTCAGGATAAGGCCATGCCCACACAGAGGTCTCATTGGTTATATCTTGATTGATCCTGGCCAGCCTTAGCCCTTTACTTGTAATCTTTCCAAATTGACACCAGATTATGTAACTACCCCATTTGTTCTCTGGGCTTTCAATTCAGACCTCACAATCCTCTCACACACTGCCTTTTTTTTTTTTTTAACTCTGTTTCACATAGCTATCAGTGTTTAACTTGATTCTCTGTCCTTATAGGACTGAGCAATATCTGCCCCTTGTCCAAAGCGAAGTATGAAGGGTGCTGCTTCTCATAGACCAGGTCAGAGAGTCCAAGGCAAAGGCAGCAACAAAGCAGCTACTGTTATATTGCTTTTCTTCAAAAGGAGCCCAACCTGTTCTAGGGGGTGGGCCGGGCCCATAGGTGGCCATTAAGGCTGATGAACTAGCGAATCCAACTGCCTCTTACTGTCATCTTCAGCTGGGGAGAAAGCTGCAGAGCAAAAAAACACGTGGTGATAACTTTAGACACTGGGTGGCTTTTCCCCTCATCACTGGAAGTTCTGTCTGAGAAACTCAATGGGCAGAAAATCTGAAGTTCCTTCTTTGGTACTTACACAAAGGAAACTGGCTCTCAGCTAATCATGAGAACATGTTGCTTATGATTTACTCTTTGAAGTTTAGTTTTCCGAAACAAGACTCCAGGACATAGCACATAGGTGTCATGGCGTTTTTATGAACCTGTAGGGTGCAGTTGCCCCAGTATATACTCTAAGTCTTTAAAGGACACTGCAGCTGCACTGTTTAATGCATATATTCTGCAGGTTTGGTTTGGTTTTGAGAATGCAACACTGCTTCCCTCACCCTGTCTTTGCTCTTGCCCAATACGTTCCAGCCCCACAGATTTGTTCTTGTTCTTCAAGCATTCCATGTGTGTTTCTGACTTAGGGTCTATGTACATGCTATTCCCTTAGAAGAGGATGCTGTTTCCCAGCTGACCTGGATGATGTGCTTTTATACACATCCCAAACCAAAAATCATTCCTCAGAAAAAGCATTATTTGAAGTTGTCTATGAACCGCTACAGCATGCTATGTACATAAGTCCTTGGACAACAGCCATTACTAGCTGAAGTCATTTTGAAAAAAATCTTTCTGTACAAATTATGAGAATCGGGGCTGAGCCGCAGTGGCATAGTGGTTGTGTGCGGGGCTGTAGCCCTCTGGGCTGACAGTTCAAATCCAGCAGCAACTCTCCAGGAGCAAGGCTGGGCCTCCTACTCCCACCAGAGGCAGTGATCCCCACCCCGACCCCCCCAAAAAAAATGAGACTCATGCCTGCTGATTTCTGGTGCCTGAAAAGTAATTGTCTTATACACATTGCTGAGTATGTGTGAATGAATCGCTTGAGTGTTAGCATTCCAGTATATCATCTTTCTTTATCACGTAAGAGTTTAGAGAATGTGTTCACATTGCCATCTTCTAACTTAATATTCCAGGGTGTGGGTGACAAAATATGCAGTATGTCCAGGTTTGGGTCACAAGATTTATAACCCAAAGAAGTTAATGAATTGCCTTTGGAATGAGATTAGGCTGAAGGTGTCTGATGATTCTATTCCTTCTACTAATCCAGTAATCTAGAAAAAAAACAACAATGGGGTCAATGATACCATTTGTGGTGACTAAATGAAAGTCCCTGGGCTGGGCAAACAGTTTGTACTCACTGGCAGTTCAAATCCCCCTGCAGTGTGAAATAAGGTCGAGCTATTTGCTCCTACAAAGATGGCACTCAAGAAAACACTCTGCGGGCTGAGCCCTGGTGGCGTAGTGGTTGTGCGCGGGACTGCGGCCCACTGGGATGGAGGTTCGATTCCAGCTCCCAGGAGCAAAGGCTGGGCCTCCTACTCCCACCACCTGAGGGCAGTGATGCCCACCCCCCCCCCCAAAAAAAGAAAAGAAAACACTCTGCGAAGTTCTACTTTGCTTTTGTTTAGTTAGCGTGGTGAGTAAATGAAATGCTAATATCCTCTATAATCTTAGTGGAGCACAACACAATGAAATAATAGCATGTTCACACAGAGATCGATAAATAAGATACATGGATAAATTGGTCTGAACTGGACTCTAAAATTTAAATCCAATTGCCTTTATAGAGGTACTCCATTCAACAAGCAGGTTGACTTATATTTATTGAGTGATCTCTTAAAATTTTTCATTGTCTGTATCCTGTTAAAGCTTAATTAGAAGATTCAACTTATGAATCAAAGAAAATACTTTATGAAGAAGCACCACAAGTAGACTTGTTGTAGGTTTGGTAAGAGATTTTATGCTTAGTGGAATATCGGTTATATAAAAAGATGATTTCTGGAGTTTACAACAATCAGGTGTTTAAAAGAGAAAACTAAAGTCTAAGATTTTTATAGAAATTATTTCCTTATAATAAATAACGGTATGGGTGTTGTAGCCAAAAGGAACCTTTATAGACTAGTACTCTCATCTTATAAAAGAGGATGCAAAAGTCGAGAAATTGAAGAACTCACTCAAGTCAACACTGGCTGATGGAGACAGCTGAGTCTTGGTGACTTCCATTCCAGTGTCCTGGACTCCATCACATTGTGTTTCCAAAACTGCAATCAAAGATGTTTAGATTGAGCAGTTATGCCAAAAAGAAATTGTTCTTTAAGTATTTTTTTCACTTTAAGAAGCAATGGATTATTTCCATTAAGTGAGTAAATACACTGCTTATCAAAATTGAATGAAAAGAGATCACCTTATCTACTTTGACCATTGGAAAAGCTACAAAGAAGGAGGCATTTCTATGTCAGCCAATGCTTCTATCAGGTTTTCATTCTGGTCCTCCTGAAACAACCTCTGTGGGTGTTCTTGAAATAGAAATTTTATTTTAGAGTATTGAGGTGGTTTAGATGCCAAATTAATGCTTCTTTTTTTTTGAGTGGTACAATGAAAAATAAACATTAACATAAAGGGTTCTAATGGTGAGCATTATTTGCAGATGGCTAGGGGTGACAGTGGAAGCCTAAAATCCACTTGCAAGGTCCACACATGGATTAAGCCTCTGGAGGATCCCCCTAAATGTAGGTAAGGAAAGTGGATAGCCCAGTTATCAGAGTAAATTATAGCAGAATATCTTATCATTTGATCTCTCTATGACCCATTTTAAAACTGTTTCTATAAACAAAAAGAAGAGAAGGAGATATAAATGTGGATTAACCCCCTGGAAAATCCCTTCTCACCGTGAACCAGGGATGTGAATAGCCTGTTGTTATGCAGAATGCATTGGAAAGTGAATTGTTGCAGATGCAGTTGAGTTAACCTATCATTTGATCTCCCTTATGGTCCATCTAAATTGTTTCCAGGTTTTAGTATTTTGTGCTTCCTTTTCCCAAGTTGGGACTTTTTTGGGGGGGGGTGGGGGGGCATCACTGCTCTCCAGTGGTGAGAGTAGAAGGCCCAGTCCCACTGCTGGAATTGAACCTCCGTCCCAGTGGGCCGCAGTCCCACGCACAACCACTACACCACCGGGGCTCAGCCCTTGTGCTTCCTTTTCAATTGAGATTATCATCTGTTTTAATTTGTTATTGTTAGCTTTTTTAAAGTGTTTTTCTGTATATGAAACTCATACTAGGTGTGTTAGGTAGACTAGAGAAACAAATTCATCGACATACATATGGATATAAGGGAAAGGTTTATATATAAGAGGGATGAAACATTGAGAAAGCATCCCAACCCAGTCCAGTCCAAGGTCCTAAGTCCGATATTAGCCCAATTGTCTGATACCAGTTTATAAAGTCTCTTTCCAACTCACAAAGTCACAGGCCAGTGGATGCAGAGTCCTGGTGCTGGCAGAGGTCCCCTCATGGCTCCTCATTTCCAGGGCTCAGGGTCCATCAGCAGTATCCTTGGTGGTAGAAACATCTCAGAGCTGGCAGGGTCTCTCTGCAACTTTTCCAGCTTCAGAGGTCTGGTTCCATCAGGGTAAGGCCATGTGACTTCTCCTCCAGCTCTCCGGTTCCTTGGCTGCCATCTTGTCTTATCAGTAGTTCATCTCACGACAACTGGGAAAAATGATCTCTCATCTCCACCAGGGAAATACCGCAAGACTTTCCAGAAGTCTCAGGAGAAAGTCATGGCCATGCAGAGACCTCATTGGCTACGCAATGGCTATCTCCAGATTAACAGGCTAGACTGCACCCCTGCATCTCAATCATGAAATTGACATCACGAATACCTGACCACCACACTGAGTAAATCAGTCGACACAGTAACTGGATCAGTGGCTCCTTCAGGGCATGGTAGAGGGGGTTTTTGGGGGAAATGGGGAGCTAATAACAATGAGTACAAGAATAAAGAGAAGGTTTTAAAACTGATCATGGTGATGATCATACAGCTCTTCTTGGTGTCATTGAATTGTGTGACATGTTAATTATATGCCAAGAAAACTGTTTAAAATGAGTAGCGATGATCCAATAAAAAAGGAAGAAAGAAAAGAAACATAAAGGATTCTCTAGATGGGCTGGACCTGATGCTATTAAAGCCAGCTTCCAATCAATCATGCAGAAATTTATAATGCAATAACCAAGTTTATAAAATTTATAAAATGCTAAATGGGTGTTATTTTTTAGCTCCATTAAGAAATACATAATGCGGCTGAGCCCCGGTGGTGTAGTGGTTGTGCGCGGGACTGCGGCCCACTGGGATGGAGGTTCAATTCCGGCTCCCAGAAGCAAAGGCTGGGCCTCCTACTCCCACCACCTGAGGGCAGTGGTGCCTAAAAAAAAAAAAAAATAAATAAATAAATACATAATGCTTCCTGGCCTGATTTTTTCCCAAACCATTTTATTAGGACATAATCTAGACATAATACAAGTCAATTATTCCATCATGCCTGGTAATGTTGTACAATCACTGTCACAATCATTTCCCCATTTTCTTCCTTCTTCCTTCCTTCCTTTTAACCATTGAAGTGAGATTTATCATCTTAATCTACTATTATCATCTCTCCCATACTCTCGGTCTGATACCCAGGTTCTTCCCATCCTCGATTATGGTCAGAGGGAAACCATTGGAGACCTACTCCATGTGTAAATCCTCCAAATGTATTTTGGGCTTCCACTGTTATCCAGGCCTTTTGTAAACCAGAATGTCACAATTTTAGACTGAGGCCCTCCCTTCATTTAGATTTGGATAGTATCAATTACAATCCTTGGTTCACAGATGTTGGGATGCCTCTTCCATATGGGCTTGGTTGACATCTCACTTAAGTGACTACTTGCTTGAAAACAAGTCTTTAAGACTCCAGATGCCATTCTTTCGGAAAGTTGGCACTATCTAATTTCTTCACCAAACTGTATTGTAGCACCTATATCTTCCATATCTCTTCATGAGGGTTTGTATCAAGCAGGGCTAGGATGTAAAAACTAATTGTCCTTAGATTGTAGCTAGCATTAAGTGGGAACCCAAAATTCATTCCTGAATATATTTTTTTCTATCTACCTCTGTTTCACCTTAAAGATATCTTTGTTACTTATGGTAGATAATCTTATCAATCCTCTGCTAGAGCATAGGTCCTTCAGTTATAGTGGCATTGATTTAGTCAATAGCAATGTAATTAAAACACAATTGGGGAGATTAAACAAGTATAGGTTAACACAAGTCTCAGTATATAGGCTATTGATTTGCATAGATTAGGTATTTAGGTGTCTGGACACTATTTACACAAATAGCAGGAGTTAGTTGTCAGGCAAATTTTTCAACAGTGTCCACTGACAATGTTAGACACAGGTCTACCAGAATAATACATATCTTAATAAAGCAAGTAGGGGGCTGAGCTCCGATGGTGTAGTGGTTGTGCGTGGAACTGTGGCCTACTGGGTTGGAGGTTCAAATCCAGCAGCAAGGCTGGGCCTCCTACTCCCACCACCAAAGGCAGTGATGCTCCCAAAATATAAAGAAAGAAAGAAAGAAAGAAAGAAAGAAAGAAAGAAAGAAAGAAAGTAGGGCATTAAAGTAAGAAGTATATGTTAAGCTGCCTATCAATGGTTCAGTCCTCTTGGTATACCTGTCCTCTGCTTCACACATCAAGTAGTTTCAGTCTGAAACTAGGTAATGAGTATATCTGAAGTAGAATCCACATCACACGGAGTGCTTTCCACATCCTATCCCTCTGGTGTGGCTTTTGGAGTATGTTGTATACCTGGAAGATCTAGGGTTCAATGTTCTGGTATATTCTATGTCTTGAATCCTCAGGGGATGTACAGAAACTCAGACCAACTGAGAGCTCAGTACCATGGCCTGATTTTCTTTAAGTTTGGTTAGAAGCAACTGCTATAGCTTAAATTACATGGGGCTTTTTGTGATAGTGATGAAGTTTGTGTCATCAATTATTCAGGGAAATTAGAGGTTTATTATTATCATTATCATTTTGTTATTGTTAGAAAAGTGACCTCAGCCATCGTACTAAGCAGATTAATTGAAGACCAATACATCCGACAGATGTGATAGTCTGGATATAAATAAAGGTCCCCATAAAGGAGAATGAGAGGCAGTGATGATAGTTTTGTGGCACTCTGTGAACTGATGTGAATTACTGGCCATGGATCTTGGCGACTTATGTTGTTGTGAAATGCCATCAAGTCAGTTTCAGCTCACAGGGACCCCATGCAACCAAGTAGAAGTTCCCCAGAGGGTTTTCTGGGTGTAACGATATGAGAACAGATCACCTAAATGGTTTTCCTGTGGAGCTCTAGGTAGATTTGAACTATGAGCTTTGTTGTTAGCAGCTGAGAACTTATGCATTTATTGCCAGGTCTCCTTAGGTCATGATGAAAGACAGACAAACCCTCAGCTTTATAAGGAAACAACAGCTTTCAGGTGACTTTCTTTTTCTTTCAGGGTTGACTTATAAATACACGAACTTCTTCGTGTTGTTAAAACACTTAACATGTAGGGGGAAAAGAGTTAAGGTATCATTAAAAGGCAATATGTAAGCCATGATTAGTCAGAGTCTGGCAGAACCAGAGTGGACAGGAAGGGAGGGAGGGAGGGAGAGACAACATTTATTGAATTTCTCTATGTCTGTGGCAGGACGTCAAACCAGTTCAAACCGGTTCAGCCGTGACCGATGTAGTACAAACCCAGATTTGTAAAATTAGGGTGTTCCAAAATAATAACTGGAACAGAAGGGAAAAAAATACCTCACGTGGGAGACTCAGAAGCGGAGTTGTGGGCCCTCCTTTGACTGTGTGGTCACCAGGGTGGTCGAGACCACACATGCCCCAATGAGGTGGTCAGCTTGCATCTTTGAGCAGGCCACTGTTGTTCCCAACTCTACAGTTGAAGAGACGTGGTTGCTATCTGTAGGTTCACTGGCCTCGTGCATTTAGGAAGATTAAGTTTCTAGCAGAATGTAGCTTATTTTTGCCCATTTCATAAGTTTGTGGGCACTGCATCCTGAGTTAACACTACATCAAGCATTGTTTGAAAAGTTAAAGAAATAATTTATAAAGTATTGAGGGTTGGTGGGAAGGAGAGAGCAGGGGAAGAGAGGGATGGAAAAGCCGATACGAGGGGCTCGAGGGAAAAGGCGGATGATTGGAGAATGATAATAGCAGCAGACACGTGAAGGTGCCTGCCATAGTATGTTTGTTTATGTATTGTGAAAAATGATGTACAAGCACCCAATAAAATGATTTAATAAAACAAAGTTAAAGAAAAAAGGAATTCATCATCATTAGTGACAAAAAGCTCACGATTAATGAATACTTAATTATAAACTTCTTTTTTTGTTTGTTTGTTTTGGGGGCATCACTGCCCTCTGGTGGTGGGAGTAGGAGGCCCAGTCTTGCTGCTAGATTTGAACCTCTGACCCAGTGGGTCGCAGTCCCGTGCACAATCACTACGCCACCGGGGCTCAGCCCCAATTATAAACTTCTTAATGGTTAGAGACATCTAAGTTTTTTGGAGTGGATGACTTAAATTGCCAATGCCTATTTGATGCAAGAATGCAATGAAAATTGATGTTATATGAAAAAATATTATACTTGTTAAGAACATAGACTTTGGATTAAAAGCAATCTACATTTTATTCTTGGACAATGTTAGCTAGTGTGACATTGGGCAAAAAAAGGTATAGGCTTTCTATGGTGCCTGATAAACAAAAGTACTCTATAAGTTGTAACTATTACTAATTCAAATAGAAAATCAATTTTATAAACTAACTGAGGTTTTGAATGCATACTAAGAAGTTTGTGAGATAGTTATTAGAATGAGTCAGGTATATGTTTTCCAAAAGTTATTCTTGAAAAAGATGAGTTCTAGGATTTCATAGGGGAAAAAAGAAAGTTAGTCTATAAAAATGGAAACAATTAGTCAAATAGACTAACAGGCCATGTGAATATCAGCCTGGATTAACCTAAAAGATGTTCACTGAATATTATTAAAATTTGATATCAGCCCTGACTTCAAAATTGCTTTTTTACATGGCACAGTGTATCTTTTTTCCTTAATGAGATTAAGACAGGTATAGAACTGAGAGAATGTATCTGCCAGCCATCCACTGATTATAGAGACATAATTATGTATGTTTTGTTTAGAATAAAGGTCCATGCGTGTATGTATTGGAACCCTAGTAGCAATATTTTTTATCTGCCCTCATATATCTGTGTTATAATTGCTAATGCAGCCACTAAAAAATGTATTATTGGTACACTCATGGAAAGTAAAGGAGTATGGCAAGAAGATGTATAATATTTATAATAGGTGGATCAAATAAAAAACACATGATATCTATAAGCCCTAAAGTACCCATAGTCACATTGAATATAAATTAAGTATTCCAATTAAAAGGCAAAGATTGTCAGACAGAATGAAAAGAAACATGACCTAATAAATGACTTTTCCTGGAAGATTTAGCTTAAATATATAGATAAGGAAAAGAGAATAGAAAAATAGTTAGTAATCT
The DNA here is from genome assembly GCA_004026705.1 of Nesogale talazaci. NCBI lineage: Eukaryota > Metazoa > Chordata > Mammalia > Afrosoricida > Tenrecidae > Nesogale > Nesogale talazaci. The sequence continues at coordinate 151,181 of PVJH01000040.1, read as the reverse complement.
TTTTGCACATATTATCCTTATAATAAAGTTAAATTTCTGGTTTAAAACATATTATATCCCTGAGCCCTGATGATGCAGTGGTTGTGTGGCGGACTGCGGCCCACAGGGTTGATGGTTCAAATCCAGCAGCAGCTCTCCAGGAGCAAGGCTGGGCTTCCTACTCCCACCAGGGCAGTGATGCAGGGGATTAAAAAACAAAACAAAACCATATTATATCGCCATGTCAACCAAAAAATATCCTTGAACCTTGAGTCCCTTAAGTCTGGAACAAAGTATTAAATGAAATCTCCCATCACATAAAACATGGGTCCTGTTTATGACCAGTTTAAACTCACATACAGCAGAGAACATAGGACAACATATATGCCTCTTGTAAGTGATATGAGAAGTATAGATATAGGAGTGGATAAACAGTTAAAAGAGAAAGACTCCATTCCATTACTGTCATCAGAGAAAGTTCTTTAGAGAAAATAGCATTTCAACCAAAGTGCAAGATAATATTCTCTTTAAAAAGAAAAGGGATGAAAAATAACATATGATGTGCATATTAATTCAAGGAAAGTTAAAGTCTAGATGACTTTCCTGATAATTAAAAATATATATACATCAGGCAATACAAAATATATCAATATTATACAGATATTTTGTATATTAAAAAGTATGTTAGCAATTCTCAAATTATTATATGAATGCAACATTAATTGAATACCAAAATCTAATCCATATATTTTGGAAAATAAAAATTGAAAGCTGGTCTCTCTAATAAGTTGAAATAATGGAAAGCTGGTCTCTCAATATGTTGAAAGAATTAGGGATTTCTTTCTGAATATGATTGATTTAGCATTCAAATATCAATGTTGTTCATATATTATCAAGAAAGAAAGTCATATTATTGTTTCAATAAATGAAAAAATTTTAAATATTCTTTAATATTTGTGATGAAAGTTCCTAACAAAGAATATAAGAAAACTTTCTTGTCCTGAAATGTATTTACTAGTTAGGAAAAAAAGCGCCAAACAAACAAGCAAAATACAACCTACAAAAACATCATAACTAATAGGAGAATATCTAATTATATTAAATGCCGCACCGTGAACAACACAATACGAAAAAAATAAGTAAAGATGGCCAAGTCTTTGAGTTATAATTGCTTAATTAAATCTAGCAACTTAAACAATATCATTTCTAGCATATGATACAGCTTTGAAATGTCAAGTACAGGCAGAACTTGGCTGGAAAATTCTTTTCTGAACGATGTTGACCAATGCCACTTTGCAGTGTTCATCTGGAGAGAGATACATTTGGAGGCATCAAGATGGTTCCACTAGCGTCTAGACATACTAGATAACCGAGCAAGAAGGGCTGAAGGTGTGACCTCAACAAGGTCTTTTGACTCGGAAACAGAGTCTTCACTTGCCTTCTTCATCACGTGGCTTGGGCTTCCTTACTGCGTGGAAGCCTCAGGGAAGTTCCAGGTTTTATGGGGTAGTCAAGGGTTCCAGCGGGGTAAGATGAAAGCAGCAAGCTCTTGTAATGCCTGTCCTAAAGCTAGCCTAATTTCACCTTTGCCACATTCTGCTGGTCAAACAAGTCATAAAGGCCACGCAGGTGCAAAGGGAGAAAGGGAGTGGGAGGAGAATTGGACTCCAACTTCAGTGGGTGGTTATATTTAATTTTCCACAAAAATGAAGAAATAAATCTGACCACAATTAACATGATTATGTGTCTGTAAAATCCAAAAAAAACTACATATAAACTGGTAGAACTACTAAGTAATTTAGCAAGTAGAAGTTTAATGTAAAAAAAAATCTTCCTATATAACAATAAAAATATAGAAAATAAACTATTAAAAACCATCCCACTTTTTTTTTGGGGGGGGGAGGGCAATCACTGCTCTCTGGTGGTGGGAGTAGGAGGCCCAGCCCCACTGCTGGAATTGAACCTCCGTCCCAGTGGGCCCCAGTCCTGCGCACAACCACTATGCCACCAGGGCTCAGCCCAAACCACCCCACTTTTAAGAGAATAAGAGATATCAAGTATTTGGTACCAAATCAAACAAGAATATGAAAAATATCTACAACAAGCACTAGCAAACATTTTTGAGCTAAATTAAGAACTATATACATAAATGTAGACATGTATCATGCCAGTAGATTGCAAGACTGAATAATATAATGATGTCAACTCCCCCACATTCACCTATGAACGCAGTACAATAGCAATCATTATCTTCACAATCCCAGCATTTATGTGTGTAAGTGTGATCAGGGCAAGTTGGTCCCACAAGATGCATGACAAGGTGGGATAATTAGATTTTATATGTGTGATAGGTAGATTTTAGTGAAAGTCTGAATTTGTATGAAAGTGTTGGGGTGGAGTCCATTCTATCAATCAGCCTGAGGATGTTTCCTGGGGGCTGCAGCCTTATCTACAAGAGGCAATGAGAACTTCCTCTTTCTTGCCCTTCACCTTCATCCTGCTTGGGACTGTGTTTGCTTCCAGCAGTGGGTCCAATGAGCACTTGCGATGGTGGGGATGGTAGCCAACCTTCAAGCTGTCTGTGCCCTGTCATGCTTCCAGCGACTGGATCCACATGGATTTACATCCTCTGGCTTGTGATATCCCTGCACTCTCCGCTTCACCTTGCTGTGCAATAGCCATCAGCTACGTGAATCTCGAGAGCGCTTTGGCTAGCAGCAGATCCATGCACTTCAGTTGGACTGGGCTGGGATTTTCTGGTGGGGGTAGGGGTGGGAGGGTGGCAGGGGATTATCTTGATAGATACTTAATTCTTAGGTGAGATACTTAATTCTTAGGTGAAAGTCACTGGTTTTGTGTCTCTCGTCAACCCAGCCTCACCCCCAAAGCCAACACAATCTAAAAAAAGAAGAAGATTTAGGAACCCAATGACAAGACAGTAATGATGACTAAATTGGTTCAAGAAATCAAACACAAATAAGCCAATGGGGCAGATTACAACTCAGAAACAGGCCCTAAAACAGAGGATCATGCAATGTTTCCCAAAGTTGACCTTTTAGTGCAATGAGACAAGGATGACATTTATTTTTCAATAAATGGTGCTGGGTCAATTGGATATCCATTTGGAAATAAATGCGTGCAGAACCTTTTACCTCACACCATCCACAAAATTCAGTGCTAGTAGGATTGTAGCTCTAAATGTGAAAGTTACAGAAACTAAAGCTTTTAGGGGAAAACTTATAAACATATGTCATGACCTTAGAATAGCCTACGGTTTCTTAAACAGAGCTCAATAAAAGTCCAACAGGAAAAATGAAAGATAAATCATATTTCTCTATAATAAAAAATTCTGTTCATCAGAAGACAAAAAGGAAAACAAAGATGAGTTGCAGAGTGGGAGAAACAATTTCATATATATATGCATATATACATACATAAATATATATATACGAAACAATCTAACAACAACAAATGATGATATGAGCAGCACTATGCAAGAGATATAACCTGCTGACACAAAGACTGAGCATGAGGCTGCTAGCCAAAAGAGTGGAGGTTTATATCCATCCAGTGGTTCCAGGGGAGAAAAAGTTTGGAAGTGCATGAGGAATATCTGGGAAAGGGTGGATCCTTTAGCCAGGACAATAGCGTGGATGGGGGAAGAAGATATAGCACAGTCTTAAGAGATCTGGTATATACCAGTTATAAGCAGCACTTATTTTTAGGTTACTATTAAACTTAGTTGACAGCAATTGCCATTAAGGGTTGTTGGGGGATGTCCTATAGCCTCTGATATATGCTAATAGATGCACTGGAGTACAAAGAGAAAGAAAATTCTAGAAAGTACATAAAGTTAGCACTGCATTTGCATGGATAATACGTCTAAGGACTAATTTGTTAATTATAGTTCATTTTTTAAGTATATTTTCTTCACATCAACCAAGAAAAATAAAGACTTGGTCTCTCTCTCTCTCTCTCTCTCTGTCTCTCTCTGTCTCTCTCTCTCTCAAGTGAGGGTGTAGTCAGATTGCTGTTTTCTGAACACTTACCCAGCAAAAAAAAAAAAAAAATCCTTGAAGAAAACCCATCCAAAGATGTCTTTGTCTTCGCAAGGTCTTCCCTCCAGAATATCACCCCCAAAGTAGTTATCGTGTTGAGTCCAACTCAGGATGAGCCTATGTATTTGAGAGTATAAATGTATACCATGATGTTTTGATAGTGAATATTTCAGAAGTAGATTTCTAGGCCTTTCTTCTGGAGTTCCTCTGGGTGATTTCAACGCTTTCTGCTCTTGGTTGCCAGCGGAGTATGACTTGGGAATCCAGGAACATAGAAATATTAACTTGTCCCTGGATTCTATGTGGTTCTGTAGTTCTAAAAGTGCACTGAAACTCCTTTGCCATTGCAGCCACACAGAATTCTATTACAAAGGCTTCCAGTTGGGTGGAAAGATGCGACACTCAGGGTTTGAAGGCATGAGTCAGATCAGGTCTGCACCTGCCTAAAGTTAATACATTTCCACAAGGAGCCTATCCTTTTAAATTGTAGGTTCTTTATCTATAATGAAGAATGAAGGTGCTAAGATCCTACAGATATTCCAAAGCTCACATGAGGTCAAGCCATATGAAAATCTTTGGTTACCACCACTATGGAAATTGATTTGGAGGTTTCTAAAACAGGTGCAAATTGAGCTACCATACGACCCTGCAATTCTCCTACTGGGCTGAGATAATTATGGTTCATTGTGCCAACCTGTCTCGGAGAAACACATGTGGGATCAATTGAAGGGTGGAGAGATAAATGGCATGGCAAACCTTCCCTTTCCAAGTTCTTGGGTCTCTTGTTTTCTGATGGTCGGATGAGGGTGCAACTGCCTTAGGCAGTGTCCTGTTTCAGCAGGAAAGGCTCACTTCCTACATGAAGCAGCCATGTGGAGAGCCCCGCTTTGCACTGAGATGCGTACACACTCACTGATTAGGTTTTTCCTCCTGAAGTCAGCATCGTGAGTTTTGTGAGATGGAGGAGGACTTTGTGGACTCATGTCGAACATGGACATATGGTTGAATGCTGGACTTGTGGACTTGGGCAGCTTTTTTGATGGGTTGGGATGTTTTCTTGATGTGCAATTACCCTTTAAATAAAATTCTCCTTATACATATGAGTTTCTGTTGACTTGTTCCTCTAATGTACTCAGACTAATACATGGGCATATACCCAGAAGAGGCAAGAGCAAACCACTTCCAGACATCTGTGCCCTCTGCTCATTGTGGCACAGTCTACAATTGCAAGGAGTTGGAAACAATCCAAATTTCCATTAACAGACGAATGGGTTGAAAACTGTGGTACATACATACAATGGAGTACAACGCATCACCGACAAGCAGTGATGAATGCATGAAGCATATCTCTGCATGGGAAGAACTGGAGGAAATTATACTAAGCAAAGTAAGCCAAGCACAAAAAGACAAGTACAACATGAGTCCACTTAGGTAAGCATTAAAAAAAATGCAAGAGGGACATAGGGAAAAAGCTACATAAAAATTCCTGGGGTGGGGTAGCATGACAGGGGCCAGACCAAATCCAGGCTACATATGGAAGCCAACTTAAAAGGAGGGGTAGAGGAGAAAAGAAAAAAAAAAGATAGCAATGTATAGCAGGGGAGCACGGCTCGAACTCACGCAAGGGAAGGGTATTGTTTATATTTTCACAGGGAAAGAGGGACCAGACTTAAAACCGGTGTTTGAGGATATGAATGCAGCGTGATGGTATGGAGCGGGGAGCCAGCGGAAGGGTATAAGGGCCCTGCCTCAATCCCAACTATGTGGACAATCACCCCTGGCCCCAGAAGAATTTATTTTAGAGGACGGCACTGAAGCTGCAGCTTGGGGAGAGGGACATGTCTGACCAGAGCACATGGGAGCAAATGAAGGGGGTGGAAGAGAGAATGGAGCGTATCCTGCCCAACCAAGCTTTGAAGACGATAGCCCACTCAGAACAGCCCATGCACAGAGAGGACCATATGACCAGCTCCACTGAGACACGATGTCCCTTGTTGACCCATAGCCCTACAGAGGACAACACTGGAGACACAGTGTTGGGATTGTGCATGGCCTGGCTCCACCACACTGAGGCAAAACACTAAGGGCCTGCAGCAGGGGGAGCAGGGCATGGAGATTCTGAGGGAGTATCAAGGATAGACTTTGAGATGAGGGTGCAGCACCCCGTCAGACCCCACCAGAGAACACTCCTAGACGTCAACAAACAGACCTTGAACTATTTACAGGTTTTTCTTCGTCATTATTATTACTATTATTTATGTATTTTTTCTGGACATTGGCTTTTTGTTGTCATTTTGTTTTCTTTTGTTGCTTCGTCTTGCTATGTCTTGTTATTTTGTGTGCATATTATTATCTCTGCAGGTCTATCTAGATAAGATAGACTGGATGAACAATCTGGAGGAGAAAGCAATGGAACCAATGCTTCTAGGGGACATGGGAGAGGGAGAGGTGGAGAAATGGAAGTAGTATTGACCAACCTAGGGACAAGAGAATAAGAAGTGAACCAAAATCAGTGGCAAGGAGGTGTTGGGGTTTCCTGATAGGGATTGAACAAGGGTAAGGTAACGGAGAGAAATTACTGAAACCCAAATGAAGGCTGAGCATAATAGTGGGACAACAGGAAAGTAAAAGGAAATAGAGGAAAGAACTAGGAGGCAAAGGGCATTCATAGAGGTCTAAATGTATGCATGTACATAGATAAATATATTTATATATGATGATGGGAAAATAGATCTACATGCATATATTTATAGATTTCAGATTAAGACAGTAGATGGATATTGGACCTCCACTCAAGTGCTTCCTGAATGTGAAAACACTTGGTTCTATTAAATTGACATTCCATGATGCTCACCTTCCTGACACGATTGCTGAAGACAAATGTGTGTATAAGCAAATGTGATAAAGAAAGCAGATGGTGCCTGGCTATCAAAAGATATAACATCTGGGGTCTTAAAGGCTTGACAGTAAACAAGCAGCCCTCTAACTCAGAAGAAACAGAGCCCACATGGAAGAAGCACACCAGCCTTTATGACCACGATGTGCCTAAGGGATCAGGGATCAGGCATCAAAGAACTAAAAATTCTATCACTGTAAATGAGGGGGAGAATATATTGGAGACCCAACGCCCATCTGTAGGTAATGGGATATCCCCTTACAGAAGGGTCAGAGGGAAGAAACGAGATAGTCAGGGTGCAGTGTAGCAATGATGAAACATACAACTTTTTTTTAGTTCTTCAATGCTTCTTCTCCCCCCACTATCATGATCCCAATGCTACCTTACAAATCAGGATAGGCCAGAGGACATACACTGGTACAGATAGGAACTGGAAACACAGGGAATGCAGAACAAATGATCCCTTCAGGTCCCGTGGTGAGAGTGGCAATACCGGGATGGTGGAGGGAAGGCGGAGTAGAAAGGGGGAACTGATTACAATGATCTAAATATAACCTCCTCATTGGAATACAGTTAACAGTGAAGTGGGTGTAGGGAGATGTTAGACAGCATAAGATATAACAAAATAACAAGAATTAATAAATTATCAAGGGTTCTTGAGGAAAGGGGAGTGGGGAGGGAGGGAAAACATGAGGAGCTGATACCAAGGGCTTATGTAGAAAGCAAATATTTTGAGAATAATGAGGGCAACAAATGTACAGATGTGCTTGACATACAATGGATGGATGGATGGGTTGTGATAAGAGTTGTATGAACCCCCAATAAACTGCTTTAAAAAAAAAAGAAAGTGTTTTGTTACCTCCAAAAATGCAAATATTTGCCATCCTAATTTATTCTCTCTGACTCAAATTTAATAACAAAATGGACTGTGACCCCTTTTAAATGTCCCAAACAGTGTGTATCTGCCCTGCCCTCTCTTTCTCTATGAATTATCAATCATGAGTAGTGGATTGGCATTTTTAAGGAGACACTCAACTACTGGCTAAAAGAAAAAAAAAAAAACCTCACAACTACTTGGTTCAAGTGCCTTGTTTACCCAGTGCAAAACTGCACAAGTCCAGGGCAGGAATCCATCCGGCCCTAAGCAATCCACATTAGAAATAATAGAGCCACACCTTGCTTCCTTCACCCCTGCTTCCGGTAGGGCCTATGGGCATTTATGATTCACCAGTAAGTGTCTTACAGGGTAAGACTGGAGAGCTGTGGCAGGAAGATTTCTTGAGACAGTAGGCAAAGATCATAACCTCAAATTCTCTCATGATAAAGACTCCTGACATTGTTCATCCTTAAAGCTTACTTTTATTGGAAAATCTGTGAGTGGCTACTTTCCAAAGATTTATCACAATGCTCCTTAACCTGGAAGCCAGGTACCCCTGGACCCTGAGACTGTTAGCATAAAATGATTGTGATGCAAATAATGGAATTTATACCAACGGTTCAATCAGCAATGAATGTGAAATGGTTGCTAGGCCACAAGCAGCTGCCCAGCTTTGCAATTAAGCTAATGATCTAATTTCAAATCAAATGGTTTCAAAAGGAAAAAGGCATCTAGGAAATCCAAGACCTGTGCCTTTCAACTAGATAGTTCCAAAGGAGGGCTCCCTCTTCCAGGAGTTGACTCTGGCCATCTAGTCATCTGAGAAGGTGTGGCATTTGCTTGATATAAAAATCTAACAAATTTTAGTAGTTAACGTTTATTCTCAAATGATTCTATTTTTATGGCATTTGTTGTTAGGTGCTGTTTATTTGGTGTCTACCCTTACTGATTCTATGTTCAATGAAATGAAACACTGCCCAGTCAGTCTCCATCCTCATAATTGTTGCATTTGAAGCCATTGTTGCAGTGTCATGTGTCAATCAATCTCATGGAAAGGTGTTTTCTCTCTCTCTCTTTCTCCTTCTTTTTGACTGTTTTAGCTTAAAGAGCTACAGTCTCAGAAATGCAGAGCGCAGTTCTACACTGTATTATACGGTTGCTCTGAGTCAGAATCTACTCCATGGCAGTGACTATTTTTTTTTCAATGAGTTCTACTTTACCCCAAGCATAACAGTTCTTCAAGGACTGCTCCTTCCTGATAACATGTCCAAAGGAGTTGAGATGACATCATACCATTCCTATTTTTGTTTTGTTTCGTTTTGGGGCATCACTGCTCTCTGAGGCCCAGCCCTCACTGCTGGAATTGAACCTCCATCCCGGTGGGCCGCAGTCCTGCGCACAACCACTACGCCACCGGGGCTCAGCCAACCATTCCTATTTTTAAGGTACATTCTAGCTGAACTTGCTCCAAGAGTGAATTGCTTGTTCTTTTGGCAGTCCGTGATACTTTCATTGCACTTCACAAATATGATAGCTCACATGCATCAGTTCATCTACAGCCTTTCTTATTCATTCTCCAGCTTCAAGAAATTAGAAATTCAAGATGAGCTTTATGGGGCAAACTCCAAGGTGTAAGCAGAACTGTGGTTCTTCAGGAGACTCTAGGAGTCCTCTTTCAGCTGCTAGGGTGACGAGCTTCCACGGACTCAGAGCCATACCACTCCCATCTCTACTTCTGTGCTCCCATTCCGATTTCCTACCACCCAGATTGATCTCTTGTTTTCCTCAAATAGGGACTCTTGTGATTGCATCAAGCCCACCCAAATAATCCAAGAAATTTCCCATTTCCAGATTTTTAATTCCATCTGTAAAATTCCTCCTACCACAGAGAGTAGCGTCCACATAGTCCCGAGATCAGGATATGAACTTGTTTGGGAAATCATTGTTCAACCTACCATTCTTGGAGTGCCTGGTTCAAACTGGCTTATCCGGCTGGGACTGAAATCAAATCTTCCAACCATAGGACAGGAAGGCCCAGATTAAAGAGAGGCAGCCATAATTTTATTCCAGCACTGAAGCTAGTTCTTGGCATCCAGTAAACTGGCTCCTGAGGAGTCAATTGCAACTCATAGGGACCCTGCAGTATGCTGCCCCCTAGAATTCCATGACTGTAAATCTATATAAAAGTAGACTAGAGAGCTGAGCCCTGGTGGTGCATTGGTTGTGTGCAGGACTGCAGCCCACAGGGTGGATGGTTCAAATCCAGCAGCGGGTCTTCAGGAGTAAGGCTGGGCTTCATACTCCCACCAGGTCAGTGATGCCACACCCCCAAAAAATGTGAGTGCTAACTGCTGACCTTAGATAGTCAGTATGTCACCAAGGCTCTACTGATATGTAATAAGTACATGTCATTTGAACTTATTGCTAGTTGTCCTGCAATATTTATTTTACATTCTGTCCTTTCCTACCTCTATTAATGGAATCTCTGAATTTGACTAATCACAGAGTCACTTATGATTCAGTGCTTTTAGGAGATATTCTAGCTTCTGATGCTACTCAGTAAAGCATTTTGTCTCTAGCTTCAGATTTTCGCATACTGGATGAAAGCATGAAAGCACCATTGACATATCATATTCAGAATGTGATTTGAGCAGAGTCTAAAGAACACACTGGGTAAAGGAAGCAGGGAGCTGCCTAATCTTTCTTACAACTCCCAAGAACTGTCTTGGTGTGACGCTGCATCTATCACCAGTCTCCATGTCCTGCTAGGGCTCCACGGGCCAAGCTAGAACTCCAGGCATCCTTCCCTTTGGTACTTTGATTAGATTTTATCGCTTTTATTCCTTGATTTCCATTCTGCATTCTGAGACCAGAGATAGGAAAGAATCAAATGAACAAGAGGGAACCAAAGAATGAAGATAATATTGAACTCCTATTGAAGGGTCAGCAGCACTAAAAAGATATCATTAAAGCACAGATTTTTATCAAGGTTTCACTTAATATGAGACTGAGCATATGGCTTCTTTTCTTCTCCTCTTGTTCATAGGAGTAGGGTTTACACTTGCATTCTTGTTTTTTCAGAAACATCAGTTTTTCACTGGTAGGTTTTGCTACATTTGCGGGCAAAAACTTAGACCAACTCTCTATCATATGCAGTTGAGTTTTGAATTTGCAACTCAGTGGTCACGAAGAGCTTCCTGCTGTCCCTTTTGTGTTGGGTAGACACTGGGCACCTTTCCGGAGTAGTTACACATTCAAAGGGTTGCTTCTCTGGCTGAATAACCAACTGGTGCCTGCAAAGCCACCCAGGACATGGTAATTACAAACTGGAAGCTCATAATTGGGGCCTGAAGCACTTCCTTTATGAGTTACTGAGCTTTATTCACAACTTTTTCTCATTGGAAGGGCTGTGTCTCTGGCTCTACCTTTAATAATGGTGATAATCATAATAACTATAATAATGCAGCATTACTTTCTAATTACAAAGACAATTTCTTCTAAAGGGCTCAAAGCACTTCACAGACATTATCTCATTCATTCTCAGAACCTCTCTTTGCTGCTGGTCGGTCACCACCACAATCCTAGCAATGAGATGGCCACCTTCCACCTCTCGAGACTCTCAGTAGGTGAAGATGGCCAGGAGAACATTCTGAATTCCCACACTCTGGCACAAGTGTCCAGCTATTTCTGTATAACTTTAGACATCAGGAAAGGAATGGGCCAGGTGCACCTTGATGGAAGAGCAAGGAAGGTTCCATGATGTCATCAGTGATTTAACCCCTGCTACAAACACACCATGCTGGGTGGTCCTCGTCAATATGCAATCGACCAAATGGGAAAGTCATGCTAATCATGAAATGTTTGGGCTATCATTTCACATTTTCAGGCCTAATGTATTGATCCCATTTTCCAGGAGAGGGCCAGATAACACTGGCTTGCAGGCCAAATATGGTATGCTTCCTGTTTGTGTTGAAATGCTTTTAAAGGTTTTAATGGCTTAACTATTTAATGATTATTAAAGTCTGCATAATATCGTAGATTTTCCCTTTTGTTCCGCTGGACCCAAAATATTTGCTGACCCCTATTGCAAAGATCTAGAGGATTAAGAGGAAGTTGTGTGAACAGAACAAGGGAATACTGTATGGTTAAAAATCAGAAAAAGCAGGGCTGAGCCCCGGTGGCGTCGTGGTTGTGCGTGGGACTGCGGCCCACTGGGACGGAGGTTCAATTCCAGCAGTGGGGCTGGGCCTCCTACTCGAACCGCCGGAGAGCAGTGATGCCCCCCCACCCCCCAAAAAAATCAGAAAAAGTAGGTCACAGGTAATATCCTGAGCAAATAATTGGAGAAGCTGGATATATGTAGGAGATTGTGGCATCAGGATTAGAGGAAGGCTTCTTAACAACCTGTGACATGCAGAAGAAACAAGTGTTTCTTGTTAAAAGTAGGGATGACTTGGGGCCTGAGCCCCGGTGGCGTAGTGGTTGTGCACGAGACTGCGGCCCACTGGGTTGGAGGTTCAAATCCAGCAGCAAGGCTGGGCCTCCTACCCACCACCAGAGGGCAGTGATGCCAAAAAAAAGTAGGGATGACTTGAAGCACTTACTGATGAAGATCAAGAATTGCACCCTTCAGTACGGATTACAGCTCAATGTACAGAAAACCCAAATCCTCACAATTGGATGAATGGTTAATATCATGAGAAAGGGGTGTCAAGAATTTCCTCTTGCTTGGATTCACAATGAATGATCATAGAAGCGGTAGTAAAGCGATCCAAGAACTCATTGCATGGAGTAAAGTGTGGAAAAGCAAGGAGGTAACTTTGAGGACTCACGTCATGATTGAGCCACTCCATGGTATTTTCAACTGCTTCCTATACCTGTAAAGTTAGACATTGAATAAGGAAGGCCAAAAATAGATGCATTTAATTATGGTGCCAAGGAAGAAGATTGGAAGTATCCTGAGATACCACAAGAAAAGGAAAAAAGAAGAACTCGCTGCCATCCAGTCCGTGGGGGATCATAGCGACCCCATGCAGGTATGTGAGCCCTTTGCTGTTGACAGAAAGTCCAGTCTTTCTCCTCTGGAGTTACTCATGATTTCAAGCTGCCAACCATGTGGATCTGAGTGCAACGTGTAACCACTGCAGCACCGGGATTGTCAAAGGAACGAACAAAGCTATCTGGGAAGTACAGTCAGAGTGCTCCTTAGAAGTCAGGATAACAAAACTCTGTCTCAGGTATTTTGGACACCTCACCAGGAGAGAAAAATCTCTGGGGGAAGAACACCATAATTGGTAGAGGGGTGTCAAAAAAGAGGAAGGCCTTTGACAAGATGCATTGACAGAGTGGCAGCCATAGCAGGTTCAAATGTAACACCAATTGAGAGGGGTACAGAGCTGGTCAGTGTTTCATTCTGTTGTACATTTGGTCACTATGAGTCCAAATCTACTTTGCGACACTTCAGAACAACAACAACCTCTTTCCCGCAAAATGCTGTGCTCTGTCATCGACACCATGTCAAAACAGCAGGTCTGGCAGCCTCCATGTTCCTTTTCAATGTTTGCTGAGTTTGAGGAGCAAAATGAAACCTGAAAGGGCAAGCTCATGGATGAATGGATGTAAAAAGAATAGGGTTTCCCAATGAAATTCTCCCAGGACAGCCCATGCTACCCTCGAATAAGGAGCAGGTGCACTGTTGCGATGCAAAAAAAAAAAAAAAAAAAAAAATCCATGATGCGATCTTCCTGGCTTCTTCTCATTAGTGCCATTTTCAATTTCCTAGAAACTTCTAAGTTTTGTTGTGAAAAAAGCCATGCATTTAGGAAGTGCAGCCACGGTAGGGATCTGTTTATACTTCTTATCCTCTATTTCTATGTCTGACCCATTTTCTTTTTACTAGGGAAGGAGATGCAAAGCCTATTACGGACACAGTTTGGGAGGTTTACTAATCTCTAAGGTTCAATGTTTACTAGTTTGCAAGCAATAAGGTGTGTTAAAAAAAAGTGTTTGAGCTCTGGTTTAAACCCACAATCTAACTATTAGGACATTTATTGTCCAAAACCTGCCTGGAGACAGAGCTTGATAAAAATGTTCTAGGACAGCACTGTTTTATGGGCCTGGCCTTCCATGTTCATGGAGTCTAATTGATTCTCTCTCTTGCTGCCACAGTTGGCATTACCTACAACCTCCTGCATCTCCATGCATCCTTCCAGTTGGCATCTTAATTACTTAAAATTATTCCTGAAAATTTGAAAATCAGATAATATAGAGTCCCTTTTCTATGTTGAATTCAGTCTTAGTTCAATGTATGGGGAGCTGGTATGGGGGCCTAAGTGGAGGGAGGATGTTTTGAGAGTTGATGCCAATAGGTGTGCAAATGTGGCCTGCATAAAATTGATGTATGTATGGATCATGATGGGGGTTGTATGAGCCCCAATAAAATGATTCATTAAAAAAAAGAAGGGAAGGAGAAAGAGGAGACATACCAAGGGCTCAAGTGGAAAATATTTGTAAATAAATATGGCAACATGTGTACAAATATGCTTGATACAAATGATGTGTTGAATATTATAAGAACTGTAAAAGACCCCAATAAATCCAATGAAAAAAAAGAGAAAGTTGAAGACAGTTTGAGGGTGGGGTGGAGGTGGGAGGTCATGTCTTCCGTTGACTGAACCTTAAGCAGTAAGAAGAATTGATCAATGTCATCGTCAGAAACAGAAGCAAGTTGGAGCATGCGTTTTCCCATCTCCCTGTGGTTGGCATGATGAGTATGGCACAAAAATAAATCCAGCCTCTTTAAAAATCTGGGAGTTGAATACCATTGTGTTAGTCTGGGCAGACTAGAGGAACAAATTTCATAGACACCCATATAGGTATAAGGAAAAGGGTTTATATACAAAAGGAATGTCACACCGAGAAGGCATCCCAGCCCAGTCCAGTTCAAAGTCATAAGTCCAATATTAACCCATATGCCCGAAATCAGTCTAAAAAGTCTCTTTCCAACTCACAAAGTCACAGACCAGTGGGTGCAGAATCCCAGCACTGGTGGGGGGTCTCCCCATGGCTCCTCGCTTTCAGGGCTCAGGGTCCATCAACATCAGAAGCAACTCATTGCTGGCAGAGGTCTCCATCTGGCCCCCCCAGCTTCAGAGGTCTGGCTCCATCAGGGCAAAGCCATGTGGTCTCTCTGCCGGCTCCTCCAACTTCTTGGAGGCTGCATCTTTTCTTTTCCGTGATTAATCGTCTCTGAGACTAACTCCCAACAACTGGGGAAGATAGCTTCTCATCTTCACGAGGGAAAAATCGCGAGATTTCCCAAAAGTCTCAAGAGAAAGCCATGACCACATAGAGGCCTCATTGACTACTCAATGGGTATCTCCAGATGAACAGGCTAGACTCCACCCCTACATTTCAATCATAAAATTAACATAAGCACATGACTGCCACAACCATGGACAGAGTTGATCTTGTGCTGCCTTTATTCTTGTTTATGGAAGAAAAAGGATGAGCTGATACATGTTGCTTGTGAAGTTATCGCACAAACAGAACAAATATGTTGTATATGACTTTGAGAATAATGTTGCTTCTGAAAGGGATTAGCACCAGCCAAGCAATAACAGATCTTGAAAGCAACAGATGACAGACGATGAAAAAGCAAGTTGTCAAAACAATGATCAGAAGTCAAGGCTAAAGTTCGATTCGAAGCTTTAGAAATAACTTTTGACAGTCACTTTCACCCTTGTTCTTTGTTCTTCTTATTTTGGTTCTTTGTTCTCATCATTAGGAAGGTGTTTTTCTAACTTGAAACTGACAACAGGGTCTGCTTGAAACAGCAGATGGGATTCTGCACTCCTCTCCAGAAAATGGAAATGTAGTTGTGGTTATAATTTCAACACATGCGGATTGAGCTTGCAATACATGCATTATAGAGCAGAGCTACAATTCATCTTAATGATGGTATGTGAAAGAACATCTCAGCAGGGTACCTTAATGAAATGACAATTGGTTGAAGATTTAGAAGATTAAAAATACCCAAGACTTTCAGAAATCATATCTATGCTCATTTGAATCGGCCAGGGGATAGTGAGAAATTATGTTCGCTGCCAACCCCCAAGTAAGCTTACAGCAATAGAGTCAACTGCCTTTTAATAAATTCTGGTATTTCATATCTGCAGTCATAAAAACCTTCTAATCAGGAAAACTAAAATGATTAACCAATGTTCAAGTTTGAATGTAGTAAAAATATCTTTCTGGCAGAAACTTACTCATAAGCAGACGGAAACACTGCCAAAAATATAAAAGTTTGGCTGAGCCCCGGTAGCATAGTGGTTGTGCGTGGGACTGCGGCCCACTGAGACGGAGGTTCAATTCCAGCAGTGGTGCTGGACCTCCTATTCCCACCACCGGAGAGCAGTGATATATATATATATATATATATATATATATATATATATATATATATGAGTTTCCTGAAAAAAAATTCATCATTCCCTCTTGGACAAATCGTGTGTTAAGCGCAATATATGCTTTCTTTCCTTTAACCCTGAAAGTAACTTTATGGGACAGGTATAATTAAACCCACAAAACCGATGTGAAAACTAAGGCACAGTGATATTAAATAAATTGACAAGAGCTCATAGTATATGAGGCTACACTGTTATTAGGGCATTACTATAATTTTAAAAAAGTCATATCATATTTCCCACTTCATAATTGTAACACTGATCACTATTACAGAGATAAAACGACATCAGTTATGCAAAGCCTCCTTTTCTAAATTCAATACATCAAATATATCAAATTAAAAGCAACATATTTGCAGATAAGAATTGTAAACTTTTTGCGTTAGGCAGGTTGACTAGTGAGACAAATTCAGAAGTACTCATATAAGTGCAAGAAGTAATTATATATCAGAAAAACATCCCAACCCAGTCCAGATCAAGTCCATAAGTCCAACATTCGCCCATAAATCCCTCATCAGACTCACAGAGCTACATGCAATGATACAGAATGCAGGAAGATCACAGGCCAGCAGGAGCTAAGTCTTGTGGATCTAATGGCCATGGCAGCATGGCAGGGCTCTAGGGGACCCTCGTTATGGATTGCCAGCAGGTAGGTTAAACAGAGTGAGAGGGGAGATCCCAGGATCCTTCCTATGAGAAGGGTATAGCTACAAGGAGACACCATGGGGTTGTGACCTAATTGACAAGCTTGACTCCACCCCTCCACTTTTATATCCTCAAGTTCATATGAAACTAAGGTAACTACCACATTGATAGCACTTAAATGACACTGAATAATTTGAAATTGTCAGTCTTGGCCCTATTTTCCTCAAGAAAAAGAATTCTTCAAGGGTGCTAACACCACATATTCCAAATATTGTGTAACTCAATTTCTCATGCATCGTCCTATTGAATTAATTCAACTCACTCTGGGCTTTTCCCTCATTCACAGAGAACAGATAGGAAATAGGTGTCAATGTAGCATAATGTCCCTACTCACCCCTCAATTTGTTGTACTGGTATCTTCTGGGTTGCTGTGATGCTACAAGCTACACTACTGGTGCTTCAAATATCAGAAAGGCCATTCATGGCAAACAAGTTTGAGTGGGATTTCCAGATTAGGATGAAGATTCTACTGCAAAAAAAAAAAAAAAGAAGAAGAAGAAGTCCACGAACAACAAGAGGACATTGTTTGCCATAGGGCTGGAAGATGAGACCCTCAGAAGGGCAGACGTTTCAGACATGACTGGGAAAGAGGTACCACGTCAAAGTAGAGCTGACCCCAAATGGAAAGAATATTCACCAGCAATCAGAATGTGGGATGTACAGAGCATGAATCTAGCAAAATTAGAGATTGTCAAAAATAATGGAGTTCATGAAAAATCAATATCCTAGGCATTAGTGAGCTGAAATGGACTAGTATTGACGGAGCTAAATGAAATGATGATAGAGTCTACTACGTCTAAGATGACAAATTGAATAGGAATAGTATCACATCATTGTACAGAAAAAAGAAAAAAGAAAATTTCCAGCTATATCATGAACTACAATGCTGATCATGACAATATCCATACACCTACAAGGAAGACCAGTTAATATGACAATTTTTCTAATTTACTTAACAACAGTTAAAGCCAAAGATTAAGATAAGTCGTTGAAGGCCTCTACCAACTTCTAAAGTCTGAAATTGATCAAAGGGATGATCGAACTGCATTGAAAGCTACTGGTGGTAGGAATGAGGAAATGGGAAACATGGAAGAAGACTTTGTAGCTTGGAAAATATGCCCTCGATGACAGAGTCAATACAGCAGATGACATAACAGACTTTTGCAAGACCAACTACTCCTCACTGTCTCCTCCACAGCGAAGGCTTGATGGGAGGAATCTTGGAGTTCACAAGAGGCTCTCTCTCCACTCCTCTCTCTTCTTTCTTGATACCGGAAGACCTTTGTCTGCTTCTGAGATGGAGCATTGTATAGACCTCATGATGGTCAAATGTACCGATTCCGACTTAAGAGTTCCAAGTTTTGCCATCACAATACTGTTGGCAGTCACTCAGAGATAAATTGCATAATCTTGAAAAATAAATTGTATTGGGGGCTCGCACAGCTATTTTAACATTCAATACCTCATCTGTATCAAGCACATTTGCACACATGTTGCCACATTCATTTCCAAACATTTTCCACTTGAGTCCTTGGTATAAGCTCCTCCTTCCCCTCCCCCCTTTTTTAATGAATCATTTTACATTTTTTTTTTTTTTTAGGCATCACTGCCCTCAGGTGGTGGGAGTAGGAGGCCCAGCCTTTGCTCCTGGGGGCCGGAATTGAACCTCCATCTCAGTGGGCCACAGTCCCGCGCACAACCGCTACGCCACTGGGGCTCAGCCCTAATGAATCATTTTATTGGGTACTCATACACCTCCCCTCATGATCCATACATACATCAATTGTATGCAGGCCCCATTTGCACACCTGTTGCCATCATCACTTTCAAAACTTCTTCCCTCCACCTAAGCCCCCATTTCCAGCTCCCGTTATTTCTCTCCTCCTCCCATAAACCTTTAATAATTTACAAATTGCTATTGCTTTTTTTTTTCATATCGTACACTGTCCAAAGTGTCCCTTCACTCACTTCCCTGTTGGCCTTACCCCAGAGAGGAGGTTACAATGTAGTAACCAAATATGCATCTTTCCTCTAGTTCTCAAATGCTTCCTCCCACCCACTATCATGCTCCTGGTTCTACCAGACAAGTCCGGTTAGAGCAAGAGATGTACACTGGAGTCAGAAACATGGGGAATTTAGGATAGATGTTCCCTCAGGACTAGTGATGGGAATGGTGATACTGGGAGGGTAGAGGGATGGTGGAGTAGAGAGGGGGAATCAATTTCATGGATCTACATATAACCCCTTCTCTGGGGCAAGGTCAACAGGGAAGTGAGTGAATTGCATAATCTTATCAGTTTCTTCTTTTACCTTCTCTTTTTAGAGGAAATACACCTAATCTACATGATTCTGCAGTCATTTAGATTAGTTACAGAGACTAGGGTCCGAAAAGCCATATCAAGTAAGTCAGGATACCACCCTTGGTAATAACTAGAAAAGTCCCTAAAGTAAGATTCAGTTGCTCCCACATAGACATCGTATAATGTATACCTGAATCTACAGTGGAACACCATATCTTAGAAATGAGAGTTGATTTAGTCTATCTAATGCAATTTTCTGAATTGCTCCTGAGCAACCCCAGGCTTACAAACCAAGACACCAAAAAGAGGCTTTTTTCTTTGTTGGGTTGTGTAACTTATAATACATGCTTGGTAGTCATAAAAATTCCTGTATTACTGGCTATACTCAATGATGTATGTACTGTCCTATACTTTCTACCTAAAATGCTTGCTTTATAATCATGTATGCTTCAAATTTTAGACAACGGCATTCAATCCCATGTATCAAGATCTCTTAAGGGTGGTAGAGCATTGTTACTCTACAGCATTTTCTTTCAAAAGTATTACTGTGAAAGGTATCATTTCTTCCTTTCGAACACAGGAAAGCCAGTCTTAGTTGTAGAAGTAGCAAGAGACAAGGAAGTATTAATTTGAAAGTGAAACAAAAGGTTATTAAATGACACAAAGGTGGAAAATCAGGAATGTCATTGCTCATTATTTTGGCAAGTCACACTTAACAGTCATGAAAATCCTCAAAACCAAAATTAAAAAGTGGCAAAAACACTAAAAGATTGGTGTTGCTGAAAGCCACAAGGCTAACAGAAATGTGAGAGGGCCTATATCATATATGGAAAAATTACTAGTGATGAGGATTAAGAATCAAATACAAAATCGAATCCCTCACTGCACTTGGACAGTCACTGCTAAGGTGTGAAGCTAGTTCAAGATACTTATAGAAAAAGCAGGATTAGAGTACCATTTGTTGTCTACACAACATCCAAATCACCCAGCATCCTATCTCATAGAAAATATCTTGGGCATTAAGCAACATCACAGATAACAAATGACATAAAACAAGTCTAAATTAATATCACTTCCAAATTAGTACATCTCCATGGCACTTTGGTTGACTTAAGCTTTGTAACTCTCACAAACATTAAATGAAAAACATAAATGAAATACAATATAACTAAGACCAGGAAACTTGTTCGTGTGGTTGATATAGTTTAATGCTATCAATTGATATTGTTTTGATAGATCTGTTTCTTCTTTTGGGAAACTGACCTTGAGTCCACATGAAATAAACATGTGACCCACAATTGCCTGGCATTGTCAAAGTTTGTGTGACTTTCATTTGAAATTATAAAATTGGCTGCTTTTGAACCAGTCTGAGATCATTAGAAATATTATTTGCTTTGCATGCACAAATGTCTCTTAAATTTTTTTCCCCCGCATCATTGCCCTGGTGGGAGTAGGAAGCCCAGACTTGCTCCTGGAGATCTATTGCTGGATTTGAACTACCAACCCTATGGGCTGCAGTCCCACACACGCCTCCTAAATTTTTATATAAAAGAAAATGATTCACTTCAGATTGAGAAATGATGGTTTCTTTCTTTTTACTTTATTAAATGATGAAGATGTTAGTTGTAGTAACTGTGGCATATTTCTTTCCAGCAATTTCTATATTTTAAAAGATATATCTTTCTAGGACCATGGCCAATAACTGCCAAATCAAATACGAAAAATAGGTACAGAATTTGATATTATTTGTACTCTACCTAAGAAGCATAATCATTAGTGATTATTTCTTGACACAAAACAATTTTGTTTACTAAGCATACATTAAGGACCTCACACAGTACCGGTGCCAGAGACTGAATAAGCCAACTTGATCAATCCCTATCGGACCTCTCACATCCACCCTGTCACTGACTTTGAATCACTTGTTATTCCCTTATCCCTGGGCTGGTCAACACCATCTCTTTTCCCCCTCCTCCCCTACTCCCATGTCCACCTGGAATGATAAGTCCCATCGTTTTCACCTCCAGACTGTTCATCCAGCCTATTTTATCTAGATAGACCTGCAGAGAAAACAATATGTACCATAAATAAAAGCATCCTAAAATGAAGCAACCAAAGAAAATAGAACAATGATAACATCAAAAACCAGATTTTTTTTAAGGAAAATTCTAATTTTTCTTTGCAGAGTTTCGGTGCACAGGTGAAGAATTGTGCTAGAACAAGGCTGGAACATTTTAATTTTAATAAAGGAGTTTGATCCATTTTGGCTTCAAAACATTTGAATATCTATTGCATGTACTAAACTCACTACCATTAGGCGATTATGACAGAGCAGCACTATTAGACAGGTGAAGCTTCTGTGGGTTTCTAAGACTATAAATCTTTCTTCTACAGACTCACTGGTGGGCTCAACCAGCTTGTGGTTAGCAGTCAAACACACAAACCACTGTGCCATCAGGGCACCTTACTTATCATGCAATGCCTCTTATTCTGCCCCCTTTGAAGATAATACATTGGAACTGGCTGCTAGTTGGTGCCTAATAAAGGTGATGTGATGGTTGGGGAAAGTTCCAAGTTCGTGTACTTTAGACAGCTCAAATATATCTTTGGATCAAAGGACACCATGTGAAATATATATATATATATATATATATATAGATAGATAGATAGATAGATATATCTATAAAAAGCAAACCCAAACTCACTGCTAACAAGGCGATGCCAACTCTTAGCCACCCAATATGCTTGGCGTGAACATTGAGGACAACACAGACTATCTCTGACCAGTAAACACGACATCTTTTATGTGGGAGCAGAGTGCGGGGTGGTACACAGCTGAGTCTCAAAAGCTAGAGCTGGAAACAGCCAGCTGGGATGTGGGAGAAGAAGGAGGTTTTCTGTGCTTGTAAAGAGTTGCAGTCTCCAAAGCCCCTGGGTGTCGTACGGGACTGCTCCCCATGAGCATTGACTTGATGGCAGTGAGTTTGATGTTTTCGAGTTTAAAAAAAGATCACTCATTCAATATCAAAGCAAATGATAACATTTCTTTTCAGTATTAGAAGCTGATTGCTTTGTGTGAGACAAGGAAAGATTTCAGTCCATGAACAAAATGTGCAAAGACAGGCTGAAATTTAAAAGTTTATTTTTAAATAAGAATTTTAGTAGTATATATCTTCCTCATAAAGCTATCTGAGAAAGGAAATACTGTTCTATTCAAATGTAACCACCTAGCTGAAAGGCGACCACCAGAGTATTAGCATAGCAATGGGTATTTTTATGTACTCTGGAAAATATTCTTGCACTGTAGTACCTATTTGTACTAATAGGGTATATATATATATGTTAAATATATTAAATATTAAAATGCTAAATATTTATATATTAAATATATATAGACTTGAGGCAACAACAATTGGGATACACACGCATATATACACACACATATATATATGCCTTGTGTTAGTCTGGGTAGACTAGAGGAACAAATTTCATATATACGCATATAGATATAAGAAAAAGGTTTATATACAAGAGAAACTGGACATTGAACCCAGTCCAGTTCAAAGTCATAAGTCTGATATTAACCCATATGCCCGAAATCAGTCTATAAAGTCTCCTTCTGGCTCACAAAGTCATAGGTCAGTGGGTCCATCAACAGCAGAAGCGACTCATCACTGGCAGAGGTCTCCATGTGACCGCCCCAGCTTCAGAGGTCTGGCTTGTCTCATCCGTGGTTCGTCGTCTCTCAGACTAACTCCCAACAACTGGGGAGATAGAGTTTCATCTTCAAGAGGGAAATATCGCGAGATTTCCCAGATGTATCAGGAGAAAGCCATGCCCACACAGAGGCCTCATTGGCTACTCAATGGCTATCTCCAGATTAACAGGCCAGACTCCACCCCGACATCTCAGTCATGAAATTAACATAAGCACATGACTGTCACATGCCTCAAGTATTTTTGTTCCTTAATTTGCACCATTCACAATTTTGGCCTATGAAGGTGTTTAAAGATCACTGGTCTATTTAAAAATCGCTAATCTAGTCATGTTTCCCAATACATTAACTTTACTTGCATCGTCAACTGGCACTTCACCAAACAAATAAAAACACTCTTCTCTTTGTCTGGTAAAGTCTATCTTCAGTGCACTCTACAGTGTTTGTTACAGTCTAAAATCCAGGGTGGGGGCAAATTAAAAATCGTAACCTAGAACATTGAAGACAAAATTAAGGATAATTTCATTGTGGGGATTTTAGAAATACAGGAAGCAAGGTGAAATGCAAAACATTTTCAAAATGTTAGCATCGATGCATGGTTTCAGAGACAGAATTAACAGATATTATGGTGTCTGAAGAGGCAATAGAAATGCTTTCTCGGGCTGAGCCCTGGTGGCACAGTGGTTGAGTGCGGGACTGCAGCCCATGGGCTTGGCGGTTCAAATCCAGCAGCAGCTCTCCAGGAGCAAGGCTGGGTAGCTCCCATGATCACCAGAGAGCAGTGATGCCCACAAAACAAAACAGAAGAATGCTCTCTGAGGTACTGCTATGTAGGAGGATGTTGAATGATGCTACACAGGAAGTGATGCAGTACTTAATACTCAGCCTCAAAGGAACCAGCTTTTGTTCTCATTGCCTAAGGAAAATGAGTATAAGCCTGACAGGGACACATGGATTGAAGTTGAACAAGTTCATAGTTCTGAATTAATAATTCTGCAGTGGCTCTCAGGAACAGTCATTTTACACAAGCTCATTAAGTAATTCCGAAGCACATGCTCCATTGGCCATAATTTGACGAACAAATCTAAAAGATTATTTTCTTATCAATTAAAAAATGTTAAATATTTAATCAAAACACAAAAATCAACTTTTAAAACTTGAAAATATAAAATGCACACCCATTTTTTAACACAGAGAGCCAGAACCTTAATTCCTAAGCATGTCTTTTATTATGGAATAATGGCTCCCCAAAGTACAATGAATAAAAGCTACCATTTTAAAAGATGAAACTCTAACTATGACCTAATGTTATTATCTAGTAATGGAATTGTACGTGACCAGCTTGGAGGATGGGTCCTCCTCTATGGACAGCAGGCCTTGTCGAAACAGCCCTCTCTTACTCTGTCCCTTTGGGCCTGATCTCCCAAAGATCTTGCCTTCCAAAGACCTCCAGAGACTCATAGCTTGCTCACCCTAACGAGATCAGAGGTCGGCAAACTCTTGAGACCGAAGAGCCAATCCCATCCCTCCTAACAACTTTAAAATCACTCAAGAGCCTTCACTGTGTTTTTCCAAACAAATGAAATCACCGTGATCTGAAATAATAACCTTCAGATGGTTTCACTGCTACTTCAGAGCTGCACATTCACACTGAAAGAGCCACATATGACTTGGGAGCCTCAGTTTGCCAACCACTGGACTACATCAAGTCAAATCATCTTGAAGATGACTTTCCTTCAGTTCTGCTTTAGATACCCCTCAAATCCTTTAAAACTCTGCAAAGAAACAAAATGAAGTCATTTCCTTTACTTTTGGACCATAGAGTGCTTTATTGATTTCCAATAGGAAAATAGAATTTAAACCTGGATTCAATGAGAAGAGGACACACACAGTAGGGAATACTACTGGAGAGACATCCAATAAGAATTTGCAAATTCAAGTTTGAGGCGCAAAAAAACTTGGGAGAGAGATGGTGATTTGTTGCAACATGTTCCAATTGGCCAGAGTAGTCTGTTAAAACATTCTGGAATCTTGTAGGCTGCCTTTTAAACAACTGGCTACTTGAAACCAGCCAAAGGGGCCAAATTTATACCATGGCGATTGACAACAGTTACAAATCAGTGTTTGTTTTGTTTTTCTCTTTGCTGGCTTACCATCCCTCTGCTGGTCAGATGTAACACTTGAAATCTGTAAGAAGAAAACACAGGGTTCTGTTGCTATGGTTATATACAGGCTGCTGTTTTTAGATTCCATCCATTTTGTTCCAACTCATAGCACCCCTACATGTAGCAGAGCGAACACCGCCCTGCCCTGCCCCATCTTCAGAAATGTGGCTCTGGTTAAGGTCATCGTTGTAGCTATTGTTTCTCTACATTGAAGGTCTTCTTCTTTTTCTCTGATCCTCTGCTTGACCAGGCATGGTGTCTTTTTCTAGGGACCGGTCCCTCCAGATACCGGTCCAAAGCATGTGAGATGGAGGAGTATCCTGGGTGTCCTTCTTCCAGGGTAGATTGTTTGTCCTTCTGGTAGTCCATG
This sequence comes from Nesogale talazaci, assembly GCA_004026705.1. Lineage (NCBI taxonomy): Eukaryota > Metazoa > Chordata > Mammalia > Afrosoricida > Tenrecidae > Nesogale > Nesogale talazaci. The sequence goes on along the minus strand of PVJH01000040.1, from coordinate 125,651 downwards.
ATTTACTCAGGATTCTTTGCCAACGTCATAATGCAAAGGCATCCATTCTTTTTTAGTTTTCTTTATTTTCCAGCTTTCACGTGCATATAAGGTGATTAAAATGATCATGGGTTTGGTGAGCCTCATCTTAGTTCTCAGAGTGATATCTTTGCCTTTGAAAACTTGAAAGACGCATTTTGCAGCAGATGCTCACAATGAAATATTCTGTGAAATTGCTTGACTGCTCTCCTTCCATGCATATTGAGGGTGGAATCCAAGCAAAGCTAAAATCCTTAATAGCTTCAATCATTTTCCCATGTATTGTGGCGTTTCCTATTAGTCCGAGTGAGAGGACATTTGTTTTCTTTACATTGAATTGGAAGCCATTGTAAAGACTGCAAATTTTCAAAGGCAGCCTTCTGTTGTTAGGTTGGGTAATCTTCTAATCTGGCTTCCCAAGGGATGACACAGAAAGCCTGCCTGGCTCCCATGCCCCATATATCACTCCCTTTATATGACAGAGTGCACCTCACCTCAACAAGACAAAGGTATCAGTAAATGTTTTATATATATATATATATATATATATATATTAAGTTATTATTTAGCATTAGCCAGCTGGGCTCAGTTTAGATGATTCCAATTTTGTTGGCAACATCTAAAGCGTCATAGTCAGGAGCAAATCAAACATATGCCTTCTTCTCACCGTCAGGCCTGATCAAGGTGTTGACCTTGGCTACATCAATGTCACAGAGCTTCTTCAAAGTCTGATCTGGTGTTTGTTAACTTTGACATCCACAATGAGCACAAGTGTGTTGTTTTCTTTGATCATCTTCATGGCAGACTTTGTGGTCAAGGGGAACTTGATGATGGCATAATGGTCCAGCTTATTTCGCCTGGGGGTGCTCTTCCGAGGGTATTTGGGCTGCCTTCTCAATTTCAGGGTCTTGGGCCGCCAGAAGGAGGGTGATGTGCAGATCTTCTTTTTGTGGCTGTGGATGCCTTTCAGAACGGCCTTCTTGCCTTTGAAAGCCTTTGCTTTGGCTTCCATTTTGGGAGGGGCAGGAGCTTCTTTCTTCGCCTTCAGCGCCATCTTCAATGTTTTCATAAAATTATAATGTTTCTGGTTGTGAAAACTAAAATTCAAACAAAAAAGAGAAATTTCTAAAAATTATCACCCAAAATTCCAGCTGTAAGAGTTAGTTGTTTTCATGCCCATCCTTCCAAATGATCTCAACAACGTATCTTGGAGGTCTAGCCACACAATAACTATCTGGTAAGATAAACATTTTTAATAGATGTCCCTGGATGTCTAGATGATCCTTTACCCTATGGATAAACCAGTTAGGCTTTTTTTTCTTCTGTTAAGCAAGAGTACAGTGAATGTAGATGGTCACATGTTTATGCAGTTACTGAATGATTTTCTTATGTTGAATTCTTAAAAGAATTACTGCTAAAACAAAATGAATATACATTTACATCTTAGATACATACTATATGTATCTAAACTTATAATAGAAAAATAATCCTTTCATAAAGCTGTCCAATGGCTTTAAGGAGAGTTCAGCTCATATAGACATATCCTCAACATTTAAAATTTTCCACCCAGTATGAAGTCTCTGATGTGTTCTCCTGTGTGAAACAGGCCACTAGGGTTATTGCAAGCATGTCCATTATGATGGTGCACATGTTGACATTCCAAAGGACTGGGTACACACGTAGGGCATACTCAACCACTAAGTAAAGTTAATCTAGAGGCTGCAAATATTATCAATGTCTGAAAATAACCTCTCAGGAGATGCCTTTGCTTAGTACCGTCTCCATACATAATTGCTTGTGATCATTCCCAATATTTAGTCTATATAATTGTACTTTACAAAACCATCAATGGCCCCAGACTTAGATTTTTAACATACTACTTGACTTCTCCACCTTGATGTTCTATAGACCCCATTAAATTTTTTAAAAAGTTGTACAATATTAATAATGGGCATGACACGTACCCAACACTGCTATAAATGTACATCACTCCTCATCTTCACAATGATTTTGCATGGTTCAAAATTTTTAATTTTGGGGTTGAGTCCCGGTGGTGTAGTGGTTGTGCGCGGGACTGCGGCCCACAGGGATGGAAGTTCAATTCCAGCTCCACAGGAGCAAAGGCTGGGCCTCCTACTCCCACCACCAGAGGGCAGGAATGCCCAAAAAAACCAAAAAATTTTTAAATTTTGCTCTTATAGATGAGAGAACTATGGTTCATTAATAAGTGACTTGCTTAAGACCAGGCACCCAGTAAATGATGAGAAGAGAAACTACCACTGTTAATATATATTGCTTTATATTCTATTTGTTTTAATCTCTTTTTTTCTATCAGCACCTCATAATAAGCTTATGAGGTATGTGCCATCTTTAATGTACAGGTATAGACATAAGCTGAAAGCATGTCTCGTCTGTGCTTTCACCATCTCTGCTTTCTATCCCATTAGACAGATTGCTTGGCCCACGACAGTCAGGAGTGATGAATGTATGAGTGAGAGCGGCGCTCAGCAAACTAAGTTTCCACAAGGATACAAAAAAGAAGCCTTTCATGATCTCATCAGGCCTCTCATTGGGGTCCAACTCTAGAGACATGCTTCAAGAAAAACCTCTTAAACTTTTTGGTCTGAAAATAAAGCCTGAAAAATGAGAAAAATCCCAGGATTACAATGATAGCACTGACATGATTTCAGGTGTCCACCAGTTCACTGAGAATGATCTATTTGCTAAAGAACTGTGATGGAGTCATATTGTTGCTGGGATAGAAGTTTAAATAATAAATGTCTATTTCTCTCTCAAATGTAATCTCAAAATAAGCATATACCATTTACACATTTTAAGATGCTGTTTAATTTTATCATAGTCTCCATAAGCCATAAAAACTAGTCTTGAAAAGAGGATGAATAAGGCAAACAAATCTAGGCCAAATATGTGTCACTTCTAGATTAAATTTGCAAATATATTCATTTAGTGTGCTCAGTTGGGAAGATAGAGGATACAGTTAGTCCCCAAAGTGACCTTTTCCCAGGAAATAATTAATTGGCATGTACTGTGCTTGGTTAAAGAAAACAAACACCCTTTATGAATATGAATTTAATGTATTTTGAAGCAAACAGATCGAGATTTTTAAAACCACCATTTTCTTTTAGGAGTGCCTTATTTAAAGGAACAGCTTCGAGTTCTATGGGGTTTATACACACTTCTGAAACATCTCTCCATGGGTTTTTTCCTGTGAACAATTATTGGCGACTAGCAACTTGGGAGCAAGGTTTTTAGAATGTGTCAGAAATGAGCAATGTCTAAAAAGTAGTTGATTGGCCACCACCACCATTACCAGATGCCGCAGGCAGAGCTGTAGACAAAACCCAAGAAATATTCGATGCTACAAGGGTGATGGTTGATGTTAGGCTCCATCCAGTCAGTTCCAAATCAGAGTGAGCCTAAGGACAACTGAACAAAACACTTCTCAGTCCCGAACCACCTTCACAATTATTCTTATGCCTGAACCCGTTGCTGTAACCACCATGTCAATCCATTTTGTCAAGCGCCTTTCTCTTCTGGCTGCCCTTCTACTTTTCCAATCATAATGTACTTCTATCTACAGGGACTTGTTTCTCCTGATAATATGTCCAAAATTCTCCAGATAGAGTCTTGCCAGTTTTGCCGTTCAGGAGCATTTTGGCTGTGATTCTTCCAAGACAGCTTTGTTTGTTGTTTTGGCAGTTCGTGATATTTTCAATATTCACTATAATTCAAATGTTTTGGTTTTTGTTTGGTCTCACTTTCACATTGCATATGAGACAATTGAAAATATCATGCTTGGTTCCAGATATTTTTGTCCTCAAAGACACCTCCTTGCTTCCCAACACTCGAAGGAGGTCTTCTACAGCAGATGTAACCACTGTCAGGTGTCATCTTCATATTTCTGTTTGATTATAAGCCTTCCTCTAATTCTGATGCCACAATCTTCTTCTTAGAATTCAGCTTCTCTGATGATTTGTTGGCATATAGATTGAATAAGTCTGGTAAGAGGCTATGATGCTGATGTATTGATTTTAAACATACAGTATGCCCTTGCTCTGTCTGGGCAATTGCCTCTTAATCCATGAGCAAGTTTTACATGAGTACCATTAAGGGTTCTGGAATGTTCGTTCTTCTAAAGGCTATCCATAGTTTGTTATGACCTACACAGTCAAATAGTCTATAAAACATAAATACATAAACATCTTTCTAGTATTCTCTGCTTTGAGCCAAGATTCATCTGACATCAACAAGAATATTCCTCCCTCCAACTCCTCTTCTGAGAGGAGCTGGGAGAACCTCAGGCAGCTCTCTGTCAATGCACTGCTGCAACTTTTGGTGAACAATCGGCAGCAAATTTTTACTTGCATGTGATATTAAATCATATTGTTCTATGACTTAAACATTGCGTTATCACCTTTTGTGAGATGAGTCTATATGGATCTCTTCCAGCCAGTTGACCAAGTAGCTGTCTTCCAAATTTCCTGGAATAGACAAGAGAATTTTTCCAGTGCTTCATCGATTTGCTGAAATATTTCAGAGAGTGGTCAGTAAGTTCCTGAAGTCTTGTTTTCAATGCAGCTTGCACTTTTTTCCTACAGTACCACTGATTCTTACTCATATGCTACCTCTTGAAATACTGGAATATTAGCTAGTTCTTTTTGATGCGGTGATGATGTGTATTTCCCCCCCATCTTCCTTTGATGCTTCCTGTGCCATTCAATATTTTACCCAAACAATATTTTAATATTTCAACTCAAGGCTTGAATTTTTTTCTTGAGCTCTTTCAGTTTAAGATAAGCTGAGATTTTTTTTTCCTCTGGTTTCTAACTCTACTTTGGTAGAATTCTTCAATTGCTGCATCACTAGCAGTAGTGGTTGATGCATACTATGGAATGATAGTTGTACTGATTGGATTTCCTTGAATAAAGAGAGATGTAATCTTATAACAAATAGGGTTATTCTTCAAGAAAGACCTTCAACTTTCTTTTCTTTTCTTTTTCTTTTTTTTTTTTTTTTTTGATAAAAGCCATTCCTCTAGATTGTGCCATTCCTGGCATAGAATCTCTGATTCAAAATGGCCAATACTGGTCCATAATAATTCCTATAATAGTGATCTTTGCATTCCATTTCATGTGAGATAACTTCTAGTTTTTCTGGACTCATATTTTGTGCCTTCCAAGTTCTGATAATCAGTGTATTTTTGTAGGCTCCCCCCCCCACCTCTTTATTCTTATTTTCAACACAGCCTTTCTCCCCTGGAGCTATTGTCAGTTTTGACCTGCCAACCATGCAGATGGCAGCCCAACATGCAACCATGACACCATCAGGGCTCTTTGTCAGCAAAGGAAAGCCCCCCAAGGCTTTACTCCCACAGACTTTACACATCAACACAGTCAACTCTCCTTGGGAAAGGCAGCTCCTCAGTCATATTTTGAGTGTCTTCTGACCTGAAGGGCTCCTCTTCTGGCACTATCTCTGCTGGTGTTCTGCCTGTGCTCCTTAGGCCTTTGGGAACTAGCAAGGTTTCAATGCTATCCACAAGGTTATCAGTGGCAATTCCTCTGCAATGGACACTCTATTCCTTTTTTGTAGATTGATTTTAGACTGGATGCCCCAAGGACATCGATTCACTTTGGGTGACTATGTGAGTCTGGGTAGACTAGAGAAATAAATTCATAAACATGCATATGTATGTAAGGGAGAGGCTTATATACAAGTCTAATGGAACATTGAGAAAGCATACCAACCCAGTCCAGTCTAAGTCCATAACTCTGATATTAGCCCAAATGTCCAATATCAATCCAGTGGTCCTCTTTAGACTCATGAAGCACATGGCATGATGCCAGGGCAATTACAGGCTAGTGGGTGCAGAGTCTTGTGTATCCAGTGGGGTAGAAGCATCTCAGTGCAGGAACGGATCTCCCTATAGCCTCCCAAGCATCTCAGCACTGGCAGGAGTCTCCAGGTGGCTTCTCTGGCCCCACAGGCCTGGTTCCATCAGGGTATGCCCAAGGGCCTTCTCCTCCAAGATTCAGAGTCTATGCTGCCATCTTGTCTTGTCAGTAGAGCATCTCTCAGGGACTGAGTTGATGGTCTCTCATATTGCAAGATTTCCCAGAATTCTCAGAAGCAAGCGATGCCCACACAGAGGTCTCATTGGCTATCTCCAGATTGACAGGTTAGCCTCCACCCCTACACTCCCAATGCGGAAATTTACACAACTGCATGACTGCCACAGTGACCCTACTGGCGTGTGAAATAGCAGTGCTATTACTTCCAGCATCACAGCCACATGCAAGCCACCACAGTGTGACAAACCGGGAAAGGAGTGTTGCGATTTAGTGCGAAAGCCTAATGGGAGGGAGGGGCCCCTTTCTCTCCTTGTCCTTTCCCCCCCTCTCTTCTTGATGAGCAAATGCAAAGATCTCAAACATAAGGGTGCATTCTGAGAGCCTGTGATGGGGGATAACGCCAGCAACCAAACCACTGCTGATGTTTAAGTTCTTTGCGGAGGTTGGTTGTTTTTTTTCCAATTGTTATTTTTAATTACCTAGGATCACGAGGAAAGTTCTCTGAGTGGTGGTTGGGCCACAGACCCAAAGGTTGCGATCTGAACTCACCCGGTTGTCTGAGGGAAGAACTAGCTTTGTGACCTGTTTCCATGAAGTTCACAGCCAAGAAAACTCTTTGAAACACAGGGCCACCTTGTAACACCTGAGGATCCCCTGGCTCAGAGTCCACACAAGCAGCAACTAAACTAAAGTTGGGCTGTTTGAACCTACTCAATGATGCTGTCAAAAAAAAAAAAAAATGCCCTGGTGATTTGCCCCAGTAAAGACAATAGCCAAGAAAAGTGTCTGGATTAGTTCTGCTTTATCACACATGGGCCAATGTGAGTCACAACGGGTTCCACACCTACTTTGCAGAGCCATTGTTTCACACAACCAGCTTAAGAAGATGTATAAACGAGGAAGTCTTCAACATACAATTCTTCAGAAGACCCGCAGAAAGGTCCTAGACAAGGGAGAGAGAAAGGAGAGTGCGGGGGTCATGTGTTTATGTTAATTTCATGATTGAGATGTAGGGGTGGAGTCTAGCCTGTTAATCTGGAGATAGCCATTGAGTAACCAATGAGGCCTCCGTGTCGGCATGGCTTTCTCCTGAGACTTCTGGGAAATCTCGCGATATTTCCCTCGTGTAGATGAGAAGCTATCTCCCCAGTTATTGGAAGTTATTCTCAGAGTCAATGAATTATGGAGAAGACAAGATGGCAGCATCCAAGAAGCTGGAGGAGCCAGAGGAAAAACCACACGGCTTTACCCTGATGGAACCAGACCTCTGAAGTTGGCGAAGCCACGTGGAGGTGCCCGCCAGGGCTGAGTTGCCTCTACCACCACTGGATGCTGTTGATGGACCCTGAGCCCTGGAAGCAAGGAGCCATGGGGAGACCCCTGCCGACGCCGGGACCCTGCACTCACTGGCCTGTGACTTCGTGAGTCGGAAGGAGACGTTATAGACTGGTTTGAGGCATATGGGCTAATATCAGACTTGTGACTTTGTACTGAACTGGACTGGGATGCTTTCTTAATGTCCTATTCCTCTTCTATATAAACCGTAACCTTATATCTGTATGCTTGTCTATGAAATTTGTTTCTCTAGGTTACCTGGACTGACACAGAGAACGAAGAAAGCAAACGTGCCTCCCTGGAGTGCGTTCGAGAAGACAAAAATGGTTGGTTACTCGCCCGCACTGTGCTCCACAAATGAGGACAGTTGGGGATCCTGATGAAGAGGAGAGCGAGGAGCAGGGAGAGAGCAGTAGTGACTCTGTCCGTTTTAAAGTTAATCAGTATCCATGGTGATGTATCTCTCCAAAATAAGCAAGCGGATTAATCAGGAGCTAGAGGAAAAAGGCAGGCGGCCATTTTCATCCCACCACATTCGGATGAAATATACATAACATAAGAAAGAGCCCCGAGCCAGGAGCCACAGGAAGAGCACCTGGAAGATTAAAGCTGTGGCCATCACATTAACAAAGTACAGACCACACTGAATTAATGAGCGCTGGAGATAGACAGGCAGTGGAGTCTTAATTTATTTTCCTTTTCTAGCTCATCCTTTAAGAAAATGACAGTGTCTTCTTATCGATTTTACACTCAGAGATCAATCAGAATTGCCCTGACTCAGACAAAATTTACAGCAGGCTCTGACACTGCCCGGAGCATGGGCCCAAACAGACATTACAAGGAAGCAATAGATCATGTTTGTATGTAGAGCTTGACATGCTTAAAAATAAGCTAATCTGTAGTGGAATTTCCTTCTTTTTGACAAGTTGCTCTGCCCAGCTCTTCGGCCCCTTGTTATGAATTTCTCTCCCGGCTCCACTATTAATTATAACATGGGAACAGAATTCATGTATTTAGGCCCTCAGGGAGGTCATCTGATCTGCAGTTTTAGATAAAATATAAACCAGCAGATCACTCCTACTTAAACAATGTGAAATGTCACTCCGAGACACTCCATAAAAAATAAAAAATAAAAACAGCTAGAGGTGTTCCGTCAAGAGCTATGATCAATTCTGACAACCCAACAATATCAGGGCTAAATGATGGGCCTGCACATTCCTAAACAGCCTCCAGTGGAAATTGCTGTATCCGGAAGCTCTTTTGTGCAAGTAACTAGCTGTATTAAATGCAATAATTACAGAAAAGACACTGACTGTGGGGCTCAGGCAGTTGTTGGCTAAGCTGACTTATTTCCACACCACCATTTATCTTGTAACTGGGGCCTGCGTGTGCCCTCACTCTGCATGCTGGAGAGAAAGTCTGTGGAGCTGCGCCTTCCAAGCCCGCAAGAGGTCCTGGATTGTCACAGTATGCCCAATGAGTGGATTATTTTGTGAGACATTTGCTCAACAGGGACAGAGGACAAACATAAAAACAGTTGTTTGGGGGATATGAATTTTGCCTGTTGATCCTGCTGGAGCATGCCTGTATCTGCCAGCAGCTCAGCCATAGGGAAAGCCCTTGTTGGAGCCGGGGCCTGCCTCCCGCCATGGCACACGGTGTCCTGACCCCCCGCAGACACAGGCATCCACTGAAAGAAAAACAGAATCGGTCCAGTGATGTGTTCTTTCCTTCTTTCTAATTGACCAGTGAGAGATCACATGGATAGTTGGCTCTACGCTACTACTTGGAATGAAATAAAATTAGTTAAATTCTGGAATGCCCATCATGCCCACTCAAAGAGAGTGGATTGGGGCAATTTGGGAGAATTCTCTGAAAGAAATGATGACATATTTGACTATGCAGATATTACAAGGAAGTGATAGCTAACTATAAAATGCCTCTAGGGAAGGATATTATTTTCTCCTACAGAGGTATTGTCACAAGTTCAGCAATTTATTTTTAAAGCTATCTGTATTTCCTCTTTTATCAGTCTATCCATAAGAACATATCTTAGAAATATGCAAGTTATTGAGAAGGTAGGCTGTCCAACTTCCTGTGGGAGAAAGCAGCATTGCACTGAGGGTCAAGAGGCTCGAAAAGATTTTAATTTACAAAGTCACTGCCCTTGAGGTGACAACAGCCCTGTGGGCTTGAGAGAATGCACATCTTTTCTTTTGGGGGGACATCACTGCCCTCTGGTGATCGTGGGAGCCACCCAGCGTTGCTGCTGCTGGATTTGAACCGCCCAGCCAGTGGGGTGCAGTCCGGCACTCAACCACTACGCTACCGGGGCTCAGCTGAGAATACACATCTTTATGGGAGCAGAAAGACTTATCTTTTGCCACCAAGCAGCTGGTAGGTTTGAACTGATGACCTTGAGGTTTGCAAGCCAACATGTAACCCACTACACCACCAGGGACTCTCAAACGAAAGGATAGTTCTTTGTATTGTTTGTTCATTTTGTCATAACATACACATATAGACTCTGCTAACTCTTTTGTAAATGATAAATGTCTACACAATAATATCTCATCGTCACGCATATGACTCAATAATATTTGCTAACCAGCTACTTTATGCCCAACTCTGACAGACCCTGAGAGCATACATATGAGAGCCACTTCCTAGATCATATCTAGTTGAAGAAAGAGTCATGTCAACAATATTTTAACAGATGGTGGAAAGTGTTTCAGTAAAAGTATACAGGGCTGGGGGAAAAAAAAGTATAGAGCGCTGTGGAAACACAGTTAGGAAAGGGAACAAAACTGCATAGAGAAGAAAGAGAAGACTTTGAAGAAAAATAGCTAAGAGGAGATAACAGTTGACTTGTACCCTTAAGGATGAATAGACATTTCCTAAGGTGACGTGGAATGAATGGGAGGGAAAGAGTGACAGCCTGAGCAAAGAAAGGCCTGGAAATGTTCAAGTGTTGGCAAACTCCTGCCCTGCTCCCCCTGAAGTTTAGAGAGATAAGAGTAATGGGGAAGGAGTCGCTTCCTGGAAGGATGAAGTTAGCTCATTGCTTCCATAGAACACAGCCAATAGGAGCTTATGGGAGAGTTTCTTTGTGTGGTGGTGATGTACCTATGTCAATGTCATGATTGAGATGTAGGGGTGGAGTCTAGCCTGTTAATATGGAGATAGCCATTTAATAGCCAATGGGGCCTCTGCTTGGGCATGGCTTTCTCCTGAGAATTCTGGGAAGTCTTGCAGTATTTCTCTTGTGAAGATGAGAGAACATTTCCCCCAGTTGTTGGGAGTCAGTCTCAGAGATGACGAACTACTGACAAGACAAGATGGCAGCGTCTGAGGAACTGAAGGAGCCACACGGTCTTACCCTGATGCAACCAGACCTCTGAAGCTGGAGAAGCTACATGGAGACCCCTGCTAGCGCTGAGTTGCTTCTACTACCACTGGATGCTGTTGATGGACCATTAGCCCTGGAATTGAGGAGCCATGGGGAGATCCCTGCCAGCGCCAGGATGCTTTGACTGCACATGCTTCGTGAGTGAGGAGACTTTATAGACTGGTATTGGACAAATGGGCTAATGTTGGATTTATGACCAGTCCAAGGTCATTGGGATGCTTTCTCAATGTCCCATTCCTCTTGTATTTAAACCTTTCCCTTATATCCATAGGTATTGTGGCAGTCATGTGCTTATGTTAATTTCCTGATTGAGATGTAGGGGTGGAGTCTAATCTGTTAATCTGGAGATAGCCATTGAGTAGCCAAGGAGGCCTCCGTGTGGGCATGACTTTCTCCTGATACACCTGGGAAATCTTGTGATATTTCCTGGTGGAGATGAGAAACTATCTTCCTAGTTTTTGGCAGTTAGTCTCAGAGATGATTAATCATGGACAAGACAAGATGGCAGCGTCCAAGAAGCTGAAGGAGCTGGAGGAGAAGCCACACAGCTTTGCCCTGATAGAACCAGACCTTTGAAGCTGGAGAGGCCACATGGAGACCCCTACCAGCGATGAGTTGCTTCTGCCACCACTGGATGCTGTTGATGGACCCTGAGCCCTGGAAGCAAGGAACCATGGGGAGACCCCTGCCAGCGCCGGGATTCTGCACCCACTGACCTGTGACTTCGTGAGTTGGAAGGAGACATTGTAAACTGGTATCAGGCATATGGGCTAATATTGGACTCATGACTTTGAACTGGACTGGGCTGGGATGCTTTCTCAATGTTCCATTCCTTTTGTATATAAACTCTTTCCTTATATCCATATTAAATTTGTTCCTCTAGTCTACCTGGACCAACACGTGTGTGTCTATGAATTTGTTTCTCTAGTCTACCCAGACTAACACACTGTGTGAACACCTATTTAGAGTAGAAGGATCTTATGACTATTCCTCAAAATGAGAACTCTGGCAGCAATGTAGAATCTGGATAGATCCATTAGAAAACTGGGTGAGGAGAGAGTGTGATTGGTGATAGTGGTGGTGGTGGTCCTACACTATCAACCTTGTGATAATAATAACACGGGATACATAGGTTTGTCCTCAGGAGAAAGCTAGTTAATATGCATTCACACTTAGAACAGTGTCTACATTACCATCTCTTCTTTGTCCAAGTTGAAAAGGTGGTTCAAAAATGTATATCTAAATATGACAGTATGACTAATCCATTGATCCAAGATTTCAAGAGGCATTCTAAATTGTCCTGAATCCCTTTCTTTGTTAAGATGGTTCTTCTAATATCTACCTGCTATCTTTCTAGGTAGAACTAGACATCTGGATTTCAATAGCAGGAAACTTTTTGCTGGTCTTTATTGCCCTACACAAGTCTAATACATATGGATTAGACTAATTAGTATAATACATGCGTCTAATACATACAGTATACATTAGAAGTACTATAAAATATCATGGATATAGAAGAGGCATTGCTGAGCTGTTTCTAGTTAGGACATTAAGACAGCAACAACTTCTACTCCTACCAGGTGCTGCCAACACAAGCCCCCACTCAAGGGGATCCCAGGTTTGTCTGAGTAGAACTGTTTTCTGTAAAGTTTTCAGTGGTTGCTTTTTCTAAAATAGATCACAATGCCTTTGCACATGGACTACCTACTAGGTAGGCAGGGTTAGCAACCATGAATTTTAACACTTTGTACCATAGCTAACCCAAACCTAAACTCCTGGCCTTTGAGTCTATTCCAACTCATGAACTTCAAGTCAGTTTCAAAATCCTACAGAGGACTTTTTTCGAGCTACAAATCTTTACAGCAGCAGATAGCTTTCTCCCTCTGATCAGCTATTGGGTTTGAACTGCCAACCATGTAGTTAGTAGGAATATGCTATTACATGACTCCCTACATGTACAAGATAGAAAAGAAAGAAAAACAAAGAAAACAGCAGCAGGAATGCTAACTCAGAGGGGTGGAGTTTCTCTGGGCAGGAAATCATGTATAAGACAAGACAAGGCAGACAAAGCCAAAGTAAATTGCTCGTGCATAGCAAGAAAGAGAGCTCTTTCTGTGATATCAATAAGAAAACAATGTCAATGCGATCCTTCCTATCGGTTAACAATAAGATGAGATACCAAGGTTGCTGTAGTAGAAACCCAGTTTCTATCTATGATAGTGTTAAGAAGTGACCCCCATCTATCCTTTGTCTTCAGAAGGTCTTATCTTTTTCTTTTCTGGACTTAGAACTGTGACTGAATGAGGTCAATTGTTGGATACTTTTCTTCCAATGACTACTCCACACCACCCACTGGCTTGGTGTCTGTTCCCACTTTTAACATCCCTACAGGGCAGAGTGCAGCCTCGCTGGTGTGTTTCAGAGTGTGTCCACATATGGAAACAGACAGCTTTATCTGTCTCACAGGTGGGTTTGAAGAATCAACCCAAAAGTTTGTGGTTCAAGCCTCATCTTTTAGGGCCAGAGGACTCTCTTATCCAATGATTCAGAGTAATGAAAATTCTGATACTTTTTCAGTGCCCATTCTCTCTGCACTCAAATTCTAAGTGCTGTTTCCTAGTGTGTATGCCAATTACCTTTATTATATTACCCACTTGTGCTACTCTCTCTGATAGGAGTCAGAGAAAGAGACAGTGGAGTCTCTATGACAGCAAAGACCAGTAAATGCAAAGCCTGAAAGGTGGATTTGCATTTCTTTGACCTTGGTTGAGTTACTCACTTCTTTTCTTCTTTAAGCATTATGAATTATTCTTAAATATGAGTCAATATGGACATAATTACCAGACAAACACTAACATAATTTGAGAATCTCAAATTCTTCATATAACATCTTACGTGACATATTTAGTCAGTATATGATTTTTAGTAAATAACTTATTTGGTATACCATTCCATGTGATTTGTCAACTTTGGCATTTTAAATAAACTAATGTAAGCAACATGACATTAAAAAAGTTAAAATGTTTTATTGTGAAATAGTTGAAGGTTTATGGAGCAGATCAGTTTTCCATTCAACACATCAATTGACCTGCTTTCCAAAATCATTATAATCTTGAATGCCAGCCAAAGAAGAAAATTTCATCTTTGAAAGTTTGGTTGAAGAAGTGAAAGGCGATAAGAATTGTCTAGTTCTTAGCAGAGTGCTAGGAACTTGGGACACTCTTCTTGCTGTTTCAATGTGGCTATTCTAGGCCATCAGAGTCACACTGTGCGCCGGCAGACCTTTCAAGACTGGAAAAGAAGTAGATTGCCAGTTTGATCATCTGTGACACTTCTGGTGAATTCAGGTGTCCAAACTTCTGATTACAATCCACATTTAGCCACCATACCACTAGGCCTCTCAGATGTTCAAACTTTTGGCTCTTAGTCAATCACAGTAACCATTTGATGTGCCAAGGACTACTGGCATGTGACATGGACTCCTCAAATGACTCACTTCTTGAATGGATGAGGCTGACTTATACATGAGCAATGAGTTCTTTTATGTTACTTGATATTATGTTTTTTATTACTGTCAGATCTTCAATGGTTTATTCACCTGGGCCCATGACACCTGTATACAAACTCTGATGTCTATTATGATTTGAGGATAAAAAGTGTGGCACAACCACGGGGATATTTGCTGCCTTTAGCTTTGTGCAGCCAGAGCCGAAAACTCCATTCTGCAAATGTTCAATTTCAAACTGAGGTTCTCCTTCCAAAGCGATGGTGAGGAGCCAGTACTTTTGTGTCTAATCCAACTTAGTGCTGCTGGGAGTAAAGAGCATGCACCTGATCCATCAGGTGAGGAGAGGGATTTATATTCATTCATTCATCACTTGCTTTTACAGAAAAATGCACAAAGTTGCATTGAAAGCTACCTATCTTCTCCATTTGAATCAGCCACTGTACTGGGTGTTGTGTTAATGGCCTTGAAGCCCATTGATATGGTCAAGTGTGGAGGCATTTTTCCTATGTTCACCATTCTCGGCATAAACCCTTATTGTCACTCATTTGTCCCCGACGTATTCATTTATGTCAACTTGCCCTCTAAGATAATTATTTTATTGATATGATTTATGTAATATCTTTTGGAAAGGAAGACTTCTAATGTTTTACTCTGTCCCTTAACTATTCAAATGCCCCCTTTGAGGTAGAAGATAGCAAGATAAGTAATGCTTCAGAAATATTCCCTAGATTATCTTCAACTAACATTGCTTGCTTTTCTCTCCTCCAAAATGCTTCTTGTGTACCAATTCAGTTTGTTTGCTTTTGTTAGCAACCTAATTGCCACTCATTGGTATAAGGTAAACAACACAAATGGGTGATCTTAAAAGGCACAAGAGACACTGACAATTGCTTGAAGTCACTGCTTTTCGGTTGAGCCCCTTCTTACAGGTTCGCTACTGCTTCCTATGCCCCTTTTGCCATTTTTGCAAATGTGGTGACTCAGACCCCCTTGAAACTCTGAGGGACTCCCACACACAGGAGATCCCAGTTTCTGCAGTCAAGGCTAACAGTTCCATGGAGGCAAATTTTCTCAGGAATTGCCCTACTTTATGAGTTAACTGGGGAAAACAAAAATAGTGGAATAAGGAACGCTAACTGAAGTCATTTTACTTTACTTTTTTTGATACCCTAATTTATATATACCATTGTAGAAAAATATAAAAGAAAAAAAAAAGAAACAAAATTACCAATAATCTTAACAATATACAGACACACCCCAAATAATTTACTGGCAATAATGTATACAACTGTGGTCTTTTTATTAATTATGTTTACATGTTTATATAGATTTAAGTTTCTTTTAAGTGAAATCTTAATGTGAAGTTATTTTGCATTTTTTAAAAATTAAAACATTTATCAGGAGACTCTTTCTCATTAAGTAATTTTTTTTTTAAATGGAAAGCTGTAATTTACTTAACCACACTCCTGTCATTCATCATTTTGGATATTTTCAAATACTTGATATTATAAACTATTGGCATTTTCATAGACTAAGTTTTGTACACAGTATTTATAACTTCTCTGGGACACTTTTTGAGAAAGAGAACATATTTGGTATAAATAGTTGCTGGCAATGTTTTTTCATGAGTCTCTCTTCACCTTTCCAATAGCCAAAGGACAGGTAAAAGGAACCACTATGTCTCTATTTGAATATTTTGTCTTCATGTCAAGACAAATTGAAACCACTGAGACTACGTTTATTTCTCACTTTCTTCTCATGGGAGGAAGTTCTCAACTTTCTTGGGAAGTGACAACAGTCAAGAAGGAAATCTAGCAGCAAATCTCTAGAAATGTAGGCTGATCACTATCCAGTTGACATTATTAGTGGCAAGATTATTGAAAACAATATGGTTCAAAGTTAAGTTGCTTTACCCGAGACTGCATGAGGCCTGGCCATAAGCCTACTGCTTGTTCAGACTCTTGTGCTATTCTGATATGTCCTGGGTGCACTGAGGCCATTTTATTTGGTGACCTGCACCATTAACCACTGTCACTATAAAAGTACTCAACTTCTGCACTAAGTTAAATAAAATAAGCTCCAAGAGTCTAAATAAGTCTTGGGTGTGTCTTTAATAATCACAAATTATATTTCAAAAGAAGAAGGCCAAGATTTAGCTTTTAAACTGTAGATGTTAGTTGAATGTTTTAATATCATTTTCAAGAACACTATTCCAAAGCATGTGGGTGGTCTGGGCCGCCTAGATGGATAGATGCCAGCAGTTCCACCTTCAGCTCAGCATTTACAAGTATGGAAATTCCACATTGGCATGCTGTGCCGGCCAACAGAAAGGCACTGTAACTTATGCCTATGAAGGAAAATATAGAACTTCCATGCATCAATTGAGCGAGACTTGACAGGCAAGTCCCATTTTGATATGGGTCATACTGCTGATAACTACCACGCTTTTTAAAGGTTATATTTTAAAGGTTACATTAATGCTGAAGTTGTGCATGAAGATAAGTACTCTGTATAACCATAAGTTTTACATTTCCTTCATCTCTTGTCATCTTAAAAATATTCTTTGTGGTACAGATGGAGCATAACATTTTGAAGAGCTTCACTTGGTATGATAAAGACTTGCCTAACCAAAGCCTTTTTTTTTTTAACCTCTGAGTAATAATTCCAATAAGGAGTGGTAAGGGGATGGGGGAAGGGTGGGGAAATCCTATATGACTTTATTTCATTTCCATCTGCCTTCAAATATGCCACAGTATTATGAACAAATTGTTACTAACAGTGCTGCTGTTATCACCAAGGCTGAAATGGGTGCATCCAAAGAGGGAAGTAAAAACTTCTTTTCATCAAGTCACCCCCTGACAACAAGGCATGTTTTAAAGAACTCTGCAAAGTATCAACTAAGAGGCACCCCATTTATCCTTTGAACACTGGAATAGCCTCCTGGAGCTTCCTTCTAAGGGTCCCAGCAAACAGATCAGATATTTAATATCTATGACTGCTAATACTGCATTCCAATGAGCAGGCTACTGCTGAGGGAATCTTGAATTTCATAGGGTCTTGGGGTTCTCGTCTATAAACGGAGAGGTCGTTATTGTTACTGTTGAAGAACCCCGTGCAGCAACGTGGTTAAATGCTCAGCTGCTAGCTCAAACATTGGCTGTTTGAACCCACCAGTCACTTCACAGACGAGAGATGTGACGGTGCTTCCTTAAGGATCACAGGCTTGGCAACCCTCTGGGGTTGTTCTACTCCATGCGGTCGGGTCATCAGGAGTCAGAATCTACTTGATGGCAATGGCTTAGATTGCTGTTTGCCACCACAGAGCCGGTTCCTACACCCTCCTCTTAGTATTGTGTCCACCTACTGGACTCCTTCCTTCTCACCCACCTTCTACTTTGCCAAGCATGATGTTTTCTTCCAGGGACTGGTCCCTCCTAATAACATGTCCAAAATAGGTGTGGCCAGGTCTCACCATCCTGCCTCCTAAGGAGCATTTGGGCTGTATTTCTTTCCAAGTAAAGGTGTTCCTTCCTCTGGCAGTGCCTGGTGTGGTCAATATTCTCTGTCAACACCTTAATTCCAGGGTATCGCTCTTTCTTAAGTCTTCCTTATTTATTGCCTAATGTTTTCATGCTCACAACGTGTTTGAAAATGTCATGTCTTAGATCTAGCATGCATTCATCTTCAAAATAGAGATAGCAATGTTCCCTTTTCCTAGAAAAATCTGTCCACTGCAATCTGCCTTGATGAGACATGTGCGGAAAGACCCCTTTTGATTCCATTATCTGAGTACTGGTGAGCACTATTTGAATTTCCACGGAGGGAATATCTGGACTCCATGATCTTGGACTACTTTTTCTGCCTTTGGTTTCTCTTGTTAAACAATTTGAGAATTTTCATAAATATCTACATGCATACAATTTTCACCTCTAACCTTTGATAACGTCTTAACTGCGTCATATATTTAATAAATATTTACTTCCCATGTACTATGCGCTAGTCTCTATGTTCGATGCTGATAATAAAGTAGAGAACTAGGGTAGACATGACTCCCTTCCACCCACGGAGTTTTTATTCTAGTCAGAGTCACTGACAAACTAAAAAATACACTGCATCTTCTACTTCATTTCTGATCCAGCAAGAGGAACTGCATTGCTCACCAGTATTGCACAGAGATCAAAGACTATACTACCATTATTAAAGCAGCAGCAGCAACAGCAACTTTCTTCTTGCAGATAAGGATATTGGAAAAGAGAACAAGAAATAGAGCTATTTACACACTTGCAATACCAGCATACCTAGAGTCTGAATCGAGGTAGCATATATTTTTTTTCATTAGTCCAAGGTTTTTATACTTTGTTATTCAATTTCTTAAACATATGTGCAGCTACCTGTGGAGTAACTTGAAATTTTCATGCTTTGAGAATTTATCATGTTAAAGCTATGACTTTGGTTTTTGTCCAGAGGATTGCTCTGACAACTACTTCCCACAGATAAATAAGACAGAGAAAAGAACAGAATACCTCTGGATGCAATATCACATGATAAGGATAAGAGTTCTTCATGAAATGTTTATATCTAAGTAGGGAGATAGGTAATAGAGAGATGGAAAGATAGACATGAGTGTATGCGTGTGTTTGCAATTTCTAAATCTATTGATACTTAGGAACTTTTTCAACATCATTCCAAAATGAAGACTACAATTACAGGAAACCCATCCTAGTTCTAGTAGATCAAGATAATCATCAAGCATTATTCCTCTATCACCAGTTATAGTTTTGCTGGTCCAATAACCCTCATTACAGAGACAGACATTCAATATCACCATTGTTGTAAGGAAAAACTAAGATGAAACAATGTGGTTTATACATCAATAGACAAGACTCTGATGACTACTGAAAAGAGGCCAGGAATGACGTGGGTGGGATCAGGAAGAGGGGAGCCATGGTGGGGGACTTGGGTAGTGGGAGGGAAGGTGTGGGGGAAGGGAATGGGCAACTCCTTAACAGTTCCTGTTGTGGCCATTTCAAGGTTTTCTCTAACCTGGATCTTCTTGTCAGAGCCTACTGAATATTCTCAGTAAAGTCAACCTCCATATAAAGCCTGTTCTTGGGTCTGCTTTCACCATTGTCATTTAAATATAGATGGTTATTTATAGATAGTCTAGAAATCAAGTTATTTGACAAAGAGAAATGCCTTTCTTCTGAATGGCATAGCCTTCTAAAAGAAGTCTCTCTTGAAGCTGACCCCAATGCACATCACCAGACTGTGGGGTTCTAAGGGAGGAGCTGGGTGGCGCACAGTGTGTGACTCAGAGAAAATGCTCATAAGTATTGACTAAATACCTGAACGGTTTCCTCACCCAGCTCTCTAGGACTCAAAGTATCCTTTGCTGAGAAACCATAATTCTGGTTCCCATACATTTTCCTGAGATGAGAAAATTACCGATCTGCTTTGTTTTTTCAGACAGCTTCCCCAAGAGCCAATCCTGAGTGGGTTTGAACAGCAGACTGTGTGGTGAGCAAACACACATCGTTTCATCCACCATACCGCTGGGGCTCAACGGTGAGTGATCTTTCTGTACTGTAACATATTGACTACAATGAGTCGCCATGTCCTTTAGGACAGACTAGGCAGAAGTAGGACATTCCATTTGACTGGGGACTCATCTGCCTGGTTTTCAAGCACTGTTCTCTCTGCAGAGTCCTGTGCTGGCTCTCTCTGGTGCTATATTAAGATGGGTCTTTTGAAAGGTTCAGTAAGAGACAGAGACAGCCTCTCAGGGAGATATTGTTTCTTATGTCATTAAATAATTGATGTAAGGTTATCCACACCGAATCTTTGATTTAAGAAATTCTTCACCCACTATCAAGAGTCAACAAGAAAAAGAAAAACGCAAAGAATCATACTGGTTGGCAGACAAGGTATGTGTAGTCTGAAGTGACCACAGAGAACCTTATGAAAAGTTCTAAGCTTCATTGTGCATTACCCAGGAGCTTGTTAATGATAGTATAATTCCTCCTTGGCTATCTTAATTTCTAAAATTTGTGCTGTTACACCTCTCTCTCCCACTCATGCCTTCCTTCTTCCCTCCATTCTGCTTTTCTTTTTATTCCTCATTTCATTTCCTATTCTTCCTCTGTCTCTTCTTGTATTGGAAGTTCTTTAATGACTCAGAGCAAATAGTCACAGCTGTACAGTAGAAAAACTGCTTGATCTTCAAAATGTTGCTCGATCCCTCCGGAGACCTTTACGTCTATAAAACGGGGGCATTAGTATTTATCAAAGTATGACTATTACATGAATATGTTAAACACTTTATATAGTGCCTAGCTCATATTCATCCCCACAAAATGTTAGGTACCGTCTTTGTCATCATCGCTATCATTACCAATTTGTCAAATAGTAAATTCCTCCCTAAAATACACAAAAATCCATGAAGCAGCCCTTTATCTTAGAATGGTTACACTTGCTCTACAAATGACAGTAGGTCTGTTACTCCCAGGAGCTCTTAAAGTATACCATAGGGGAAAATCATTCATAAATTGGATCTAAGAGATGTGGACTATGTGTGTAGACTTTTGAGCTTATCTGCTTGTATAAAATAAATGAAGGTCAAATGGACTCAGAGAACTTCTGTTTCCTTTGTAGTCATGGTTATTATCTATGCTTAAAGCACACTGCATCATTCCGGTTAAAAGAAAGAAAGAAAGAAAGAAAGAAAGAAAGAAAGAAAGAAAGAAAGAAAGAAAGAAAGAAAGAAAAGTTTAATATCCATGAAGGATCAATAAGTCACTGCATGATCAATCTAATTTAGTCCCTACTACCCGTCTGTTGAGGATAAATTGTATGCTAGTGGCTATGAAAGGTACACAAGGAGAGCGAATGACTAAGTGATCCTCCCAGATCCATCACCCTTCACCTTTCAGAGGCAAAGTGTTGTAGCAACAGCAGGACAGTATTCCAGCATAAAGGATGCCATTCCTAATGGACAATACACTCATTTTGTATTTGTTTCTAAATAAAACAATATATTGAATCCACTTCTAAAATAAAGGCATTGTGGAATGGATTCTTACATTCTGCTAAGTTAGTATTACTTTGTATACATCTCTCCAGCCTTATTTATGTAGGTACACTTTGTGATCAACCTCCAAGTGAGTTTGTGAGCCTGTACAATGGAGAGTAGAGGATGATGTTCAGGCTCACCCTTATTTTCAGGGCTCCCCACCATTTTTGTTGCTGGACATAATTAGACAGTGGAGCTTCAAAGAGTTTGTGGAAAAGCAGAATTACAAGATAATGAAATCTTAGACTTTCCAGGATTGAACATGGGAATATCTACCATTTAAAAGATGAAGAAGTCAGCTCAAATATACACTGGCTGCCCAAGTCAATGCGTTGCTTGGAGCATCAAGCAAGAAAACACCTAGACTTTTGCTTAACTCAGTGTGAAGAGGATCTTCTATTTCATCTCAAATAATTTTTTTTCATGCTACAATCTACCTGCAAAGCCCTTGAACTAGATAATTCTCCCTCCCTCACTACAGGAAGAGATCTGATAATTAATCCCTCATTTCAATTGTTTTGAGAGCATTTGAGGCTAAAATGAATGGATTCCAGCACAAAACCCCAAAGTGCATTATACTGGAGTTAAATGAGACATGATATGGTAAAGTGGACAATTACCTGTTCCCTAGCACTGAAGCTTTGGGCCAAGTAGAGAAAGGAGCAGTGAAAAAAGAGGAAGCTCCTCAACAGGATCAATTGGCACAGTGGCTGCAACAGTGAACTCAAAGCATGCCTGCAAGCCTGGTGCCTGAATCACACGGTGTCTCAGTCTGCAGAACAAGGAGTGGCACTGGTTGGAAGTGGCCCATCGTTAGAAGTGGCTGGAGGACACCCAACAGCAACAGCACCAACATGGCTTGAAAGAGTCTCTCTTTCCAAAGGAAGAGGAGGAGGAGTGGAGAAAGAGAAGACATTTTGGAAGGATTGTCATTCATCAAAATCTTTCCTCTGAGGGGTACACGCAGAAGTTGAATCTAAACATCTGAACTTCTTAAACTCTGGGATGAGAAGCAATGTAAAGTCCATATTGAGTATGAAGAGGTAAAAGGAGAGACATAGCGAATGACTTCGGGCCAGGTTGCTTATGTTCTCAATAACTACTAAAATATTTTGGAAAATCAGATATTTAGAACCTAATTTTTAGTCAACATGCATTTGTTCCTTAGCCCAAGAAATTGAAAACTGGGGGATACCATTCCTAAGGCATTATAATGCAGACTCAGGAGCCAGGCTGCCCCAGTTCAAATCCCCTAGATGCCCCAATTAAGTACCAGTGATCAATGAGAGGGGGTAAGGTGAATGGGATCATTTATCCATGCTTGGCCTTCGTTTGGCTTCTAAATAACTATAGCCTCAGTCATCTCATCTGTTTTATGGCGCTAGTAAGCATGCAATCCCATGGGACTCTTGAGAGGATTAAATGAGATGAAGCAGATATAAACTTGCCCTATGTTTGAGGTTGCTATTATTACCACTCTTTTTTCTACCATAGGGGTCAGCACTGATGGGGAAAGATAAATCATGAGAGTGATAGTTCACAAACAATCTCTGTGCTTAAGGTTGACAGCAATAAATACGGTCTGTGTTAACCCATGGGTCCCCTTCCCCACATCACAAATCTCATTAACCCCATACCAGCTAAACTTAAATTGTCTTAAATGGCTTCCCATTGGACCAAAGTTAATTCATAAAAGTCTCTCTACATGGGGATTATGGGCCCTGGCTCCTAATTAATGAGATACCCAATAAAAATAATAATCCCATATTTTAATAAAATAACCCTCCAAATATCCTTTCTTCTATACATACACGACTAAATTTAAAGTGGGGAAGACCCAATGCATGAGTTATATGTCTAATTGTTCCAAAACAATCTGTGCAACTAATACAACATAATAACTATTAGACTTCAATATCACAGTGAAAATTGGTTGTTAGGAACACGTTCATAAACAGCAGATGATCAACACATTTCTTTGCTTTCAAAGAATGAACTGCTGTGGCTGTAAATAAATCATTACATTACATCAAAAGTACTAAAATCAACAATCACCTGATCATCATTGCAAGCCTTGTCTGAACTCCATTTTCCCCCTAATTAAATGAGAGAAGAGTGTAAAAGAAATCTTTGCAAATGTCCTTCCTACAATAGAGTTTTTAACTGTAGGGGGTAGAATGATGCATCCATTTCCACTTACAGTATTAGGAAATGACTAAATTACTTATAACTCCCTTTCGACATGTACATTTATGAGTAATGATATAATTTTCTAAATCACATAAAAATACATAAACAGGATTCAGTCCAGGTCTGTGCTCCTTCTCTGTTACACTCCACGTGGGTGACAATTTTATAGATTATTTCTTAAGAAAACAAAACAAAATGCCATCTTCATTTTATTATTATCGGGGCCGTCTCTCTGCATAGACATAGTTCTAATTTTGGCCACACAGAGCACTTACGTTTTTGTGCCTATATACCGAACATGAGACCCTAAAAATGAACTATGTCTTAGCCTGCTCCCAGCTATTGCTTGTAAAATTAAGCTTTTTTTATTCCAAGTCTTACTATTTGGGTCCCGTAAAGCTCCTTTTAAATGTTGGATGGTGGTGCAGCTAGCAGTTTGGGTTTTATTTAAATTGATTTTGTATCTTCATTGCCACTACTTAAAAGAGAATTTCATCTTATTACAAGAGATAATGTATGTGTCAGAAAAAAAAAAGAAGCCTCAAATGCACTTCCTGTGCACTTGACAGGGTGACAAAATATTTCTCCTATCCTTTCCTAATTGAGCCACAGTACAAAGGAGGACATTATAATAATATTAATAATAGTTACATGGATATTTGTAGGTACTGTATAACCCTTCAGTCCATTTTCCCAGACAATGGTGACTACAAAGAGGCTTCAAAATAGAACATCGCACAATATGAATGCCACTTTTTTCTATCTTACATTTTAAAAACATCATTGAAATCAGAAAGTTCATTTACAAAGGACTGGCAGTTGCAATCACAGCAATAATGTAGTGCTGAGAAAAAAAGGGTAATTGGTTTGGTAAAGATCGCTTTCCATTACACCATAAAGCACTACACAATAGGAAAGGTCGCCAATTAAGCAATCATGAATACCAAGTACTGAAGCTGATGAAAATAGGGCAGTGGTTTAAATAGATTTGCAAGCAATTTACCTTTTCACAATGTTGGCAATCTGATGCAATTTGCTTGCAATTTTGTCTGCTTTCAGTAGCACTCGAAGCTGACACTACACAGACCAAATGGCAAAGAGGCCCTGCATAGAAAATGTAAAACTATCTTGGCTGCATCAGGAAACCAGAATGGTGGTTCATCAGGAAAATTACAACAATTAACATAAGTGCTGCAAAAATCAACACTTTAAATGTCACACTCACTAGTCTGTCCAAAGACTGTAAAAGTGCCATCCCCATTGCTGGACTAACAGTAAATATGAAGCAATCACCACCAAACCTTGGGGCTGATGGCTTTACAATTGATGTGACATTCTCTGAGTGATAAAATAGCCTCTCATCTTACAAAAGTAAGTATTTTTTTTCTTTTTTAGACTTAACCTGGATTTTTGTCAACACAAAAATTTACGTTTAATTCTCCCCTCCCCCCCAACTTTCATGACAAAGCCATTTCTTACCAGGGTGCGTGTAGTTGGTCTTGACATTTAAAAAATAACTTTATATTTCCAAGAATTAGAGCCAACTTGATAAAAATAATCCCTCCTCAAATATTGATCTGGTGCTTTCAAATGTAAATCATGTTCCAGATTTATGTCGAAAGCTGCTGTACTGTGTGTCTGACCAGAACCTATTTTATTATCTTAGAGAGAACTCCACAAAAGCATCTGCGGACATTCCCTGGAGGCCAGGTTAGAATTACAGATGCCATCACATATCTGTATCAATGCATTCCCAGCCAAAAGTTGGACACCTTGAAAATAATTGATAACTTCTGCATTGGCGGCCATGTTTGAAAGCACTATAAATTTGTCAGGCTTCTGGGAGAATTGGCTTATAATGTAAACCTAATGATTTCTCAGTGAACAGGTAGTATCTATTGGTGAGAGAACAAGAGTGGATTGCCAGATGATCTAAGTTTAATTTTCTTCTCTGTGTTGGTCCACAGGGCAGTGTCCACAGAGCGCCCACCTTCCAGTTTTGGGTGCCTCGAGAGATTATTTCAATTTAAGATTTGGTCTGATTTCCTTCTGTCTTGAGCATCTCTGTCTAGAGTTTGGGCCCCAGGACTTCCACAGCTGTCAAGAGAGAAGAGTATTGGATGCACACAATGTGACACTTCATTCAAGGGTCATGGCAGGAAAGTTGTCTATGAGATGAATACAGAAGAATATCACATCAGACTAGCTTTGACCCCATACGGGGGTTGGCTTTTACCATATGTAGATAGGAGTCCTGATAGGGCAGCGGAAAACTCTCAAGTGCTACCTGCAAGGTCAGCATTTCCAACCCTTGCTGCAGCTCAGCATGGAAAAAAGAAATAAACGGAAGACCTGGTGATCTGCTTCTATAAAGATTACAACCGAAGAAGCCTTCATAAGCAGTCCTGCTCTGTCACTCGGGGTCCCTCTGGGTTGAGACTGACTGTGTGTTGAGAATGATGGGCGTTCTGGAGACTGCTGGCTTTGTCTGAGTGAGTTCGGAGTGGACCTGGTAGAATGTCAATCAGTCCCTGACTGGGGTTGGTGGGTTGGGGTGACACGTGGCTTTTGGATTCGCTCTCCGAGGACCTCTCTTGTCCTCACTAATTTGGGGTTTCGATCCAGCAGACTGACTTTCCCGTTGTGCTGTGCAGGGTCTTCAGGAGTCAGACGTGAGTTTGGAGATTTGTGCCTACTTTATTTTCACAACTTGGCACTGAGCGACAGTGCCCAAGAATGCTGCCATCCTCTGCCTCTTCCCACTTCCCCTACATGGACGTTAAGCAAGCACTCGGATGAGGGTCTGCAGGGCTCCCAGGAGTTCACCCCAAAAAGGCTAAACCCAGACCGCCTAGCCCTTGACCGAAAGACAGAAGGCTCCCTGTGGACCATGTTAACCCTTCAGGAAGCTGTTCATTGCTCAGCTTTTAAAAAAATGTAGAATTAGCCTCCTTAATTGTTGCACAATTTTCTTAGAAGCGTCCCCACTTTCTGCAGTGTGAAGCTTCTGCGGCCTATTGGCAATCCTCTTCTGAGGGAGTGTATCTATTTGATGTCTGTTTTCTGTCCCACTCAGAGAAGACATCAGGGCTGAAGAGAGTGACCTTTCGTTGTCACTTGTGCAGGACAGACTCGGGCAGCTCAGGGCTAAGACACAGACTCAGAATAGCAATGAGGCAGAGGCTAGCTCAATAATACAAAATATTCAAAAGTTTTCAGAGAAACAAACATCGAGAAGAAGTGTGTGTGTGTGTGTGTGTGTGTGTGTGTGTGTGTGTACCATGTAGCATTAGTCAGTGTTATACAGGGCAGGGAGAAACCATAGTTAATTTTGATAAATATAATGACCTGTGGTTTTTTTTCTCAGCTGCTTATTGGTAACATCGAAAACAATGATTACTGGTTAATTTATTTGCTGGCATAGTGCATAGTACATCTTTTTGTTGTATCACTCCTGATTAACTGCAGAAAAAGCCTTTTATTGATCAAGTTAGTTAAATATCACACACAGGAACTATATGGTCACAACATGTATGGTGTCAGAATCATCAAGAACATTTCAAAGTCACTGTTAGAACCCTGTGGTCGACCACATAGAAAGATCCGAATATATAGGAATTCAGACCTCAGAGACTTGGAACTAAAAGATGAAGTTTTCCAAAGGGCAGATTTCAGAGGCTTTACCTGTTTGGGTTAAGTTACAAATTTGTCTTTGACTTGCTCATCTAAATAAAGCAATTTGAACAGAATGCAAAACCTTTGTGTATGTGTATGTGTGTAAAATCTTATAAAATTATTCTATTTGGTTTGCCACCACCAAGTCAGCAAAATCTATAAACCCCCCTCTGTATGGGGGTGGGGGGGAGGGGAGGGTTAACACTTATCCAAATAAAATCATGGCTCTCCCAGTACTCAAGATTATAAATTTTAAAACAAATTAATAAACATTAATAAATATGAAAAAGGTATTTCCTCAACAGACAGTTGTGCAATCACCTTGGGGTCAGATATGGGTCAAATTTTGGCTCTGCTATTTATTAGGTGTGTAACCTTGGGTAAATCATGTAATCTCTCTGAGTGCAAATTTTATCATCTCTAAAGAGGTGATAATAAAATCTTAAGGCCGTTTCAGTGAGAGCGGGAATATTAAATGTGAGGTGACTTATACTGATTGTCAGCTGTTACAGTTGTGGTCTTTGTTCTTGTGGTTGTGATGATGATAGTGACTGATCAAAACTCTAATCTGATAAGCATCCAAGAACTTCCAGGTTAGTGTTCTCTATGTATTTCAAATACAGACAAAATACCCATGTATAATTGTGGAAGCGAACTTTTACATTCTAATGAGGTGAGCTACATTAAAAACTTTAAAATACACTGCAAAATCAAAAAAGTTTTAAAAGTATAAATACAATGATAACCAAAAAATGTGTGTGTGTGGGGGGGGGGGGGTTGCCTCAAGTGGTTATTTTTTAAGTCCAAGTGTAATCAAGTTAGGGATATTGCTTGTTGGTAAATTACTACAAAGTCATTTCGAAGAAAATTACAAAAGTTTGACTTTTGTTTTAGATGTAAGAATTGCTTTATTTTTTTCAATAGCCATAAAATTAAGCAGAAAACATATTTCTTTTAGTATCTGCTTTTCTCTTGGTTATTGATAAACCCAGAGAATAGTGTGGATGACAATGCGACCAGCCATGGAAGAATGGATGAGAGGGAGAGGAAAAAGCCAGACAGGCAAAGAGCTGTGTCAGAGCATCTTGGAACCAAGCCTCTAAGCGAGATGGTGGTGCATACCACAACCGGAATGGGCAACAACGACCATAGTGAGACCAAAATGACCCATAATTACCCTGCAGGTATCACCACGTTAGGGTAATCAGACCCCTCTGAGTGCTTAAGGCACTCAAATTCCTCTGTGAGGAGGTGTTCAGCTACTCTTTACTCTCATGGAATGCTTATGGATACTCCCACATCGATGGGTACACCATATCATAACTCTCTGAAATCAATTTTGACAGTGACTTCAAGCAGGTCCATGGTGGCTGTGTCCAGGCACCTGGAGATGGCAGCAGACCTTCATGAGAACTGGGGCTGAGTCCAAGTGGCTGCTTTCCTCTGGGGACATATATCTCTGCCTTGTGATATTTCTGGCCTGAGTCAAATTACATTCATCCATCAAGCATTTATTCTGTCTCTATGATGATTTTTTGTTTTGGGAAAACCCATGCATTGCTTCTATCTCCATGGAATTCCTATTCGAATAGCAAAAATAGCAGGTATCTTAGGGTCTACCAAGGAGCCCCATCGATGTATTGGTGAAAGACTCAGCTACCAACATAGAGATAGCAGGTCAGACCTACCAGCCCCTCTGTAGGAGAAAGATAGGGTCATGTGCTTCCAAGAAGATTACAGCCTGGGAAATCCTACGGAGTAGTTCTACCCTTCTCCCTAGGCTTCTCTGACTTTATAACTATGTTTCTAGGGCACACAAAAGTCCCTGGGGCAAATGAGTGAGTGCTACCAAATGAAAAGTTGGCACGTCAAAACCCACCTAAAAGGGCAGTAGAAGAAAGGTCAGGAAATCAACTTCCCAGAGTTCACATCCTCGACAGCCATGTGGGGCCACTCTCTGCACACACAGGAGTGCCATGAGTCAAAATTAATTAAATAGCAACTAACTAACAACAACAACATGGCATGCAAATATTTGCATAAAAGACGAAGAAATGTCAAATACCATGAAAGAAATGGAAAGCACCATGATTCTTTTTTTGGTGGGGGGGGATGACATCACTGCCCTCTGGTGGTCGTGGGAGCTACCCAGTCTTGCTCTTGGAGAGTTGTTGCTGGATTTGAACTGCAACACCATGGGCTTTAAGATGGGTTCTTTAAGATGAAAGAATATCTATGAACCATAGTACAGATATAGCATTGAGGGGACAAAAAATTCATCCCTTTCCTTTAAGTAAGATTGATGGAGAAGCTTAGACTATATTTAAATGTCTTATTATGGAAGCTCTGAGTATAAGAGGAAAGTGAAGAGTTTGAGTTGAAAGCACACGGGGACAGTTCTACCCTGAACTATAGGACTGATGTGACAGTTACATAATCTTTTGTCAACTTGAGTGAAGGGGTGGAATCTAGCCTGTCAATCACGTCACAGCCAATGAGGCGGCCTCAGTGTGGGGATGGCCTTCTCCTGAGGCTTCTGGGAACTCCTGTCTTCCTCCCTGGAGGCAGGTCACACACTCTTTCCTTGGCATTTCCATTGACAAACCTCACGGAGCTATGTTGGTGGGCACCCTGGGGCTGGAGGAGTCACATGGAGACCCACGCCGATACTGAGATGCTTGCCCAAGGCCTGTGATCTTTCTGCTTTCAGCATCATCGCATATGCCGCACGAGTCTCTATTTATAGTCTAGTGTCAGGCATATGGGTTGATATCAGACGTATTGGGAAAATATTGAACTTAGGGACTTGATCTGGACTAGGTCAGGATGTTTTCTTCATAGGCAATTGTTCTTTTACGTAACGTTCTTTCTTACACAGATGAGTGTCTTTGAATTTGTTTCTCTTGTCAGCCCATACCAGCACAGTTGCTGTGACTCGGAATCAACTCCATGGCAGAGGGAGGTAAGGACAGAGGTGAGGGAGGGAGAAAAGAAAGACAAGAACCAGGGGCCAGCCCCACCAGCACTAGAAAACTCAGGTCCAGGTTGGCTTGAATCAATAGCAAGAACATCTTCAAGATTCTAAATGTGATTCTAAAAATTCCAAATGCTTCTGAGGAAATGAACTTTCCTCTGTTTAACTTCATGCATAAAGCAATTCACAAAGCACGTCCTCGGTTGATTTTAATGTACACAGTAACTATACCTCACATATGCTTAGGAAGAATATCCTTTAGTAGAATTAGTTAGAAAAGATGATACGAAGTCTGAAGAAAAGGAAAGGTGATTTTTCAACCTCCCTGGGTTCAACCTCACTCTAATGGGACTTGATGTCACTGCCTTATATACTCTTAATCCCTCAGATTGCATCTGAACTTGGCTCCAGCCAATCCAAAGCCAATCTCGGACAAAGGTTGCGCAAATGAAATTTCACCAGCCCAGGAATCTTACAAACTGCACTTTCCAGTTTGCTGCTAATGCAAGCAGGAAGTTGATGGGTGCCCAAATCCAGGTCAATGAAAGTTTTTGTTTACACCGGAAAGCCCTTTGTACACTGGACAAAATAAACTCCGTAACCTCAGAACGTTAGCTCTCCACCGCAGCAATGTTGCTGCTAGGTGCCCTCCAGGTGGCTCCCAACTCATAGCGACCTTCTAAGGAAACTACGTCTAGACATGAATTATTAAGATCACACTTTCAGAATGCTCGGTTTCTTTCCCTGACTGTTCTCAGCTACTGCCGACACCTGGTCATACAGTGTCAGGTCACAGCTACAGTGCCCTGGGTAACTAACAGTCAGCAGGGAGCTGCATTTAAAACCAAACAAAGATCTGCGGGTCAGAGAGCCAGAGACGTCTTTCGGTGACATCAAATGGTGGCTTCAGGATCTAGAGGCTCGTTCAAGTGAGGATCTTGGGGCCGAGATGATCAAATGTCACAGATCTAACAGGTCTAACAGCCTCCCTGTGACTGGAACTACTTTATCGCTCAGCTCCCAAGTTCGGTGGGAATAAAAATATTGCACAGATGGGGCTATAACTGACCGTAGCCTGCTCCATTGTATGTCCAACTATCTCTAATTACAGCAACACATGAGAGGAAGAGATTTGAAAGGGCAGGTGATGGGAGAGGAGAGGAACCTGTTTGACTTAAACAGCACAGGATCCCTCACCATCAGGCCTGATGTACATCAGCCTGACAGCTAATTAGGGGAGACATGAATTTTTCCAATGTAACAGATGTTCGCTAATCAGGCCAGATTTGGAGCCCTTGCGCCAGCAACATTTCATGCACAATTTAACTATCTAAAAGAAATAAACTACTTAATGCATTGTACTGAAGGCACAGCTGTTTCACAATCAGAAAATTTGCTGTCAAAGATGTTCTCTTTAAAACTGACATGTTTTTATATAACTCTGATGGGGTGTTTATAATGTATTAATAGTTGTCAGCAAGAGCTGCTGTCATCATCAAGAAGTAAAATATTTCTGAAGGTATATTAAAATGAACAGACTCCTTTCCCTTCTCCCCCCACCAAAATCCATTCAGATAATTTAAGTAGGTTAAATGTGGTCGGCTTGGTCCTAAAATGCATTTGAAACAAAGAGCATACGGTGTATGCTTTCCATTTATTCTGAATTTAAGACAAAAACCAGGCTTATGCCTTCCTTTGGGTTTAAATGTTTTTTTTAAATATAGCATATTTTGTACATTTGTTTACAGAGCCAGATTTTTAAAAAATCATTCTACTTTGATAGCCATACTAAGTAGAAATATCATCACCACACCAAATGTGTCTTATTGGGTAAAATGAGGGTCTGACATCTCCATAAACACGAACTAATTTGGTTAAGGAAGAAATGAGATGTATCTCTAGGTCTTTCTCTGTCTCTCTCTCTCTGTCTCTCTCTCTCTGTCTCTCTCTCTCTCTCTTTCTGTCTCTCTCTCTCTACCTCTCTGTATCTCCTTTCTTTCCACCCATTCACCTCGGCCTCGGTTCTTCATGTACTGGGAACCTCGAGTACTAAACATTGATCTAGTAAAGGAAAAGACTGCTAAATATGAACTTGAAACACGTATTTTCTTTCTTTTGAGTTTTCAATCTTGCATGTTGTTACTTGTTACTTTTTGCATGTTTTTTTTTAAGTAGTAGAGCAAAACCATTCATGTCCTAGGAATATGGAAAACCTTCCTCCATCTAACTGTGGATTCCACATTTTAAGAGTCTTAGTATTTGAAATTGATGCTAAAAATTATAAGCCAGTGGCGTTAAGCACTGCAATTAAAACGGGTTATCAGGCTTCAACAATCTGCTCACACTGTTCACGTCATTGAACAATTTTAGCTTTTTTAGGCGTTGCCCTTAAGAAACTTCTTTGCTGCCTAAGCACTCTTATAATTGAACTGATTTGCCCTTGGAACACTCTAGACATGTTCATGAGCTTTGCACTCTCGTGTTATGATGGGTATTTGCTTATAAGTTTCCAACAATCGTGTGGAAAACTTGCAGCAGGAAGGTGGCAGTAGCAATTCTGTTTGTGTGTGCGCTGGGTTTCCATGGATTTACTATTCACGGACTGGTCCAAGTGGAACTTTGATTTCTGAGGATTCCTGTGGTGGATTGCTAACATCAACAGTGCAGGTCTTCTGGTAAAGTCTTTTAAATCGAGTCTTGAATAAAGGAACCATTGAAGGGAGTCGTCTGATGAGACGACTTCTCCACTCAGAGCTCTAGCTGTAGTTCAAAAAAGTCACATTCCCAGATGTTAGCAAACTCACCTAGGGAAAAACACCCTCTTGTCTGTACTCCAAAGCACATCAACCTGGCAAAAAACTTCACTTAAAAATGTCTTCCCCCCAAAAAAAGTCTTCATCAGCTCACTCTCCCTTTCTTCCTTCTCTGTTTAATTTTTTTTTCTGTTCAATTTCTTAAGTAGTTCATATGTTTAGTAGGATATCTTTTAACTTAAACTATAAATAAAGCTTATTATTATTATTTTTTTTTTTTTTAGGCATCACTGCCCTCTGGTAGTGGGAGGCCCAGCCTTGCTGCTGCTGGATTTGAACTGCCAAGCCAGTCGGCCGCAGTCCCACACGCAACCACTACGCTACCGGGGCTCAGCCCAATAAAGCTTTTTAATACTATAGATCACACACTTTGCCCTTAACAAGTTCCACTTTGTACAAAGGCAGAATTTCTTTTTAGGTTACCTCTCCATTTAAATACCACTTCGCGTCAAGCCTGTCTTTTACACTACAATTTCCAAAGCTGCACAGGACCAGCTCTCTTCCTCCTCCCAGTACCATCATGTGCCCCTCGCTAGTGTTCTTTCTGGCCATATTCTGTGTTTCATTTACTTTTTGAAACTTGAACACACCAAAGCCTTTCTATTCTGAGGGCTTTTTCACTTGCTTTCTGCAGACTTCAAGTCTGAGTACAAACAGAAATTACCAGTGTATATTTCTGATTTTTTATAACTCTGTCACTCTAAAAGAATCTTTTGGTTTGTGTTTTCTTTTAACAATTGTGATGAATTGTTACATAAATAAGATATGACCTTTGTCCTTTCAGAGATGTTTTTTGGTATGTATAATTCAGTTACATTAATTACATCCATCATCTTGTAAAACCATTGGGACAACATTTCCCAAAGTTGTCACCACTCTTAATGGAAGCACTAATTAAAAACAAACCACTGGATACCCTGTTGATTCTGACTCTATATGGCATGTTAGAAATTTTGCTGAGGCTCTCCAAGGCTGAGAACTTGGCAAAAGGAGAGTGCCACCACCTCCTCTTTAGCAGCCCCTGATGGATTCGAACCACCAACCATCAACCTTAGGTTAACAGGCTAGCACTTAACCACTAAGCCACAGACCCCCACTTTCATAGAAGCATAGTGTTCCCTAGACTCCCTTCTGCTCCAATTGAGATTTACAGGCTTGCTTGCCTTGAGCTGTAAATGTGGGGTGTTTAGCATGACCTCAATTCTACGAATTGTTGTATTGCTGTTAAGAGGGAATAGTTTATAGTGTGGGGTTCTCTTCCTATTTTAAAGTCTCAAGCATCTCTTAGACTATCCTAGAGAATAGTTTTTCAAAAAAAAAGAAGAATCATTTATTTAAAAATAAACTGCCTGAACAGCAATTTGAGAAAAGCTTGTCTGTGAAAAAAGAGATGGGCAAATGTGGCCTGCATACAATTGATGTATGTATGGATCATGATGGGAGCTGTATGAGCCCCCAATAAAATTATTTATTTTTAAAAAAGGAGGGAAAAGAGGAGTTTATTCCAAAGGCTGAAGTAGAAAATATTTGGAAATGAAAATGACAACATGAGTATAAATATGCTTGATACAGATGATACATTGAAAGTTATAAGAGCTGTAAGAGCTCCCAATGAAATCATTGAAAAAATAAAGATAAAAGATATATATATATACGTTGTTATTAATTGAGAGTTAATACATATATTGTATTATTCCATAGTTTAATCACATCAAGCAATATTGTACAGTTGCTACCACCATCGGTTTCCTAACATTTTTTTCCTTCCTGAACATACTCTCCCTTTTACATGCCCTCCTGTACCCCCACCACTCCTCTCCCCCTGCAAAGAATATATTGAGGAAAATGCTCCAGAGGACGTTTTGTTAAGACACTGGTAGGTAAATGTTGCATGACTGAAAGACGTTGAAGAAAAACAAATCATTCTTTTAAGGTTTAAAGCAGTAAAAGGGAAGGATTTTAAAAAACACTTGGGCACCCCTGATATGCACCATATAATACTCAGGCCAAGATCTGGCTCTGTCTAGGCCTGTTGAGGAGCTTGCTTGGTAGACTGCTGGGGGGTGAGTCGATGTCTAGTTTGCAGTTCTGTGGCCCCTGCCTCACTGTAACCCCCAATCTGAACTGCCATCCGTGGCTCTCCCATCCCCAACTGAAGGGGTTGCGCCGACAGATGCCTTGCTCTGTCCCCAAAGAGTTCAAATTCCAACCTGGCACAAAAAGGCAGGTCTGCGAGTCCCAAACACCCAGAGGCAGCTAATTGCAGACGCAAGTCTGCCAGCTTCAAAGCCTTTGGACTCTAAGACATCAGATCAACTTTGATATGTGTATATCAAATATATATAAACACACTACATAATATGGGGTGCACACAATGTCCAAATCACATAGCATTCTACTTCACAGGACATATTGTGGGTGTTAAAAAACGTAAATCTATATTTCACCCCCAAAAAGTCTTGTTATGCCAAGGGCATGGCCACCCCTCAGCACAAATGGCTTCTTGCTATTTTTTTTTACATGCTCACTTACTATCCTTGCTTTACTTTAAGATACATAACTTTTTCACTCTCTCTCTCAATCTTTTCTATCTCCTGCTTCTCCTCTACCTTCCTATGTCCTGTTTTCTGTGAATAGTCAACATTTACTCATGTTAAAATGAGAACCTCTAAATTATTGAAAATTGTGCCTTACTAAGAGACATTGGAGGAAACAAACTCATATTGAAATACACAGAAGACCCACACACATTCTCTGTGACTCGAGCTGCTTGTTCTTCATAGTTAGAAATCCCAACTTCCTTGGGATGATCTCAATATTGCAGCTCTGCTGTCTGGGTTCTTCCTCTGTGAGATCTGTGATATATAGTTTCCTCAGTGTTCAGCAGGCTTTTGTCCTTCACATCTATCTGGTGATGAAAGCCCTTAATTCTCTTCCCCAACAATCCTCGAGTAGCTTCCTTGGAATTCCTAGCTATCTGGCCCTGTAGGTACAAATAGGTACTGATTTTTTTTTTGGGGGTGGGGGCATCACGGCCTCTGGTGGTCGTGGGCTACCCAGTGCTGCTCCTGAGAGCCGTCGCTGAATTTGAACCGCCAAGCCCATGGGCCGCAGTCCCGCACTCAACCACTTACGCCACCAGGGCTCAGCCCCTAAATAGGTACTGATTTTGACATCCCATTTCCCAATGCGCTTCCTTTAGATGGTAGTTTTGATCCACTGCCAATGTTGCTTCCTGCCATGTATTCCAGAAACATTGAGCTCCATTTATGAAGCAAATTCTTAATGACATTGAAATGGGAATCCAATCATTTTTATGTCCTAGAACTTTCTCTTCTTCAAGGGATAGCAGGCTACGAAAACTGTTTTGGATACAGATCAGGAAACAAATAAAAAAAAATTCTTCCTTGTGATTTCCAAGCCTCTTCTATATTTCACTGAATGGAAAATGCTATGGGCAGAAGCCTGCTTAGTAATTTTACTCCAGGAGGGAAAAAAAAAATCTTATAAAATAAGCCACTGGCAAAGGTGGAGGGGAAATAAATATAATATGGGACTGCATGAAGCGAGCACATAGCTAAGAGCTGAGTTGTTTCCATGTAGAATGAACTAGAAACAAGCCCGCTTTGCTGTGAAATCCATGCTGACTCAGGTAACAGAACAGCACTGTGCTCCGGGAGTCTTCATCAACAGCTTTCACGGGATCCCCGAGCCTGTCTTTCAAGATCCCTCTGGAAAGACTCGAACCTTCAACTTTTCACTGAGCAGCTAATTATGCTAACTTTTTACACTGCACAGGGAGCACGCTCACCCTTTATACTACCCGGGGACTCAAGATCATTTGCAAGCACATTAAATTCGACATTTAAAAAACTGAATGTATCCTTGTCTCTTCAAATCTACCCTTTCTCCAGTTTCTTTTCTCGGAAAACAGCATGATATTCCTGCCCATTGCCCGAGCCATTAAATCCGGATTTCATCCTTGACTGCTCTCTCTCACCATGCTGATCCCATTTTATCACAAAGGGCCACCGATGCTAATTTCTACATATTTCTGGAGACCATTCACTGTTGCCAGTTTTCACTGCCGCCAGTCTTATTTAGACACTTCCCATCTCTCCTCTGAATACTGTTAGCGGTCTCCCATTCCCAACTGATTCTTGTCTGCATACTCATCTGGTCATCTTATATACTTTGGGAGGGCATGCATCAGTGTTTAGGCATTCTTCAGAGCATTTTATATCTATTCAAAGTCCACAGTTCTTCTATAAATGAGATTTTTTTTTACTATTTCCGTTTTACAAGTATGGAAATCGACACAATAAGTGAATAAAGTGTCTATAGCTTCTCAATTTCCCATTTCTAGTAAGGGGAGATTGGAGATATAACCCCTGCCGTCTGGCTACAGTGTCCATCCTCAAAACCACTTTGTTATTTAGCATCTACTTGGCTTAAATTTGTTAGTGGCTTCCCATGAATTGCTCCTATGATGATATGTAAATTCCTGACTATCCTTCCCGGATCTGGCTCCTCATCTTCCCATCTTTATCTTTGATCTCACCTCCATCACCCAACATAGATGCTGAATCCTTCCCGCGACTTCCTTCTCATTCCTTGAAAATGTGTGTGTTCTTGTGCGTGCTATACCATACTGAACGGCTCTATCACAAGGAGCCTTGTTGGTACCCTTTTGCACCAGTGTCCCCTTCCTACCGCTGCCAATCCTGGGCAGCCAGGAGTATGCCCTTCTCTCTAATTTCATCATTCCAAGAATGCTAAGTAAATAGAATCATATAATATGAAACAGGAAGTTGGCTGTTCTAATCACCATAGTTCCCTTAAGATCCACCTAAGTTGTTTCTGGTACCAAGAGTTCATTCCTTCTTAAAACTTAGAACGAGTCCAAGGCAATAGAGATGCCACATACAGACACAAAGGCAGACTCGTGGCCACCGAGTTGACTCCGGCTCACAGAGACCAAATAGGACAGGCTCGAATTGCCCATGTCGGTTACTGAGACTGGCACCCTTTACTGGAGGTCCTGAACTGTGATTGGCAGCTAACTGCTGCTCTCTTGTGTTGTGGGCCGCTTCGCTAACAGAGAGCTGCTTTGAGAGCAGACACTCAGCCAAAGTCACTGCCATCTCGTCAACGCGCACTCATGCAGAACCCCTCCCGTGGACTTACGACACTGTTTACGAGTAGAAAGTCAGGTCTTATGATGCAGTATTGCCAGCAGTTTCAAACTGCCTACCATGAGGCGCACAGATTAAAAAATACTTGAAAATCATCTTTCACAAGTAATAAAATCCACACTAATAAAACTGTATCTTAAGCAGCATATATGGAATGTGACTCAGAAGGCTCAACGATGTGTTTCCAGAATTGCTACTCACGAGGTACAGCTGTAACACAATTCTTACAGCAATGTATGAATGATCCAGTGTCCCCCATCCTCAGCAGCATTTGAGGTTATCGCTGTTTCGTTGTGTCTTTAACTTGTGTTTCCTTGTGGCTACTGATGCCGAATCTTCCCTTGCACTTATTTCCCATCCAGATACCCTGTTCAGCAAAGTATCATTTCCTGTCTTTGAGTTTTATAGCTTTAGTGTGCTAATTTTTTTCTTATTTTTTGCTGCTGCATTTTGAAGATGTTCTAAATGTACACCTCCCATTGGATATGTGGTTGCCAGGCTTTCTCAGTCCATCGTTTGTCTTTGTATCCTCATCTGAGAGCCTTACACAGAACAAAAAGTTTGCACTTTGATTAGGTCTGATCCACCAATTTTCTTTTCATAGATTATGTTTTTATTGATTATGTCTACAAGCTATTGGCCCAGCTGATAGTCTCAGAGACTTTCCCTATGTTTTTGTCAAAAGCTTTTCTGTATTGTTCACTTTACATTTAAATAAAACTCTAGGGCTAAGAGTCAGAACAAGAATTTTCATAAAATGCATGCCTATGTGTCAGTGGTTCTCAACCTTCTTATCCCTTAACCCTTTCATACAGTTCCTCATGGTGTGGTGACCCCCAACCATAAAATGATTTTTGCTGCTAGTTTGTGACTGTAGTTTTGCCACTATTAGGAATCGTTATGTAAATATCTGATAGGAAGATATAATTCCATTGTTACAGATCGAACATAATGAAAACATAGTGATAAATCACAAAACATTGTGAAATATTTATTTCTAATAACAAATAAATTAAGCTCTGTCTTAAAGCCTAGGGTAGCATGGGTAACAGTCTTTACGTAACAACAGTAAACTACACTGCCACATTTTGCCATAGTATGCGTAAAAGGCCAACATAGTCTGAAGGTTTAGACAGCTTCTCTCTCACCAGATCAGAAATTTGTGGTGCAGTCTTTGTAAGAGCACAATGAAGATCATCTTCCACAAGTCTACTTCTGTATTTAGAATTTATAGCAACAAGCTGGAAAACCCTGTTTCACAAAGAGATGTTGCTGAAAATAGAAGAAGGCACGACACAGTTTCAGAGCAGGATATGACTTGATGCAGAATTTTGTGACTGGAATTGTAGAGAAATCAGTTCTCACTGCATTGCTGTTAATAAGTTCCATGAACTCCTTTTCAGAAATTGTCATCGTAATCCTTTTATCTGGTTCAATGTCATGTTCCTCAAAGAAAGTAGATAAGGTAGGCAACATGTAAATTTTATTTTCATCCACTTTTTAAAAAATGTTCAGTAATTTTATTGGGGGCTCTTACAGCTCTTATAATATTCAATACATCGTTTGTATCAAGCATATTTGTACACATATTGCCATATTCATTTCCAAATATTTTCTACTTGAACCCTTATTATAAGCTCCTCTTTCCCCCTCCCTTTTTTATGAATCATTTTATTGGGGCTCATACAAGTCCCCTCACGATCCATACATGCATCGATTCTATGCAGGCCACATTTGCACACTTGTTGCCATCATCACTCTCAAAACATCCTCCCTCCTCTTAGGCCCCCAGTACCGGCTCTCCATATTTCCCTCCCCTCTCTCCCCCATGAACCCTTAATAATTTACAAATTGTTAATACTTTTTCATATCGTTCACTGTCCACTCTGTCCCTTCAATCTCTTCCCTGTTGTCCGTGCCCCAGAGAGGAGGTTATATGTAAATCCCTGAAATTGGTTCTCCCTTTCTATTCCACCACCCCTTCATTCTCCCAGTATCAGTGGTAGAGCATTTGACTGCATCCATTTTTTTTTTTTTTTTTTTGCCAAAGCTGAAATTTCAAATGTAAGGATTGGATCTTTTCAGACAAATTGAGGCATATTGCATTTGGTCCTTACAGTGATGAACTTAACTCATTCCAGGTGGCAACGATGTCAACCAAGTGACCTATCCTCTGTCGTTCACTTTTATCACTGAAAAGTGCTTTGAACTGTGGTCTTGCTTTCTGATTAAAAATGTTTTCAGTTCATCACGAAACTCAAAAACATTTTAAAACTTTTCCTCTGAACAACCATATCACTTCAGTGTGAAATAACAGAGCATGAAACCGTCCAATACAATTTTCAATGTAATCACAAATGTTAGGCATAGAAGGAACCTCTGTTACTGTCATTTCTAATCTTCTGTTTATGAACTAAACAACAAACAATGGGCTGAGAAACTCTTCAAAGTTAAAATGTTTTGGGCTGAGCTCCGGTGGCATAAGTGGTTGAGTGCGGGACTGCGGTTCGCAGACTTGGTGGTTCAAATCCAGCGGCGGCTCTTAGGAGCAGCACTGGGTAGCTCCCACGACCACCAGAGGGCAGTGATGACCCTCCCCCCAAGAAAAAAAAGTTAAAATGTTTTACTCAGACGGAACTTATGTTTACTTAGTGAGAGATAGTCAGGATTCCTTTGTCCAAAAAGTTGATATTTATTGAATACTTTCTATTAGAATGCTTTACATGAATTATATAATTTAATCCTCAAAACTCTATGACCTGAATATTAGTATTATCCCCATCTGTCAGATGATAAAAATGGAGACTCAAGAGAAAAAATACTATTCCAAAGTCATTGCACAGCTAGAAAGTAGAGGAGCAACATTTAAACACATATTCGCACAGACATATATGTACACTTACTGCCATTATGTCAATTTTGACTCACGGAGACCCTGTAGGACAAAGTAGAACTATTCCTGGGATTTCCAAGACTGTAAGCTTTATTGTTCTTTGAATTATTTTTTTACTCCTCTTATTGGGGGTTATTAAGTTTTGGAAGTCTTTACAAGAGTGAAAAGCCTCATCTTTCTCCTACTGAGTATCTGGTGGTTTCAAACTGCTGGCCTTTGGGTTAGCAGCCCAACATATAAACCACTATGCTACCAGGCCTGGTGTGTGTGTGTGTGTCTGTGTGTGTGTCATTTTATTACACATATGTAAAGCTCTACTACTTTTTAAATTTAAAAGCTAATACAAGTTCAACCATAAAGAAATTTTTAAAGAACAAGTCTAAAATCTCCTTTTTTCCCTACTCCCAACTCTTCCCTGAATTGGTCAATGATTCTTTTTACCCCTTGAGATAAACAATGTTTTCAGTTTGGTGCATATAACATCAGAGTCTTCTCTAACTAAAACTCAAATGTTTGCCCATCACATTCAATTTCAGTTCTCTTTCTACTACAGCAAACCACCAAAAATTTAAACAAAAATAGAAAAAGAAAGGTAAATTTTAGAAAGGACGTGATAAATAATATTGACTCTTCAGGTGAGATTGCCAGGTAGCATAGATGTGCAAATACTAAATGTACTTGAACAGGAAGTGCCTCATGCTTGAAGATAAACACATTTTTCATGAAAGAGGCCATCATCATCAAACTGAAATGGGACAGTCTAAATGTGCACTTGAGTGCGCTATGGAAATCATAACTTTTTTTTTTCAGTCACAAACAATTGCTCCTTATATAACACTCAGATTTGGTCCCTCAATTTCCCTCCAGAAAATAAATAATCACGGATAATTAGAGAAAAGTCTGAAATCTCTCTTAATGTGGACTCTAAAGGTTCTATTTTAGTGCAGCGAGATCATAGTCCATCACATTGCTCTTTTCACGCTTTAATCTCCTCACATACCATCGAGAAGCAAGGCATCCTGTTCATGGAAGGTGAATTTCCTTGGAGCAGATGATTCCAAGCAGCGGCAACAAAACGACCACACTGCATTGATCCTGGCTCACGACAGCACCGTGTGCGGAAGTTAGATGGACCATTCCACAGAACTTTCATGGTGAATGACTTTCAGATACAGATTTTCAGACCTTTGTTCTAAGTGTTTTTGAACGGTTAACATTTTTAACAGTTAGTAGTGCAGCATGGTAGTGTTTCTGTCGCCTAGAGATTCACTGTCATATAAGGCACCTAGTGTACAATTCAACTTCAGATATACATATTGTATCACGGCTCTTAACTATCTTCGCCTCTCCTTTATGGTGTTTTTAAATTTTAAAAACATTCTATAAAATATTCTCATGTATTGAGTTGTGTCACCTGCAAAAGAGATGTCAACTTAGCTAGTCCATGATTTCCAGTATATGAGATTTCCTGCATTTTGGAATCTGATATAATCTAACATTTTATGATCTAGCTTATGAATTCTAACCACTACATGTCAATGAGATAAGATTAAGGCTTTTGCTTGTTTATGGGATTTTGAGTCATAGCCACCAAAGTCAAAACTCAAAAGGTGTGACTGAAGCAAAAATGAGACTTGAGGAAGGATGGTGACTTAAGTAAGGGTATGAACTGAATACTTGAGCATTTGTGATAAATAAGCTAAAACTTGAAGAAAAGAGATAGGAGGCTCCTGGACTGCTACCAGGAGAGAACTAAGAGTGGATCATCGCCGTTGGAGTTAGGGTTCCTGTAATTGGAATCTCATAGACCCGGGCAAATATCAAAGACAAGCCATATAGAGATCTCTGAGGAACACCAGTTCACCGAGGTTGAAAGGAAATGGACTTTTCCCCAGGCCTGACCTCAAAGCAAAAAAGCCTTCCTATAGAATAGGTACCTTTCTAGTCTCTTGAACTGTGAGAAAATACATTTCTGTTTGTAATAACCATCTACTTGTAGTATTTCTGACATAGCAATGCTAGATAACCAATGCAGAATTTAATGCCATCTGTGGGTTGCTGCTCTAAAAGATACCTATAATGTGGAAATAGTTTGAAATTGGGTAATGGGTATAAGCTGACAAAGTTCTAAGGTGTCTAGTAATGAAATCCAATATTACCTCAAAGAGATTGCTGATAGAATTATGCATGTATTTGAGGAGTGAAGGCTAAGAAGGTTATAGGGAGAGTTATAGAGAAAGTCTTTATCATCATATACAATGCATGTAATGCAATTAACAGGATTTTCTACAAAAGTGGGCATTAAGTGTGCTTCTAGTCAGACATTAAAAATAAATATGAATATGTGACTGAACAATGGAATAACTATGAATTTAATGTTGTGACAAAAAAAACTTAT
This sequence comes from Nesogale talazaci, assembly GCA_004026705.1. Classification (NCBI taxonomy): domain Eukaryota; kingdom Metazoa; phylum Chordata; class Mammalia; order Afrosoricida; family Tenrecidae; genus Nesogale; species Nesogale talazaci. The sequence continues at coordinate 82,082 of PVJH01000040.1, read as the reverse complement.
CTAAACTATGTCTAAATGTTTAGTGGAAAATGTAACTTGCAAATTATTGATGTAAATATTTGGCTCTGGTGATTTATAAGAAAGATCTTAGAATAATCACTTATTTTCTCCTTGCAACTTAAATTATGATGCCAGAGGAAAGAGACAGACTTACAAGTGAGCTATGCAAAATGGAAGCAAAACTTAAAGTTTGGATAAACCCTGTTGGATTTGTGTCTTTAGATAATCTAATCTACAGATAACCTAAAGACATATGTCTTTAGAATTCTAGACCTGTGTCTAGAATTTTCACCATAGAACCAATAGAACTTCACAAACTTTGGTAAAAGAGCTTAAGCCTGTGGCTGAAGGATCTAATCGACTCCCACAGCAGAAAACCCATCGGCTTAGACTGAAAGGAACACAGAAAGGTGAAAAAGAGGAGAATATGGTCTGACTTTTAGAATCTGACAGAGTAAATAGACCAAATGAACTAAATCTTTTGATTGTTAAGATCAGAAATGAACCATCCCTAAGGCTGCTCTGAGATCAACAGAACTGTTGGAAGGAGCATGGGAAGCAGAGCTGGCTCACCAACAGGTGAGGCCTTAATCACTGAGGTTTCAAAGTGTGGGGTTTTCAAAGATTGAGAGCACGGCCTCTTTGTTTTCAGAGTAGCATCATTGTCAACTTGGGTATAGAGTGTGGTGCTTCCATTAAGATGGGCTCGGGAAATGGTACTGCCACCTAAAGCTCTGGAGGTAAGGCCGTCATGCACAAGGGGTAAAATAACAGGCCCAAGAAAGTCGAGGAATTAAGATGGACCAGGAAAATGTGGACACTAAAAGCTAGAACAGCAAAGTTACCCTCCAAGGGATCTGAAAGGGAGAGCTAAAGACCAAGTCTAAAGTCTCCCACCCAGAATCCAGAGGGCAAAAACAACCCCCAAAATTATTGGTACAATAAAAGTCAGTGCCCATCAAAAGAATACCACTCTAGGATTGCCATAAATCGATAGTCTTTTTGCTTACTTGATGAATGAAACAGAACTGTGCAGCAATGAAGAGATGGACACGTTTCCTATCTGCTATAACTTCTTTTCCTCTAATTTGTAGGAGAAATGTCTACTTTGTTTCTGCTGCACAATTGTATTTTGGAAACAGATAACAATATAAATTGTCAGGTTAACAGATAAAGAGAAATTTCCCATCACCCCATGATGAATGTGCTTAAAAATTACCTATGGCTGATTTATATTCCTCCAAAGTGAAATTTTAAATATAAAATCAATTTAAGATTTTTGAGGATGATGTGACTGGGTGAATATATTTTATATATGGCAACAACATGCATTTTTAGTGGCAAAGGGTGAAATTTTATACACTGAATTGCATCCTACAAAAATATGGGTCAACTCGACCATCGAATTTTGATGGTTAGGTTTTTGTTCTGACATCTAGATCTTAAAGGCTTGAAGGTAAACAAGTGGTCATTTAGCTCAGAGGCAACGAAGTCCACATGGAAGAAGCACACCAGCCTGTATGGTATGAGGGGTCAAAGGGATCAGGTATCAGGCATCAAAAAACAAAAAGTCACATCATTATGTGCCCACCTTGATATGATTGCTGAGGGAAAATGTGTGCATAAGCAAATGTAGTAAAGAAAGCTGGTGGTGCCCAGCTATCAAAAGATGATAGCGTGTGGGGTCTTAAAAGCTTGAAAGTAAACAAGGGGTCATCTAGCTCAGAAACAACAAAGCCCACATGGAAGAAGCACCTCAGTCTGTGTGATCACAAGGAGTTGAAGGGATCAGGTATCAGGCATCAAAGAACTAAAAATTATATCATTGTGAATGAGGGGAAATGCAGATTGGGGACCTAACGCCCATCTGTAGACAATGGGACATCCCCTGACAGAATGGTCACAGGGTCGAGATGAGCCAGTCAGGATCCAGTGTAGCAACAATGAAATACACAACTTTCCTTGAGTTCTTCAATGCTTCCTCCCTCCCAACCCCACCCCCCACTATTATGATCCCAATTCAACCTTACAAATACAGCTAGACCAGAGGATGTACACTGGTACAGATAGAAACCAGAAACATAGGGAATCCAGAACAGATAATTCCTGCAAGACCAGTGAATGAGAATGGCGATACCAGGAGGTTGGAGGGAAGATGGGGTGGAAAGGGGGAACCAATTATAAGGATCTACATATAATCTCTGCCCTGAGGTATGGAAAACAGGCAAATGGGTGAAGGGAGATATTAGAGAGTGTAAGATATGACAAAATCATAATAATTTATAAGTTATCAAGGGTTCTTGAGGGAGGGGTAGCAGGGTGGGAGGGGATAAAGAGTTATATGAGCCCCCAAAAAAGCTATTTAAAAAAATAACATGGGTGAAGTTTCAACTGTCACTCAGATCTCAGTCTGATAATACTTCCTTCAAGTGCAATATTTTCATAAGAAAGACATTGAGGAGACCTGAGCTCTTTCTTTCCCCTCACTTTCCCACTTGACCGAGTCCTGTGTCTCAGATCTCTGGCCCATGTGGTCTTCTACACCTAGGAGCTGTCAGTGCCCTGCCATGTTTGCAACTGTGTATCCACTGACCTAGGATCTCCAGGCTCCCCTTCTCTTTCAACTATTGGCAGCTATATGAGTCTGAGGGCTTCCAGCTAGCGCTGACCCATGGGCTTGAGTTGAAATGGGGTGGGCCACTTGATGTAAAGTTTATTCTCATCCATATGTGAACGTCACTAATATGTTTCTCTAGAAAACCCAGACTAACACAGCCATGATTCCCAGTGTGTGATTTCACTCTATTTTGTGATCTGTGAGGTAATTATTTTTTGTTTTGAGATATGTGCTGTAAAATGATAGCCTCTCTGTGTTCATGAAACAGGATGTGAGTGGGTTGCATTTTTAGTCACAGCCTTCCAAGAGGACATAACTCAAATCTGACCACCACTCAGGTCTACACATCCACTCAAGTCAGTTCAAGTCACTCCCTTGCTCAAGTCATCACTGTTACTCAAATCTTATGTTGCTTAAATTACACCTTCTATTTTACAACAGAAGACAAAAGAGAGCAGAGAGGAGAGAATCTACCAAGAAGGATAAGCCATGAGTAGAGGATTTTCTCCACGGAGAACCTTCTGCACCTAGGGTAATATGGCACCAATCTGTAAGAACTACTCCAAGAAACCCAGGATTCAGATGTTAGAAAGAGAGAAGGCATTTCCATGAGAGTCAAAAGAGAGAGAAAGTCTCTCCTACATCCAGCATCCTGACTTTGGATGTCTAATCTCCTGAACTGTGAGTTAATGTAAATAAATTTCTGTCAAAGTCACCTACTTGTTATTCCTATTACAGCAGCATGAGAGAACTAAGGCAATTAGTCTTACTTGAATAAGTCCTCCAAAATGTGCTAGTTCTGATATTTTTTTAAACTTTCAATCTTTTTTGAAAAGTTGCTTGAAAAACTTTCTGGAGAATAATGTCTCCCCTCTTGGTTTCAAACAGCTTAACAGCAGATCAAAATACAGGCTCAACATCAGCATATTGAGATGTACCCAAAATAGAAACATTTTCCAGAATCTAAAAATAATCGGAGACTATTTCAATATGTGGAGCAAATAAAATGGCTCGTGAAGGCAGAGCTGGGAGCACTACCTACAGTGTGAGTGACTATTCCTTTCATTTTCTCCCTCACAAACCTAACAATGCAAATTTAGCAATAAATTTGGCCCAATGATTGCCAATTTAGGCACCAACTTTCTAAAAAATAATAGCCTGGTTAGAAAATAATTATTCTTCTTCCTTAAGACTTACCATACCTGCACTTTTCATTTCCTATAAGGTATCGTGGCAAAGCTGCATCTTTCAACTCTGCTTCTTTTATCTGATGTAGTGGATGACAGGTAATCTAGCTGAAAGTTCCGACAATTGCACCACCAGAAAAACACTGGCTGATGAAATCTGAGCAGTTATCACACTAACCATCACCTGTCAAGCCTCTTGCTTCAATTTAAGGGCACATCAATTTTCTGAAGAGGAAATCAAGGGCAAAGAATAAAAGCGCTTCAGATAAACACTGACAAAGGCCCTTTCTGCCTCTCCCTCTCTCTCTTTTTTTTTAATTTATGATGGGATGTACTATCATAGGTTGCTCTGTGAGGTTTTATCAACTGTCCTGATACATCCCAGATAGCTCAGAATTCTTTGGCCATTGATGAAGTGCTATACTTGCACTTACTGAAAGGGCAGAAGATTTCCAACTGAAAATTACTTTCACTAAATACCACAAAGATATTGAAGGCAGAGAGGGCCAGGAGATGGAACAAATGACAGCTGCATATAACAATGAACCTCTCCGTTCTTGAGGCTGGCAGGCAAGACTGATTAGAGGAAGAACATGAAATAATGTTTTCTTAAAGCCACGGAGCATATTGTGTAAAACGTCAGGTACAAAGAGTTCATATGTTCTTTGTGGTGAGTTGGGAACATGATGCTGCCAACCCTGCTTACAGTGTGTCTCTGCCACAGCTTCCCGGACAAAGTATTTATGTCTGAAAGTTTCCGTGATCAAAATATACATGCAAATAAGGGTAGTGGGTGAGAGGAAAGATCTTGAGCAGGGAAGTGAATGATGCGGCGACATGGATATTGGGAGGCTCTTGCAAAATAGTCCTGAAAATAGTAGATCCATTTGCCTTTGGGGATTAAAAGCCAGAGGGTTGGGGTGTTGGCCTTTAGCAGCCTCATTGCTGGAGTATCAGTAGAGGGATTTTCCAAAGGGAAACAACAAGGAGAGAAAATATTCCTTTTGACTTCTCTTAGGAGTCTTGGGTGGGACAAATAGTTATCTAACACATTCTGGTGCTAACCAAAGGCTGGTGGGCAGGGGTGGAGGTGGGGCTGGGAAGGTTGGGGGGGTTGGGGGAGGAGCGGATCCAGAGGCATGTTGATAAAAAGTCCTGATGACCTGCTTCTGAAGGTCTTTGAAAAACCTTAAGAAGCCCAGTTCTACTGTCTCATATGGGATAGATAGCTGTGGGTCGGAGTCAAGTCCATAGCGATGGATATTTTAAAGTATAGGAATTGATGTGAGGTAACTGGAATTTTCCCAGTACCGATATCACTTGAGGGGGGGCGGGGGGACACAGGCTTTCTACTCCCATAGAGTTACAATCTCAGAAAGTAGGGGTGGGGGTGGGGTGGGGTTAATCCTGCCCTGCCCTGTAGGGTTGGTCTGAGTCAGAGTCGATGTCGACATGATGGCAGGGAGTTTCGTTTAAAACCCTCCTCTCCAAAAGAGAGCACACTGGGTGCGTCTCCGTGCTGATGGACTTTCTGAAACGAATGCCAGTGGCACGCTGTACTGCCCCTTCAAGGTGTGGACCCTTTACAATACAGACAAAGCAGACAGGCATAGAAACGTTAGCTTTAGAACTAGCAAAGGAAGACTGGAGACCTTGGCTTTGTCTGCCACAGTAGGCTTAGCAAGGCGAGAGAAGAGGATGGGCACAGTCAAGAAGGAGCCAGAGACAATGAAGGAACACCTACAATCAAATTCTTTCCAAATTTCATGATCAAGTAAGAGATCCTTCATTTAGAGAGGACTAAGTAAGACCACAGTACAAGAAAGAGTAATGATTACAAATACATTATTAAAGGACAAAAATTGGCAATTCATGGGCCAAAGCCAATATTTTAAAAATCATTTTTTAGTTGTAATTACCATATCACATAATGAAATAGTTCAATCATCTTAAGAAAAGTCAACCATTCATCACCACAATTCCTTACGGGACCTACCCCCCACCCTTCTTGTACCCCTGGCTGTTGACTCTCTCCCAACTCCCCTTCCATGCCTGAGGTCATTATTAATCTTACTGCTATTTTCATAGATCTGCCCACCATAGGTTTTTCCCTGTACAGAAGAATATACAAAACAAAGACTAAAAGACAAAATTTTAAAAGCAGTCAACACTAAGGCCAAGCAAAACAGAGAAAACCTCAACAAGAAGAGAGCAGGGACGGTACGTAGCTAAAAGCCCACCCACCAGCAGCGTTAAGAGTCCCTGTGTCACCACAGCCTCCCCAGCATTTGTTGCTCTCCATTTCCTAAAGTTGGACAGCTCTTATAGATGTTGTGTGATACCAGGTGATTGTTTTGACCTGCATTTCCCAGATGGCTAGTGAAGGGGAGCATTTCTTCCTGTCTTTATTAGTGTCATCCTTCATGAATCATCTGTTCAGGTCTTCTACCCACCTTTTCACAGTTATTAGTTTGTTTGTTTCTTGTTGCAGGCTTGTAAAACATTGTAGATCCTAGCAATTAGTCCTTTGTCTATTATGTTGTTACTAAATATTTTTTCAATCTGTTGAAATACCTTATGACTCCCAAATACCATGACAAAAAGAAATGAGAAACAGAAGAGTTGTTATGGTGCTCCGTGTTCACTGCATCACAGTTTATAGTAACAAAAACTGGAAACAGCCTAAATTCCCATCAATAGAAGATTAGATAAAACAAAACAAAACAAAAAACACACACAAAGGAATTTACACACAAGTGAATGGTATGCATTTGCTAAAAAAAATACCAATGAACCACCTTAATGCATGATTCTGACAAGCCCATGGAGGCATCTGAAAGACTTGACAGTGAGTGAAGTTAATCACAAAAAGACAACTATTGTATAAGTCTATGGTGGTAGGAACAAGCAGCAGGACGGGCACCAGCTTAAGCTTGTTGGGTACCCAAACTGCTAACCAGGTGGTTCAGGCAGCCTGATAGAGAGCCTGACCAGCAGACACCATCTGCTCCAGGTCAGAATTTTGAAGGTTACTTTGCCGGAAGGTGCCTCATGTCACCTGGGATCAAATGATCAAGGGAAGGGAAGAGGATGTTGTCTACTGAGAGGTTGCCATGGAAATCTATGATGAGATCCTCCCACCAGTCCTATCAGAGGGGTGAAGGATACTGATGAGGAAAGCAAGTCAGGAAAGGGAATGAACATGTCAGGGGAAACATAAATGCATGTCTGTTGGAGGAAAACAGGGAGAACCAGCCTCCACTTGGGGGTAAAAGTGACTGAAAATGCTTTGGGGGTCACTAGCAGAGGATTGTCTTTGTTGGTATGCATGGAGTGTGCCACATTGACCTGAGCTTCTGAGTGCATCCTGGAGACCCATGCAAGGTGCTGTGGAGCTCTGGGACATGGATTCCTGGATCTTCAAGGCGCACCACATGCTCCAGAGGCTGCATCAGTGAGATTGATGAGGACACTCCACTGGGAGAACTGGATTCTACCTCAGACCCTTATAACTTGGGGATTTAAGTTGGAAAATATATGGTGTCTGGGTCAGAGGAAGACAGCTATACCAAGACTCTTGAACTCTTGGTAGGCAGACAAACGTGGTCTTGCTACATCAATGGCCTATATGCTGTCTTAAGATATGTATTATTCTGGCAAACCTGTGGCAGACATTCTCAGTGATTAGTTTTGCAAATTTCCCTCACAATTAACCCCCATTATTTGGATGAATGGTGTCCAACCACAAAAGAATTGATTCTTTACAAGTGAATAATTCAGATAACCTACACTGGCCCAATATTTCTCTCTCAAGAGGGCTTTACAAAATTGGCTGAGCCCCAGTGGCGTAGTGGTTGAGTGCGGGACTGCAGCCTATTGGCTTGGAGGTTCAAATCCAGCAGCAGCTCTCTGGGAGCAAGACTGAGTAGCTCCCACAACCACCAGAGGGCAGTAATGCTCCCCCCCCAAAAAAATTGGTAGCAGGTGCTAATCAAAGACAATAGTCCCTGAAAAGCGTTTATGGCCCAGGGAGATGGTCGATAAGATTGTCTATTATAAATTAACAAGGAGGTTTTAAAAAGGAGCAAAAGACAGATTTAAAACAAAACAAAACATAGATTCAAGAATGGGTTTGGAGCTTGCACTAAATCCTAGCTCCAATTTAAGAACAACTCATTCTTACATCATTGCCCAGCTCAATACTTGGCCCACAGTAAAAGAACACAGAAAATATGTGTGTTATAGCAAAATGTGGCAAAGAAATCAGATGGTGCCCAGCTATCAGGTGAAAAAGCATCTGGGGTCTCAAAGCCTTGTCTCTAACCAAACAGCCATCTAATTGAGATGTCAACTGAGTCCACATGGAAGAAGCACATCATCACCAGTCATCGAAGGATTATAACTCATATAATCCAAGGTCAAAGGAGGGATTAGTAAAATAGCCTAAATTGTGAGAATCCAGTTTGCAGAAGGCTTTGGATGACAGTGGGAGCTCAAATACATTTGTGGGAACCACATAATAAATAGCCTCTAGCAACCTCCCTCTATCCATCACTGAGGGATAGGAGGAAAGTGGTTACTAAGCTGTGCTTTGGAGCAATGAGGATAGAGGATCAAAGGGATAAGCCTGATTTGCACAGTTAAAATTTTGTCAGTTGATCCCCCCTCTGATGCACCCTCGGTCCAATCTGGTTTTCAACATTTGCTGTAGTTTTGTTTTGTTTTTATTTGCTCATATTAGGGTTTATCTTAAAAGTGTTATGTCATTGGGGGTCACTCTCTTGAAGATGTATTAGATGTTTTTCTGATTTTTGATATAAGAAACACAGCCTTGATGAATCTATAGGGACAGTAAGTAGAATAAGGACTTGGGGAGGGGGTGGGGAAATGGTACAATGATGGCCATGGGTTGAGGGTAAAAGGGAAACAATGTCAAGGAATCCAGGGCAAAAAAAAAAAGAAGGTTCAGAAACTGATTGTGATAGTAGTTGTGCAGTTCAAGCCTTAATGTGACTGAACTATGGAATGATATCATATATGTATTAACTCCCAATTGATAGTATCATTTTGAAAAAAAAAAGCCTAAGGAAACAGAAAATATTGTTGGTTGGCTGACTTATTTGCATTGATGGTGAAAGTATCTGGAAACCTAATTTGGCTTAGACTCCAATACAGTATCTTCAATCCAGTCTAATCCATAGTTTAACTGATACTAGACCCCTACCTGATGGTCAGATTTCTTCTCACAAACCTCAATGGAGAATATATATAGTTTTCCCAATAAATAGTTCAGATTTCTTTAGAAATCCACTGCACAGGTCTCTAATGACCACTAAAAGCCAGTCTATATGATAGGACTGAAGCTATAAATGGCAGTTTTCAAATTTTGGAACTGTGGTCCTTCAAGTATGATTGGAGTCTAGGTAGTCTTTTATAACCATTATTGTACGATTGAGTTTACCATATCAATGGATAAAATAATATAAGTTGAATCATTAAATGAGCATAACTCATCAAAGGCAGTACTATTATCTTCCTTCCTTCTAGACATTTCTGAGGAATGAGAGAAGAAAAGGAAGCAGGTGAACTAAAGAACAAAGGTCAGGTTTCCCCATTTTGAGCTAAGTTCTCTCCTCCCACTACTGCACCCCTCCCCCCCCCAACCCCCAGCCCAACCCCAGGTAACTGGTATTTTATTGGTTGCTTTGAGGATCAGTACAGAGAAATTAAGAACAATTTTTATTTTTCGTTTGCTTGTTTGACTATATTTCTGATGTTTGGTTTTGGGAGGAGAGGTGAAGACAGGCAATTTGCCCACTCTGCTGCCATCAGCTGTGGATGACCTCAGACGGACTTAGCTCAGGATCCACAGTCAAGGGAAGACAAGAGCTCTGCTTTGGACCTCCAGCCTGCTCATTGATTGCTAGCCTACACTGGATCTCCAGCTAACAGTTATATTTTTACCAGACTTGCAGGGTAATGGGGTTGGAGGGAACAGTACCATGGCTGCAAGTAGTCATTAAAGGTCTTACAAACTAGTGTACATTTCTTGCTAATTAAGCAGGCAGAGTTTAGGGATGTCTTGGAAGAGTCAAGGTCTTATTTGGAGAGGGAGGGGGAGAGAGAGGAATAAGGAGAAGGGGGTGTGGTAGTTCTATAATCTGTTGTCATTTTTGAGAAGATTAAGGGTGAAAGGATGGAGTTTATAAAAGAGGTTACAGTTTGATGACCTCATTTGAAGGCATTAAGGAGATAAATAGCTTTCTGGAGGCAGGACACAGATAGACTCCCTGGGATATATTCCAGCTGTGAAGACATATGGTGCTTCAGTTGTGCCCTGTTAGTGGCCTAAGTTCACGGACCCAGGTGGAGACCCCTGCCAGCATTCAGATGCTTACACCACTGGATCCACAAGATTTTCCACCCAGTTGACCTGTGATCTTCCTTCATTCAGCACCATTGCATGTGTTTCATGAACCTGAAGAGGACTTTGTAGATTGGTATTGGACATATGGGCTAATATTGGACTTAAGGACTTCATCTGGACTGGACTGGGATGTTTTCTCAATATTCAATTGCTCTTGTACACAAACCTCTTTCTTATACACATGAGTACCTCTAGTACTGAATTTGTTTCTCTAGTCAATCCAGAATAACACAGGGGGCTAACTCGGTACCATCTTCATGGAAATTCCCTTTAGCTAAGTTCTTCAGAAAGAAAAATATACTACAATGCTTAAGAGCAAAGGTTCTAGGCTTGACCAGAACTGGAGTTAAAGACTTCTTCTGTCTTCCCTAGTTGTGTAGCCTGGGCAAATCGGTGAACTCTCTAAGGCTTAATTTCTCTTTCCAAGGTGAAAACAACAGTACTTATACTTATGGGAATTAAACTAGATGTTCTATTTAAATATTTAGCAAAATGCCAGATACAATCTGGACCTATAGTACATATGAGGTTTTAAAAATCTTGCTATTGTTTGGTGCAGTGGAATTAATTCCAACTCATTTTATTGTAGTTAGGTGCTCTCCAGCTGTTTCCTACTCTTCATGACGCCACCTAAAACAGAACAAAACACTTCCTGCTCCTGTGTCATCCTCTCAGCAATGGCCATGTTTGAGCTCACCACTGCTGCTATGACGTCAATCCATCCTTATTGCTGACCTTTCACTTCCCAAACTGATGTCTCTTTTCAGGGATAGGTCTCTCCTGTTTACATGCTCAAAGTATGTGAGATGACGTCTCACCATCTTCAATTCTAAGGAACATTTTAGCTGTAATCCTTCCAAGAATGATTCATTTGTTCTTCTGGAAGTCTATGGGATTTTCAAAATTCTTCTTCAAAACTATCCTTCAAATGTGTCAACTCTTCTGTTCTTCCTGATGTATTGTCCAAATTTCACATGCACAGGAGGCCATTGAATAGACCATGGTTAGGATCAGGCTCACCTTGGTCCTCAAAGAGACATTTTGACAGGTCTTTTGTGTTTACCAAATGCAATACATTGTTTAACTTCTTGAGTATTGCTTCCATAATCATTGATTGCAGATCCAAGAGAAATGAAATTCTTGCAACTTCAATCTTTTCTCCATTAATCACCATGCTGTCTATTGATCCAGTTGTGAGGACTTTGGCTTTCTTTACTTTAAACTGTAATCCATACTGAAGGCTGAAGTCTTTAATTTTTATCAGCAAGAACTTCAAGTCTTCCTTGTTCTCAACAAGCAAGATTATGTCATCTGCCTATCACAGGTTGTTAATAAGCTTTCCTTCAGTCCTGATGTCACATTCTTATCTGTCATATAAGACAGATCTATGATTTGCTCCGCATACAGGTTGAATAAGTATTATGGGAGGATATAACCCTATTACACACCTTTTCTGATTTTAAGCCATGCATAGCGTCCTTTTTCTGTTCATACAAGTGTCTCTTGATCCATTTACAAATTCAGCATTAGGGCAATATAGAGTTTGGGAATTTGTATTCTTCTCAAGGTTGTTCATAGTTTGTTACTATCCACACAGTCAAATACCATGACATAGTGAATCAAACAAAGGTAAACATCCTTCTGGCAGTCTTTGATTTCAGCTGAAATCCATATGATTTCAGCAATGGTATTCCTTTTGGTATTCAAAATGTCCTCTTTTGAATCTGGTTTGGATTTCTGGCAGTTCTCTGTTGATGTACTCCGGACATTTTATTGAATGATCTTCAGCACAAATTACTTGCCTGTGCTATGAATGATTTTGTATAACACTTTCCTCATCTTGTTAGGCTGCCTCTTTTGGGAATGGGTATTAATATTGATCTTTGCCCATCGGTCAACCAGGTAGCTGTCTTCCAAATTTCTTGACATAGGTGAGCAGATGTTTCTAAAGCTTCATTAGCTTGTTGAACATTCTCAATTGACATTCCATGGATTCCTGGTGCCTGTTTCGGGTTCATGTGTCAGTGAGACTTGAATTTTTTCCTTCAGTACAATTGGCTCTTGAGCATGGGCTTCCTCTTGAGATGGTTGCATGGTTACTAGTCCCTTTTGTGACAGTGGTAGATGTTGATAGATTCTTCAACTTGTTCATCATTAGCTTGAATGGGTGGTGCATGTATTTGAATAATCATTCATTGATTGGTTGGATATCTTTGTACGTGGATAGGTATAACCCAAGCATTGCATTTCTAGATAGGCAGTGAAATGTGCCTTTTGGAAATGAATGCAATGTCATTCCTCCTGACTGTGTTCAGGATAAATGGAAACAGAAGTACATATTGTCCATCATTATTTCCAGTTCTCAACGAAACTGTGAGATCTAGATCATTGGTAACTTAGCACAAAGCATTTCTTCTTCAAATGCCTCTCCCAAAATAAATCAACAAATAGACTTAGGAATGGCTCCATTTTTTAAATGCCTTTCTTTCGTTTAGTGCTACTAACCTCAAGGTCAGCAGTTCAAACCCACCAGCCAGTCCCATAAAGGTTAACGGTCAGGGAAAGCCTGCATAGGGTTTCTACAATTCAAAATCAACTCAATGGCAGTGGGTTTCATTTAGTTTGAGCTTCTCTGGTTATTTTCACTATTTTGGGAAAGAGAATGTCCCACCATTGGGTAGGCGATCACACTAATCTAAAAAGGCATTTGGAACATAAATTTTAAACAATCTTGGTTTTCAGAATTTCCAAAAAAAAACTGCTAGTAACGTGTCTTAGAGTTAAAATCTAAGCAGAAAATGTCATCCTTAGAAAACTCAAAGTAATTTAAGCATTTTTGTGGTAGTTACATAACCTGTTGTCAATTTGAGAGGATTAAGAGTGAAGACACATGGGACTATGCTAGTACCCTGAACTGAAGGAACCATGTGGAGACCCCTGCCAGTGCTGAAATGCCTCTATGACCACTGGATCCACAATACTTCTTACGAACTGGTCTGTGCTATTCCTGCCTTCAGCACCATTACATGTGTTTCTGAGTCTGGAGAGGATTTTATAGATTGTATTGGACAAATGGGTTAATATTGGATTTATGCACTTGATCTCTACTGGGCGGTGGTGTTTTCTTAATGTATAATTTCTCTTTACATAAAGTTCTTTCTTGTACACATATGAGTGTCTCTATGAATTGGTTTCTCTAGTCTAACCAGACTAACACAATTTTTAATATAAATGAATGCAAAATGACCAACAATTAGGAATGTTCCCATTTGGCATGCCTTTCCTCTCCCCACCCCCCAAAAGACAAACTCACAGCCATAAAGTTTATTCCAATTCATAATGATCTTATAGGGCAGGGTAGAACCACCTTTGTTGATTTCCAAGACTGTCACTGTTTATGCCAATAGGAAATCTCATCTTTCTCCCAAGGAGTGGATGGCTGTTTTGAACTACTGACCTGTGGTTAGCAACCCCAAACATAACCACTATGACTCCAGGGTTCCTCACGTCTTTCCTAGTGCTATAATAACAATGATTCAACAACTGGGTGACTTTAAAGAGAAGATTATTGTTGAGCTGAGGCCTGGTTGCATACGTGGTTGAGTGCGGGACTGCAGCCTGCAGGATTGGGGGTTTAAATCTAGCCGCGACCCTTAGGAGCAGTGCTGGGTAGCTCCCACAACCACCAGAAGGCAGTGGTGCCCCCCCAAAAAAAGATTATTGCTTCACAAACCTAGAGGTTAAACGTGTATATTGGGGCACCAGCTCTATGAGAGGGCTCTTCTTTTTTGGAAACCTTGGGTTACCTTGACATATCTTGCCTTATAGAGTTTCTTGCATGATCTCATCCATGTGTGTTTAAGTGAGTTTATGTCTCCTTTCTCTTTTTTTCTAAGACATCTCTGACTAGGGATAAGGTTTAGGACCCACCCTATTCTGGTATGGCCTCATTAACATAACCAAAAAATTTCTATACACTGTCATGTTCGCAGGTACATAAGTTGTTGTTGTTACTATATACCCTTGTATCAGAATCGAGTCATAGTATTCCAAATTCAAAAGAAGGACACATGGGGAGGTCTGCACCATCCTCACAATTGTTATGCTTGAGCCCATTGGTGCAGGCACTATGTTAACCCATCTCATTGAGGGCTTTCTTCTTTTTCACCAATCTTCTACTTTTTCAAGCATAATGTCTTTTCCAGGAACTGGTGCCTCTTGATAACATATACAAAGGACAGGAGACAAAGTCAGGGGTAGGATTTTCAAAGTATATTTGTTGAAGACATAAATAGATGCGTAACAAGATGGAGCTAGTACCTAAAGTCAGGGAGAATCTACTCCTCGTGAAGATTCTTTTGATGAGGTGTGGTGCTCACGGGCCAAGTTCTATAAGGCATTCTTACTCCTACCTCTATGGACCCAAAGGGAAGTGGCTTCTGGTTTAAATTGCTGGAACCCATGGAACTGGTGAAGACTATTAGAAGTATCATGGTCCTTCAACAGAGGCAACAGACCTGTCTTGGAAGAAGTGCAACCAGAATGCTCCTTAGAGACAAGGATGGCCAGACTTCATCTGAGGTACATGTCAGGAGAGACCAGTTCCTGGGAAAAGACATCATGTTTGGGAAAGTGGGGAAAGTGAAAAAGAGGGAGAGCCTGGACAAGAGGGAACAGCACGATGTCTGCAACAAGTGGGCCCAAACGTACTAGCAATTGTGAGAATGGGTCCGGATCGGGTGGCATTTTGTTCTGTTGGCCATAGGGTTGCTGACGGGGCAGCAGCTAACAGTCACATAGGACTGGGTAGAACTCTTCCATAGAGTTCTCAGTGCTGGGGATCTTCCTGGGAGCCAGCAGCCACCTCTTTCTGCCACAGTTGGTGGCTTCCATCAGTCATAGCCATACAACTGACAGCTGAACACATATCCCCTGAGCACACAGGACGCCTCACTCTCAGGGTAATTATGGCAAAATCGATGGCTAAGATGCACAGGCTTCCTTCAGCCAGAATCTCCTTGGTTCACATGTAAAAAAGCCTTAGTATGGAGCTTCCACCAAGTGCATACACCAGAAGGTGAAAATGACAGAAAAGTGACCACAAAGCAAGCTCTTTTTAAGCCTTTGACTAGGTTAGGGCCATGCACAAAATCGGGAAGCAGAGATGTACAGGGTTTCTCCTGCTTCCTAAAAGGAATTGTTCTCCAAGAAAGATGAGGCGTGTGAGTTATTTTTTCCTCCTTAACCACATAGAGGTGAGGGCCCTATTTGCATGTGTGTCCGGCTCCTCTGGGCCTGTGTTACCCCTGCTAGTGCCTTATTTCTCTCCTCCGTTTGCATAATTGTTTCTCTCTCTCTCTCTCTTTTTTTTTTTTTTTGCATTCTGGGGAATTATTATATTTTTGTTATTCTAAAGCCCTGTTTCAAATAATAGATGCTAATGGTGCTGTGAATTGCCTGAGCTGAACTCATGCACTTTAACACAAGCAGTTTAAAATGTATATATAAAGGGGCCTTCTTGGCAAGTGGTAATATTTGCATAACCATTATCAAATTGTTATACTGGATGCTATTAATGTAAGCTGCATTAACAATTATTAAACATTTCTAAATAAAGAAAGGAACTCATACACTAATACTGCATGTTGAGAAACTTAATGATTATATTTTAAAATCTTGATTATTTTTATGACATCATGGATCAAGTTTCTGTCTTGTTTCAACTATAAGGTTTTAATAAAGAGAACTGAAATGAAATTAGTTACCTATAAATACAGGCTGCAATTGACATCAGAAAATCATTTTTCTAAACCTGTAATTAGAGAATCAGGAAGTTATAGAAAGTTAAAATTCTTTCAAACCCCATTTTAGTGGAATTATGTTTCACTTAGTAACACAACCTTGCTATTTAGCTGATGGAAGCCATCCACTGACTTTTGAATGCATGACTTCCATGACTAGGCTTATGTCTTTATCATAAAATTAAATTAAGAAGGTACTTTTAATTTGTTCAAAACAAATTCTAAAATTTCAGAGGATGACTGCAAAGCACATTTTGTGTAAGTATGTCAAGGGCAGGGCATTTGTCTCCTGCTGCACTACTTTCTGTGCACAACATAGCAGAAAGTCGACCAAAAGAAAATATTTTTTGAAGAATGGAAGCATAGACTATAGCAGGGTCTGTTCCCTTGATCCCACAATCTAACCACTCCGTCTTTTTAAAAAGAGCAGCATGATCACGTGTGCTTACGACATTTCATTCACAACATGCAGGAAATGATACCACATACTTGTTAAGATACAGAGTCGGTGGATCCTCTTCTTATTGAACGGCATCTATTTATCTGAGAGACAATCGTAGATTTTATGCTGAAACTAAATTGTACTGTTAAGCAAGAAAATTTCCCTTACCTTTCAGACTCAGCTCCCTGCCATTGAGTCCCTTATGGCGCAGAGTGACTTCTTCATGCACGTGTAATGAGACCATGAATCTCTTAGCTAGCAGCGGGCCTCACCTTTCTGCGTGGCAACAACTGCTGGTTTTGAACCGCCAACTTAATGGTTAGCAGTCCAATGCTCACCCTACAACGCCACTGAGGCTCCATCTAACCTTTGAGAGTTTACTATTTTTGAGCTAATACGGGTCATTTTGAATTGTAATATCTTATTTTTGATTTATGAATGTCCTCTTCAATGAACAACTAGGTGCGCGGAAAAGATTGCAGAGCGTGTGAACTGAAAGAATAAATAAAGGAAGCACCCTCCAGGGCATGTCGACAAATCTGGGCTTTATTTTTATTAGCGCTTTTATTTGTTTCACGTCTGAACTGGTTTCAGGTGCGTTCCCCTGATGCGCGCACGCACACCCCAAATTCATAGACGATGAGGAGGTCGTTAGGTGGTTTAACAGGAATTATTAACCAGTTTATTTTTTCCCCCGAGAAAGCAACTATGCCCTGGCAAACATCGGCGGAATGGAGCACAATGCCTTAATACAGCTCCACGATTCAGTGACAAGCAGGGAATTACTGTAAAATATAATGCTGGCGAGAGGCAGCAAGTGGCGCCCCTGGCTCTCCGAAGGAAACCAAAATGGAGTCCAGGAAGACAGCCCAAGGCCGGGTCCTCCTATCCTGCTATTACCGAGCCGCAGGCCTGAAGTCTGAATGACAGTGGCCTGAGCCCTTTCAAACGACAGAGAGGAGGTCAATTTTGGTAATGAGGAAATGGAAGTGGTGGCGCCCAAGATCACTGACCCTTGCAGTTTCTTGTGCGAGGCAGGAGCAGTGAAGTGCGCCGGGAAATTACGGTGCAGGGAAACAGTGACACACCGTCACAGGACACAGGAAACAACCGCCCTCCAAGGTGCATCCATCACATCGATGCTATCAACCTTAGGCGGATGCCTCGTCTCAAACTGGGCCAAATCGGGCACGACGGTTTTGCAAAGAAACAGGGGAGACAACCTGCCAAAAATGAAGAACAAGAGTCTGATCTGGGAGTACAGTTCCCACTGTCTCACGACGAGGTGGGTTCTAGATGCTGGTCAAGCAGACTAGGTGTGGTCATGTGAGGCCTGTGGCCCTGTGGGAAGTCACGTGCTTCATGGACGGGTATTGAGTGGATCCCAGCTCTGTCCAAAAATGGGAGCATTTGTGCCTGGGACCCGTGGTTCTTTATCAAATGGTGCAGACTTTATTTCAATATTGGAATGACCAATTGAACATCAGCAATAATCTTAACACTGCTTCAATTGTTTACCAACATGTTTCTGATTGCAGCCCTTTGTGATGCAGAATGAAGGAAGAATAGCTTGTTAGCAGGGTTAATTGGAAATGTGCCTTTGAGATCTGATTACCTCTTCATATTTCATGTCCTTGGGCATTTTGACCGATTCATAAACAAGGAATTTCTGATAAGGCACTGACCACAATTGAGGAAGTTTATATCCCAGGCTAGTCATCCGACGCTCGAGTATCTGATGATTTGTAGAGCTCCAAAGATTTTTTTTATGGCCGTGGACATCCCCTGACAATAAATCAGAATGGCAGTTTTAGACCAGAGCCAGCTGAGGGGCCATGCTGATGAATTCTTCAGTTTGACGTTCTTACTATCATTTTTGTCAGTTTGGCCAGTAGAGTAAAGTGGAGGGGGAAAAGAGAAATGTTGGCAAGGAAGACATGGGAATATTGAGAAGTATCGGGACTTTAAGAGGGCACAAAGACCAATGGATGATACCATGATATAGAGCAAAGATGATTCCTGAAGAAGAAGAAAAAAAAGTTCTTCCAACTGTAGCTAAGACCTTAAGAGGTATCAGGAAGGTTGATGAAGTTGTAACAAAAGTAGAGGTTTCTCAAATTGCTTTTCCTACATGTGACACTACAGAAAAGTCCCAGTCTTTCAAGGAATAGACGACTTCCAAGTCACCAAGAGGAAGCCAGGGCACATAATGGCGAAAGGACATGACATCCTCAACTCACACAATACTCAATACCGTAATGGCAATTACAAATGCCCAAATAGGAAGTTTTACTCGCATAAGCTGAGCTTGCAAGCTGGTAAATTATTGTGGGGGTCATGTATTTGATGTCAATTTCACGATTGGAAGTCTAAGGGTGGAGTCTAGCGTGTCAATCTGGAGATAGCCAATGAGACCTCTGTGGGCATTGCTTTCTCTGAGAAGTCTGGGAAGCCTCGCAATATTTCTTTCTTGGAGATGAGAGACCATTGGCCCAGTTGTTGGGAGATGCTGACTGACAAGCCAGGATGGCAGCATCCGAGGAACTGGAGGAGTTGGAGGAGAAGCCACACAGTCTTAGCCTGATGGAACCAGACCTCTGTAACTGGAGAAGCCATGTGGAGACCCCTGCCAGTGCTGGGATGCTTCGACTGCATGTACTTTGTGAGCCAGAAGGAGCCTTTCTAGACTGTATTGGACATATGGGCTAATGTTGGCTTTATGACCTTGGACTGGACTGGGTTCAGATGCTTTCTCAATGTTCCATTCCTCTTATATATAAACCTTTCCCTTATATCCATACGTGTGTTTATGAATTTGTTTCTCTAATCTACCCAGACTGACACAATTATTATCGGAAAATATTATCAGGCTATAAAGAAGTGAATGTTTCATGCAATTTTAAAAACCTAGGTACTGTACACTTGAAAAGTGTTTTCATTGTGCTAGACAATGTCTTACTTTAAAGGCTTCAGGGTCAAGGTTGGTGGTAGAAGTAGGTGAAGAGGTCATGTTTATCTTTAGTCTACCTAGCAATGTACCAAAAATTCAAGTGACTGTTCTTAATAGTCAAAAGAAGATAAGCTAGGGTCTAAACTTCACTTATTTTCAAAATTAGTTTATTTTTAGCAATTCCACAGACATACAAATCACATATCAGACATTTCAATAATTCCCTCACCTTCATAAGAAAACATCAAAATCATGAGAGTAGAACTATTGTCACAATCAATGCCAGGAAATTTCTTCTCTCTTGTGATCATTGTTACTGGAGTATACACTTCTTAAGTCTCAGTCTTCTAGAGGCCTTCTGAGACCACACATAAAAGGTGGCAGGAAGCAAACATTTGAAAACCTCCATACCCTATTATGCATTTTAACTTTACATCTTAAATTAATCCTAATTGAAAATAGCTCTAAAGGATATAGTATTACCAATTTTGCACCATTTATTCCATTGTGATTTCATACCCATCATTACCCATTTAAAAAAATATCTCCAACCAATTCTTCTAAATCTTCTGTAACTTTAACATGCTTCTCTTTTCTCATTAAAATGGTATTTTCATAACTCTTTTCTATAGAATTGCTTACTGCTGTAATGAAAGTTTGATTTTTGAAAGCCTTTACCAGGTTTTGCTCTCATGTGTCTCTCTATAATTAGAAAAAATACCATATAAGTGGAACTTTTAAAAAAATCATTTTATTGGGGGCTCATACAACTCTTATCACAGTCCATAATCCATTCTTTGTGTCAAGCACATTGGTACATTAGTTGCCACCATCATTCTCAAAACACTTGCTTTCTACCTGAGCTCTTTGTATCATCTCCTCGTTTTTCTTCCCCCTCCCTCCTGCCCCCTCCCTTATGAACACTTGATAATTTATAAATTTTTATTATTTTGTCAGGTCTTACATTGTCCAACAACTCCCTTCACCCACTTTTCTGTTGTCTGTCCTCCAGAGAGGAGGCTATATGTAGATCCATGTCATTGATTCCCTCTTTTTACCCCACCTTCCCTCAATCGTCCTGGTATCACCATTCTCACCACTGGTCCTGAGAGGCTCATCTGTCCTGGATTCCCTGTGTTTCAGTTCTAATCTGTATCAGTGTACATTCTCTTGTCTAGCTGTATTTGTAAGGTAAAATTGAGATCATTATAGTGGGGGGGGGGGTTAGGAACTAGAGGAAAGTTGTATGTTTCACAAGTGCTGTCCTGCACACTTACTGGTTCATCTCCTCCCCTTGACTCTTTTGTAAGGGGATGTCAAGTTGCTTACAGAAGGGCTTTGGGTCCCCACACCGCACTCCCTCTCATTCACAATGATACGATGTTTTGTTCTTTGATGCCTGATACCTGATCCCAGTCCATATTTCATTATCACACAGGCTGGTATTCTCCTCCCATGTGGAGTTTGTTGCTTCTCAACTAGATGATCACTGTTTATCGTCAAGCCTTTAAGACCCCAGGCACCATATCTTTTGATAGGCGGGCACAATCAGTTTTTTCATCACACTTGCTTTTGTACTCGCTTTGTCTTCAGCGATCATAACAGGAATACGAGCATCATGGGATGCCAATTTAATAAAACAAAGTGTCCTTGCATTGAAGGAACACTTGTGTGGAGGCATAAATGGAACATTTTTAACTTAGAAGATTTTCTGTCATTTTAATGTCCTAAGTCTTTTTAAAAATGTATTCTCCTGGATGAAGCCATTTTTTTTTTTTTTTAGGCATCACTGCCCTCAGGTGGTGGGAGTAGGAGGCCCAGCCTTTGCTCCTGGGAGCCAGAATTGAACCTCGATCCCCGTGGGCCACAGTCCCGCGCACAACCACTACGCCACCGGGGCTCAGCCCGATGATGTCATTTTTTAAAAAATAAAATAATACACAATTTAATGACGCAGATATTTTTAAGATATTTGGGAAAACTTATTGAATATAGAAAGAAAAGTTTTATTGGAAATTTTTCTCTTAATGAGATGGGGTGATGGTTACGGGTCTCAGAGCAATATAAAAAAACATTTATTTATCTGACACATTGGGGATATTTATCCATTGAGATAGTCATACACCCTATCAGTTGAGCTATTGAGAACATTCTAGTACTACCTACAACTTTTCAGCTAGAACACGGTCCAAATACACTATTATTGAATCCTGACTTCGTGGCAGAGTTCCTAGCATCCTGAAAATGCTCAATGAATATTTCTTTTCTTCAGCTTCCCATTTCTCATTTTGCTGATCTTCAGTCTCCTTGCAAGTGGTCACTAGTCTAACAACTGAGTTACTTCAACTCTGCTGTTAGATGTCATTGAATTCATTCTAATTCATATAGACGCCCATATACAACAGAACAAAACACTGTCCACACCTATGCTACCCTCACAAGTCATCTTATATTTCACCTCATTGTCCATACATCTTGTCAAGGGTCTTTTTCATTTTTCGCTGCCCCTCTACTTTATCAAGGATGATGTCATTCTCCAGGGACTGGTCTCTCCTGAAAACATGTCCAAACTACGTGAGATGAAGTCTCACCATCCTTACCTCTAAGGAGTATTCTCACTGTGCTTCGTTTCAGAGAGCTTTGCTTGCTCTTTTGGAAGTCCATGGCACTTTCAATATTCTTTGCCAGCACCATAATTCAAGTACATCAAACCTTCTGTCACCCTTATTCAATGTCCAACGTTCATATGTTTATGAGGTGATTAAAAATAAGAGGTTCATTTTTAGCACAGTCTTCTGGCATAAACATTTATAAACAGACCTTCTCCTTGATATCACAACATTCTCTTCATACCTGGAAACAAAAATTCTTAAAAAGAGGGATTGGTGTGTGGAGACACCTTTAACTAAATGTTTTAATGCAATATATGCATAAAAATTTCTAACATCAATGCTATTGGAAAAAAATCAAGAAACTTTGCCTTAAGACATGTAAGCTACAACACTTTATGGAAAGAAAAAACTGCTCACCAAGTGAAAAAGCTGTGTTTCATCACGAATGCTAAATGCCTACAATATGTCAAGCAAGTTGAACCTGCTCTTGGATATATGATACCTGGAGCACTTGAGTCATTTTTTAAAACACAGATGGTGTTTCAGAAATCATCTACCTTCCTATTTAGCATAAGTAGGCATAGGTTTCTTCACGTGTAATGACTCCTGTTTCTACCCCCTGCCCGAGCGCACCGCCTACGATTTACACGGTCTGACTCCAGACTTCCCCAGTGGTCTCCTGATACCCTTCCCTTGGAGAGTGCCTGTGGTTCTACAGAGGAAAAACACTCTTCGCAGCAGGCATTTTTTTTAACAGATTAAAAAATATATATATAGCAATGGCTCATTATCCTTTTTAAACCATAGATTATTTACCACTGTTATTATTACTATTATTTTGGCTAGGATATTTCTGCTTCACTTCATAGTGAGCATGCAAAGTATTTCAAAACCTCTTTAAAAATGAAACCAATATCTCATTTCAAAATGAAAGATTTTAGGATAAATTCCTTGCAAAGGCAAAATATGGCACTACAAATATCCTTTTGTTGTTGTTGTTAGCAGCAAGTCCTAGTATAGCAACTCAACAGTGATGGCTATTTTATAATCACCCGATGATTGAATTATTTACTATTCAAATTAATAGTCTTTAGAGTGTGCACCCTCTTAGCCATCAGGTTCTTTTTTCCTTACATATTTTACTTTTGCAGCTCTTGCCAGTCATTGTGAAGAGACATCTTGGTATTTACTTCTTCTAGGTATGTGACAGCCACAGGCTTCTGACTCTTTATTTTTAAATTTTAAAATGACTTATGTTTGATTTGAAAAAGTAGAGGCAAAAAACAAAACGCTTTTTGTTTGTTTGCTTGTATGTTTGGGGGTATCAGCTATAAAAAGTCATCTTCAACAGAATTTTATCCTCATCGTGACTGGAGAGGCCTGAGACCATGACACGACTCCATAATCCATAGTGGAATGTGGCCATGTAAGAAGATGCATTAAATCGAACCATCTGTAAGTATCATCATGTGCATCAAAAATGTTTAAATGGTGTGCTTTCAACCTAATTAGTAGTCGTTGTCTATAGGCCCTCTCATTTGTGAGATGAAGGCTGACTTCCTCAGGAAAATGCTGTGGATGATCCATTAAGGAATAGTTCCAAAGAGTAGGAAAGTGTCTTCATAACATAATATCTTGTGTAGTTCCAGTGTGTGTTAGTAAGGATTCTCCAGAGAAACAATACCAGGACACTTAATATTTTATAGATAGATAGATGATAGATAGATAGTTAGATAGTTTAGATAGATAGATGATAGATAGATAGATAGATAGATAGATAGATAGATAGATAAAGCATGAAAGACTATTACAGTTAATTAGTCCACACAGCAATACAGAGAGATGACTCAGTTCAATTCACTTCCATGGAACAATTTATATACTGGAAGTCCTTCAACTCATGAGGACTGCTGGGTCCAAGGTTAAGGAAGCAGACAGCTGAGTCTTCCCTCAGGCAAAGCAGGGAGAACCCACCCACCCACAGGCAGGAAACAGCAGGGTAGCAGGCCCAGACAGGCTATCAAATTCAAGCAATGCAAGATGACAGGATCCACCAGCCTCAAGCTCAAACAGTGTGCACACTAGCAGTGTGGTGAAGCAGGTCTCAAAGAAACCTCAAGTTCTAGTGGCACAATCCATGGGTTGGTGGTCCCATAGGTAGAGTAGCTCACAAGCTGAGGCAGAGAACTAGCTAAAGCAGCCACACACAGTTCAATCAAAAGAGAGCAAGAGAGGGGGGGCCTTGCTGAGCCATGTATCTCTTTGCCTTCCAAGCAAATTGTGACCTCATTAATCCCACATGTTCCTATTTCTAGGTTGGCACAGTAAATCTACCTATGCCACAGTGTGTTTCTTCGAATCATTTTATGCTGCTAACATTTCAAAAGGTGGCCTGCCTTTCAATGGGCTGTCTCTTCAGTTCTGCACCATGAGTCTTCTCCGGAGTAAAAGAGAGTCTTTCAGTGTCCACGAAAACTCAATGAGGAGTAAGTGAAGCCAAGCCCGCTCAGAAGTTGGAAAGAGTTTACCAAAGAGAGTAAGGCGAATATACAAAACCATACTGAGTATCTTGAAGGTTGATTCATGATAGTTATATTCACTAAAATTAACTCTATCTTAAATATGTCTTAATGCACTTACAAGGTAAGTGCTACACACCAATTGCCATGGAATCAGTCCCAACTGATGCGAACCTCATGTGTATCAGAGTACAACTGTGTACTCCTTAGGGGTTTTCCATGGTCTATTTTTTGGAAGTAGCTCAACAAGCTTCTGAGGCTATTTTGAGTAGACTCCAACTTTCAGTGTTTGGGTTAGCAGAGGAGTGACTTCCCATTTGTACCATCCAAGGACTCCTAAGATAAACAGGGTGTGTTAGAGAAAACTAAAATTTCAAAATATTAAGTGACTCATATAGGACCACCAGTGAGAAAGTGTAATGTCTAAGACTGCCATTATAGCTTGCCTCTAAGGAGATTCCAATTCATAGTGACAATATACGAGAGAATAAAATTTCCCCCTTGGGTTTCCTAGGGTATATACAATTGCTAGGAGTTGAAACAGTCTCAATGGCAATAGCCTTGTCTGTAGGTCATTTAGTGGACAGGTAGATCATAAGGTTTAAACTCCTAACCTTGTGCTTAGCAGCTTAGTGCTTAACCAGTGTGCCATCCAAACCCAAACCAAATTCATTGTCACTAAGTTGATCCCAACTTATAGTGACCCTATAGGACAAGGCAGAGTTACCCCTATGGAACTCTAAAGCTGCATATGTGCATGAGAATAGAGATCTCACCTTTCCTCCAAGGACTGGCCCTTGGGTTTGGACTGGGGACCTCTAGATTAGCAACCCAACATGTAACCAACACAAGGGGCCTCCTAATCATGCCACGAGGGCTTTTTTATTTGGACTCTTGTTTGATGCCAGATGCCAAATTAGCACCAAATCTAGGAACTCTGAGTGCAACAGGAAAATGCTCTGCCCCATTCTTACAATTGTTAAATCATAACCCTTGCAACCAGTGGGACAATCCATCTCAATGAAGGTCTTTCTCTTTTTCACTGACCCTCTGTGTGTTAGTCTGTCCAGGTAGATAGAGAAACAAATCCATGAATATGTAATGTCTATAAGGGAGAGGTTTACGTACAAGAGGAATGGAACACTGAGCAAGCATCCCGATCCAGTCCAAGCCCACAGCCTGACATTAGCTTATATATCTGATACCAAAAAAAATCTGATACCACTCTATAAACTCTTCGTCAGATTCATGAGGCACAAGCAATGACACCAGGACAATCACAGGACAGTGGGTGCAGGGTCTTGTGTATCCATGACTATAGAAGTATCGCAGTGTTGGCAGGGACTTCTCTGTAGCTTTTGAAGGATTTCAGAACTAGCAGAAGTTTCCATGTGGCTTTTCTGGCTTCAAAGGTCTGATTCCATCAGGGTAAGCCCATGTGGCTTCTCCTCCAGAATATATCACAGGAAGCCTGCCTTGTGTCTTATCAGTAGAACGACTCCAAGGGACTGAACCTTGTGTCTTATGAGTAAAGCGTCTCCAAGGGAAATACGACCAGATTTCCCAGAATTCTCAGGAGAAAGTCATGCTCACATAGAGATCTCACTGGTTATCTCCAGATTAACAAGTTAGACTCCACCCCTACACTCCCAATCCTGAAATTGATTCAATTAGTGACTGACGCCCTCTGCTTTATGAAGAATGATATTCTTTTCTAGGGACTTGTCTCTCCCACTGACATGTCCAAAATACCAGACAGAAATCTCGACCTCCTTGCTTCTAAAAGCATTCTGGCTATATTGATGAAAGACAGGTTTGTTTGGACTATAAAAAATAGTCTAGGTTATTTTTTCTGCCTCATATTTGCATTTTTTTCATCATCTCATTCTTACGTTTTTTTAATGCTTTGGGAAATAGTAATTGAACATGCAGGATATCTGGCAGAACACCCATCTACCCGGCTTCTTCCCCTGACCTCTATGACAAGGCCAAACACAGGATCTCCATTGCCCATCCCCACGTCCTCTCCTCCCGTGCAGTCCCTTGCTCACATGCCAATGATGTACAA
Organism: Nesogale talazaci; assembly: GCA_004026705.1. Classification (NCBI taxonomy): domain Eukaryota; kingdom Metazoa; phylum Chordata; class Mammalia; order Afrosoricida; family Tenrecidae; genus Nesogale; species Nesogale talazaci. The sequence continues at coordinate 55,459 of PVJH01000040.1, read as the reverse complement.
CGATCATATCTGGTGGCTTGGGGGCAGCTTCTCAGAGTCAGGTACTGCTCTCCTCCTTTGAGCAGGTAAGGGATGAGGCTTGCGAACAACTCAGACTCCTTATGAAAGGGGGAGGGGGAGGGGGGAGGCCCCAGTTACTCATTTAAACATAGAGCCAACGGTGAGGATGGCCAGGACCGGGCGGTGTTTCCCTCTCTTGTACTGGGGTTGCTGTGAGTTGGAACTGACCGAAAGGCACCTCATGCCAAGACGCTTCTCAGGAGAATGGAGATCGACGTGTATTGGCTGTGGGCAAGAAAGGAAAGGAGGGACACCTGCCCCTCTTCAGAGAGAGTCCACAGGTTCAGTGTCTAATTTTTATTTTTGCTGTAGTCCAATGAAATTGAGTATGCTCTGGGGGCAAAAATCCTGTGACACAAACACATATCACGCATGGTGACTTCCCTTAAGAAATTTGTAATCTTAAGAATAACTTGGACAAACAAATGGGAAAATGCCTGGCCAAAAGCCCAGTGCTGGTGTGGATGCTAAAATGCTTGTAATGATAGATGTCACAAGAGATTCGTCCATAAAAATCTTGAGTATAAATTGACTGACCCTCAAGAAACTAGGAATTCTAAAGAGCTGCTTTAATTTCCATATAATTGTCAAACACTAGAGCCACGGAAGATCAATACAATGTACTTCTCTTTGAGAAAAAGTGCCTGCCTATTTGAGGTGCTGGGTGGCCTGGAAATATGCAGCAACACATGACTTTAAACTCTCATCTGCTAGCTTCACTGTCATGAAAGAGTCAATACAAACCACTTGGATTTATGTAGTAACTGTCCTCCACGAACTAGAGGAAAGCACAGGAGAGAATTGGACAATGTGTTTAAAAATAAGTAAATTTGGAGTTGGAAATATTACCATTCCCAAATGGCTTTAATGTATGAATATGTATAATACATTAGAGTTAATCAAGGTAATATTTTTTTTGGTTTCTTTTTTTTGGTTTTTTGTTTTTTTGTGTGTGGGCATCACTGCCTCTGGTGGTCGTGGGCACTACCCAGCCACTGCTGGATTTGAACCACCAAGCCCGCGGGCTGCAGTTCCGCACTCAACCACTGATGCCACTGGGGCTCAGCCCCAAGGTAATATTTAAAGTCAGTTAATCCTAGTGACAAGAACCTGGGTGGCACAATGGTTAAAGACTTGACCAATAACTGAAAAGTTAGCAGTTTGCACTCCCAAGTGTTTCTGCTGACGAAACCCCCTTTACGTGGAGTACAGCCTGGGAGGTGCCATTCTGCTGGGTCCTCTAAGGTCGTTTGAGTGGACATCAACTAACTCCATGGCACACAATACCAACAAATCCAAAGGCCAGATACATTTTGAGTTTGACACCCTGATGCCCTCACTTTTGACTGCATGGATGTGTATATTGAACTTGTATCTTTAAAAAATTTTAAGAATATTTGAGATCTGTAAGAAATACAGTCAAACATACACTTCAGTCTCATCTTGTCTGTGGAAACTCAGAAATCAAGCCTTTGAAATGGATCATTGGGTGAGGACAGGAGTCTTCAGGAAATAGAACACCCAAAAATACGTCAACTGTCATGGCTTGGCTAGCGTACTCCCCAAAATATATGTCAAATTTGCTAGGTCATAATTCTCAGTTAGGTGTGGCTATCTTCCATCTTGCCATCTAGTGCCATTATTCTCTTTCTTGTCATGTGTAGCAGAAAACATATCATCAGCATGTGAATAAGGGGATGTTAAGATAATATTTTGAAGAGTTTTGTACAGGAGGGAGTATCCAAGTTCTCATGTGATGCTTTACTTGCAGTCACTGCTCTTACTTAAGTCAAAACCTTGTTGGAGGCACATTTTCATCTGATAAGACATAAAGGGATAGAAAAGAAGGCAGCGAGAAGAAACCTGACTGCCATCAAAAACGAAGAATCAGGAGTGCAGCACATCCTTGGACATGGGACCCAATACCGAGATGCTTCTAGATACAAGGGAAGATTAACACCAGGCACATGGAGATCTCCAGAGAACACTGAACCCACAGAACTTAAAAGACAAAGTCCTTTCCCCAGCGCTGACACAAGAGATTGTGCTACAGCTGGTGCTTTACATTAAACTTTTAGGCTCCTAAACCACGAGAGCACAAATTTCTGCTTGTGAAAATCAACTACTTGTCATACTTTGGATGCAGTAGCTCTAGATGACCAAGACAGAGTTTGGTGCCAAGAGTAGGATGCTGTTCTAAGAGATACATAAAACGTGTGAACAGTTTTGTAACTGGGTCATGAGAACATGCTGAAATGGTTGTAAAAAGGCCAAGAACAAAATCCTAAATGGCTTGAAAGAGATCGCTAATAGAAATATGGAAGCTAAAGGTTATTCTAAGGCTGAGCCCCTGTGATTGTGGCATAGTGGCATAGTGGTTGTGTGCGGGACTGCGACCCACAGGGCTGGCGGTTCATATCTAGCAGCAGCTCTCCAGGAGCAAGACTGGGCTTCCTATTCCCACCAGGGTAGTGATGCCCTAAAAAAAAAAAAAAAAGGTTATTCTAATAAAGTCACAGAAGAAAGGGAGGAGAGACTTGGGAAAAGACTCTCATCTTAAAGATACATATGGTACCACCAACAGAATGCTACTGGATATGTGGACAGGAAGTATGGTTCTGGTGAGATGTTAAAAGAAAATCATTCTCCTAGGTTGGATAATAGAGGAAGGGCAATGCTTTTCATGGAGTGGCAAAAAACCTTATCTGACCTACGTTTGAATGTTTGGTGGAAGGTAAAATTTAAGAGTGTCGAGCTCAGCTCTACGGCTGGGGAGAGTTCTAAGCAAGTGCTTACATAAAATGCACTATTCCTCCTTGCCATTTACTGTAAAGCACAAAAAGGAAATAGATAGGCTTAAAACGAACCCTACAAAATTAAAGATTTGAAAATTTAGGTTGAATAATCTAAAGACACACATTCTAGAATTTTCACCAGGGATGAAGCTCCACAAACTTTTGTTAAAGAGACTAACCCTGTGACTGATGAATCTAAGTACAACAGCAAAAAAAAAAAAAAAATCCCATCACGTTAGACTTGGTAGGATAGAAAAAAAATGGAAGGAGAAAATACTATCTGCTTCATGGAAATGTAAAACTGCCCACCACCATTATCAGTTCTGACTCATCATAGCCCTACCGGACATAGTAGAATTGTTCCCTCGGGTTTCTGAGAAGGGAAAGCTATACAAGAACAGACAGCGTCATCTGTCTCCTTTGGAACTGCTGGTAGGCTCAACTGCTGACCTGGGGTGTAGCAGTTGAATGCATTCCTGGTGGTGCCAAGCAGAAAGCAGGCCAAAGGAGCTACAGCTGTTGTCCTTCAGGAAAAACTAAACAAAACAAAGACTGTCCCTGGAGAAGCTGAGAGATCTTCAGAATTGCCCCTGTGGTTTTCCGAAGATACAAATCCTTACGGGAGTAGAAAGCCTCAACGTTCTCCCAAGTCTTATTGTTTAGATGGTTCTAAATCAGAACTCCAAGTTCTGGGCTTTGGGAATATTTTTGGGGCCTATCACCTTTGAGAAAGAGTTTTGTCTCAGTTTAGCTTTCTCTCTGATCTTGTCGCTCCCTGGAGATCTTTATCAAACCAGTCATCTAGAATTATCTTCTTTTTCCTCTGCCTGCTTCATGCTTGCTTACTGGTTTTCAGCCAGGTCAAAGCACTACAAAGTTATAGACACAGGGGAGAACCCATGTGTTTGATTCCCAGTGGCACCTCAAATTCACCAGCAATAACTTCCCAGTAGCATACGTAACCTTAGTATACTCTTCCTACCCTTAATATGCTGCCTTTGATATGCTCTTACTATGAGTCAAGCATTGTTCTAAACTCAACTCAGGCCGTCACTTCATGCTGACTCACAGCTACCCTGTAGGGCAGGATAGAACTGCCTCTTTGAGTTTTGAAGACTAAAGCTGCTTAGGGGAATAGACAGCTTCACCTTTCCCCCAAGAAGCAGCTGGTGATTTGAAGCTGCTGGCCTTGTGGTTAGCAGTCTGATTTGTAATGACTACGCCAATAGGACTCCCAGGCACTTGCTATGTATTATCTCATTTAATACGATCATCCACAGGAAGAAGTATTATTATTATTATTTCTCTTCTTCGGATGGAATACTCCTCACTCTGGGTAAATATTAGAATCAGAAGGCCGATATAGATCTATTTGGCTGCAAAGCTTACACTCCGGCCCCATGTGCACACAGCCTGTTGTCCTGAAAGAGCCTGAGTTTGACTTGTGGGATCTTTCTTTAAGAAGTGGTTAGCAGGATTATGTCTGGCAGCTGTGGCCATAAAAAGAATGCCAACCAAAGCAGGCTTCCAAGGTGTGGCAATTACATATTTATATACAACGCTCCCCTTGAATTGGAGAACTGACCCCACTTTATGGACCATTACCTTTGACCTGCTGAGGCTAATCGCTTCCTCTTTAAAGCTTGAGCTGCCACTATATCAGTGGTTTGTAACCAGCATTGACTCAATTTTATGCATGGCACAAGTCCTTGTTAGGGCCAGAACTTTGAAACACTTGCTCTTATTTTCTCCATGGCCACCACATGACTTCCTGCAAACCAAATCCATTGCTATTGGGTTGATTCCGAATCACAGTGTTTCTGTGATAGTGTTTATGAGACTTAAAGTATTTTCCAAACAGACATACTCATTTTCCTCCCAAAGAGCAGCTAATGGGCTTGAACCACTGACCCTGTGATAGTACTCCAATGCCTAACCCACAACACCCACCAGGTTCTTTATAACGTCTCTTGGGAACTGTAATATAAATTGCTAGTGCCTTATTATGCCATGTAATATGAGAGAACTTGTGGTGAAAGGGAAACATTTGGACTATCTTTTCTTTCTTTTTTCTTTCTTTCCTTCCTTCCTTCCTTCCTTCCTTCCTTCCTTCTCTCTCTCTCTCTCTCTCTCTCTCTCTCTCTCTCTCTCTTTCTTTCTTTCTTTCTCTTTCTGGCATCACTGCCCTAGTGGGAGTAAGAAGCCCAGCCTTGCTCCTGGAGAGCTGCTGCTGAATTTGAACTGTCAACCCTGTGGGTCGCAGTCCTGCACACAACCACTGGGCCACAAGGGCTCAGCCATCTTTTCTATTAAAGAGGTAGGAACCCAGGTTCAAGAGGTAATTGGCCTATGGTAGGATATATCAGGAATAGAATGTAAAAACCTTACCATAATAATTCCCCAAGGAGAGGAAATGCCAGGATGTCCTAATCCATCTGAACTGAAGAGACCTCTTGGCATAGTGCTTACGAGTTTGACTGCTAACAGCGCTGGCAAGGCAAGGGTCTCCCTTCAGGTATCAAGGTCTATCAGCATGCCGCCATGTGTCTTGTCAGTAGAGCATCTCCACGGGACTGGAGAGTTCCCAGAATTCTCGGGGGAAAGCCATGCCCACACAGAAGTCTCACTGGCTATCTCTAGATAGACAGGCTAGACTCCACCCCTACACTCGCAATCCTGCAGTTGGCACAAGAGTACCTGAGTGCCACAAGACTCAAGGACAAGATGAGGCTTTCCCTTCAAGAAGAGCTACAGTCTCAGAAACCCCACAGTGCGATACACGCTCTTCAATAGGGTTGCTTCTGCAAGTTGGCATCAGCTAGTGGCAGCGAGTTGGGTTTAGTAATAGAATTAGAAACGTCAGTACACTTACAGCAGGACCACTCCCCACAATCAATCAATCAATCAGCCAACAATTAATATCTTTTGATTGCCTCTTGTGTCTAAGGCACTCAGTCAGGGTCTGTGGTGAATGATAAGGCCAATTAGATAATTACATCCTTAACAATGGAGGCTTCAATTATGATCCTGCACTGGGGGTTAGCGCAGCTCCCCAGAATCTAATAAGGTCCATTGTCAGACTCCATCTAATTCAGCGTGTTCCAAGAACCTCTTCTAGTCAAACTTATCCCTGCTCAGTTGAGTCTGGGGCTGTGCAGGCAGTAATGATATTGCAGGCTTTAGAACTGGGCTTGTATCTGAATGCAAACATCAGGGAATTACCTGACTGGGAGTCCCTCTTCTCCTTATGGAACTTGGACTAATAAATATCTATCTTGTGGGGTAGTTGGGGTTCCATGATATTCAATGCCTTTCACTGAGTAAGTACTCAATAAAGCCAAGCTGTGATGTCTACATTACAGTTAGCATCCCAACCCAAGTCCTCACTTTAAGTCTGAAGCATGCAGTCCTGTTGGGGATGTCAAGAATAAAGCATGGGACATGGGGATCCTAAGGCTTGCTGAAATTTCAAAGCAGACTCCTGAGATTTCAGAGCAGGACTAGCTCTGTGACTTGCAAGGGTAAGGAGCAAGAGACACTTGCCTCACTTTTCTGATCACATTATTACACTTCTCCGGGGCAGTGTGCTCATCTGCCATTTTCTGTCTCTGAATGTGACCTGGCTGAGATTACAAACAGTGGCCAGTTTGGCTTTCCACACTGTAAGAGGATCAGGGAGTTGTTTGAGTGCTGCAGAAAAGAAGAGTGAGTGGATAAGTAGTTCGCTGGTAGGTCACATACTACAAAAAGAAACAGCAGGTGGGTTTGATAGGCATACACCAGAAGAGGAAAGGGTATAGATGTTAGCATCTGAGTGCCATTTGACAGAGGAGATGGTTGCTTAAAGGACACACTAGCCACAGATAGAGACCTGACACTGACATTGATAAAGCACTACAAACAGCTAACAAAGATGGTGGTAAGATCCAGTTCTGGAAAAACTGGGAGGATCTAAACAGTTATATTTCTTGAGCCCCGGAGAAAGAATCTTACCTGGACATAGAATTTGGCCTGACTCACCACAAATTTGCCTCTGTTTTCAGCATGGATTTATTTGACTATTTGGAAATCTATAGAAACTTCCAGAAAGAGACTAGGAAATGAATGAAACAAAAGAAAGAAGAGAGTCATATAAATAAAAATCTAGGACTTGAACTCATTTTTCATACTAGTCGTGGTTATTCAATATTTATAAATGATTGCATACTACCATGCAGACTTTAGAAAGGCACAGTTCAAATAGTTCATGTCCTTGGAGTGGAAATCCAATCACAAGACATGTTTACTATCTGTGTTACGGATCTTCGATATCTATTTGTGCCTTGTGATTTACTTTTAGGGACTATTCATGGGAGAAGAAAACTTAAACCACTTTAGTGTATCTTGTCAAGAGGCAGGGTTAGTCTTCCCCTTGGGTCTTTTCGGATTTGCATAAAATGACAAGGCTGAGGATGAGAGATACCCTTGGCACAGCAGTTTTCAAGTTCTACTTGTAGGACAGTAGGGTTGTATTTTAAATTTTTCTAATAGAGTAGCTCTGCTAACCACCTTTGTCCATTATTCTATTCATGCAATCCATCATCAATGAATATATGAATATTTATGTGGCACAATAATATGTATAGCACTTTATCAGGCAATTCCCTTAACCACCTTTGCAGTCTTCTGTGAACAAATATCAGTGAGATACCTAGGCCCTCTTCGGGGCCAACTTTTAACCTGATTAATTGAAATTCTAATCTTGCCAGGCAAGTAATAGGAGGTAACAAAATACAAAGGAAATTACCAAGACAGTGGCCTGAGTCCTTAAGTCTGAGCCAGAATCCCCAGTGTCCTCAGTGAGATCTGCAGAGCTGGCTCCATGGACAGCAGTGTAAGAAAGAGCAGCACTGACTCTCACGCCTGATAGGAGCGGGTCATTCTAGGACCCTGCTCAAGAACTGCTGTTTTCTTTGTCTACATCAACAAGCATGTAAAAGCTTTATGCTACCACCATCACCACCACCACAAATATCTATATACTTTTATTAAGCTTTCAACAATGATGTATTCATTTTCTTTGGTTGCTATAACCAAGCATCACAAAACAGATGGTTTAAACCACCAGGAGTCCATTGTCCCACAGATCTGGAGGCTAGACATCCCAAATCAGAGCCCCAGTGAGAGCGGACATTTCTGGAGAACAGCCTTCCTTGCTTCTTCCTACCTCTTCATGGTTCCTGAAGGAACCATTGGCATGTGGTGTCAAGTTAAAGGGATTCCAAATTCTGCCTCCCTCTCTACTGGGTGTTCCTGTGTCTCTATGTCTTTTCCATTTTTATATGAATAGAAGTCATTTGAAGTTAGGGCCCAGCCTAGTCTAGCATGAGGAGGCTTCAGAATGTTAATGGGAAAATGGAATGAATAGATAATGGAATTTCTCCAGTGCTTCTTTAATTTCTTTTGTGAGGCCTCATGTTACCCTGATGACATTTGCAATGCCTCTATTTCCATATAGAGTCTTAATGATGGGTACCGCAGATCAGCAATCCAATACATTTCTGAGGGGAACACATTCAATCCCTAGTATATATTTTACCAAGAATCATGGCTGGATATTAGAGTGGGAGGCTTTATATGTGGCCCCTGGTACTACTTTTATTTCTCCAATGTTGTAGAAAAAGAGAGAAGGCCAACTGATTAGACGTGCTTCGTGGGGCAGGGGGAGTGATGGCAGGGGGATCTTTCGCATAGGTACTATTTCCTAGGGCTGCTCAAACAAAATACCACAAAGGAGGTGGCATTAACCTTCAAACATGTAAGGTCTCCATTCTAGAGACCAAAAGTTCAAATGCAGAATGTAGGCAGAGCCATCTTCTCTCTGAAGGCTCCACGTGAGATGGTCCTTTCTGCTCTGTCTCAGTTTCTAGTACCCCCAGGTACTCCTCGGAGAGCAGAGGTTTCTTTATATAGCACAGTGCATAGTGTAACATCAAAGAAGGTATGTGAGGTGTGTGGAAGGGTAGTATCCTCTCACCATACTTATTCAATCTATATGAGAGAAATTATCAGAGAAGCTGGATTAAATGAAGAAGAATGTAGCATCGGGATTGGAGGAAGGCTTATGAACTTGTGACAGGCAGATGACACAACCTGGTTTGCTCTAAATGAAAAGCACTTAAAACACTTGCTGAAAAAGATCAAGGGTTGTACCCTTGATATAGATCACAACTCAATATAAAGAAGACCCAAATTCTCACAACTGGACCCTACAACTGGTAACATTATGGTACATGGAGAAAAGATGGCAGCTATCAAGAGTTGTATCTTGCTTGGATTCCCAATGAATGCTTCTGGAAGTAGCAGTCTGAGATCAAAGGATACAATGCATTGGGTAAATCTGCTGCACAAGACCTGTTAAAATGTTGACAGGCAAAGATATTACTTTGAGGACTAAGATGTTTCAGATCCAAGCCATGGCATTTTCATTGACCTCATATGGATGGACATTGAAAAAGGATGACGGAAGAAGAATCAACACATCTGAATTATGTTGCTGGTGAAGCATATTGAAAGTACTATTGACTACCAAATGAACAGACAGGTCCTCTTGTGCATGGTCGGAGTGCTCCTTGGAAGCAGGGATGATAAAACTCTGATTTCTGTGCTTTGGAAATGTCAGAAGAGACCAGTCATTCGAGAAGGGCATCAAGTTTGACAAAGTAACCGGGTAGTGCCAGAAAGGAAGACATCTAACAAGATGGATTGATACAATGGATGCATGGACACAAACGGTGAGAGGCTGGGTTAACGAGAGAAACATATCCAGTGATGCTCATGGATGTGTAAAAAAAGAGTTTTATATCAAGAGGTCATTATTTATCAAGAAAACAACCCAGTCCAACTCCAGACCATATGTCCCACAGTTGTCCATAAGCCCGTTATTAGTCCACAAGCCCCTCTTCAATCACACGAAGCCACGTGCAATGCTGCAGAATGCAGGAACATCCCCAGCCGGTGGGTTCAAAGTCTTGTGACTCCAATGGTGGCAGATGTATCTCCAGGATGTATGAGCAGGAAGGTGAAGTCAGAGAGAGGGGGTAGCCCGTCTTTAGAGAGCCATTTATCTTGGTGGCACCTCCAAATAAGGTCATTAAGGTGCAACCTGATTGACAGGCTAAACTCCACCCATATCATCATGTTGGCACCAAAAAAAAAAAAAAAGAAAAGAAAAGAAACACACACAAACTAATCTGTAACATAAACATAAGGACAATTGTGGGAGTAGCACAGGACCAGGCATTATTTCCTTCATGTTGTACATGGGGGTTGATGAAAGTCTTCAGACATTCCAGCTTCTCTGGTTATTTTCTCAGCTTGCAGATTGAAGAAGTGTGATGAAAGGAAACCACACTGATGTACACCTTTCCTGATTCAAAAGTATGCAGTATTCCCTTGTTCTGTTCACTCAGGATGCATTTGTCCCAAGAAATATTTGCATCAAACTTATACTAAAAAAACTATTCATGGTTTATTTACTATGCAAATTTAGCTAGACCAGTTGGGTTTCTTTGCTCTCTAGCATTTTTGCTTTGTCTTTGTTTGCAAAATATGGTAACCCAGATCATGTATGAAGATTTGTGCATGTTTCTGTGACTTTCCTTTAATATATTGACACTGTCTCTGGGGAAAATTTACATTATTTCCTTAGTAAAATTATTAGAAAGAAAGCTGTGCTATTTAGCTAGCATACATGAGTATAAACCTTCTGTGAGTTAAAATATTATTATCTATCATTTAAGCTAGATAATAAGCAATAGGCAGTGTTCTAAGTTTTTTAAATGATCCACAAGTGCCCCATCCTTCACCCTTGTATAAATACACACACACACAATCACTTCTCTTGTGTCAGAGCAAAGGAATTATACCTGGCACTGGAGTGGACATCTCTTTGACCCGACCCAGGTACCTCCACTGGCATGGCTCTGATTGGCCCACATCTGGAAGCACTGATTTGAAGTGCTATTAATATCACTAGTCATAAGACTCTCATTTTCAAGTCCACAACTAATTCCTCCAAGAAAAAAATGCAAATGCATGTACAAGTACATCCTCTGGGTGTATTTGAGTAAATATTTCTTCAGATGCCCATCTAGCTCATTTTACAATGATTTCTCCCCATCGTGTTTTCCTTCCTAAGTAAACAGCCATGGCTCCTCCTTTCTCTGGCTTGCTCTTGCTGCCATAACAATTCTTGAGCTTTCCCAAGGGATTATCCATGGTGTGATTCACTTTTCAAGGAGGCCCCATTTATCTTCTCCCTGACAAATTCCAACACATGCACAGCTCTAGCATGAACATTTCTACAGATTAATCCCTCGCCCTTCTCAAAGAGAAGAATAATTCTTAAACAATCTATTTCAATATGGAGTTCCTGGTGTGAAGTTAATTTCCACAAACCTTGTGAGAGTCCTACCATGTCAGTTATTCACTGAGAACAGCAGAAGCTCCTAGCTTCTTGGTGTTTTTATCTTTATTGTTCAAATATAAACCGAAAAGGAAGACTGGCCAAAGGTTTGCTTCTTGTTTTGTTTTGTGTTTTTTTTAAGTTATTATTTCCTTTAGCCTGCTAGAATGGTTTCTATATATAAGAATTTGTGACCATTAATTCCCAATAAATATATATTGCACAATCACTACTTGTACAAAGCATACTGTGGCTGGTGATCTCTTATATATACATATATGCATAGTTGGGCATTATGTGGTTTGGAGGTGTCTGAAAACCATGTGAAACAAGCTATGGGTTCAAAAGTAGACTCAAAGGTCCCAGAGATGGCGAGCTTTGAAAGCATGCTCATGTTGTGTTGTAGGGATTATTATAAAAGAGCTTCAAATGCTTTCTATGGTTAAATGCAGAGTAGTATATGCTGGAAAAATTAAGTGGCATCAAAAACGCACTGTGAGATAAAGCTAGCATGAACAAATAAAATAGCAGCACTAGCTAGTGGATGGCCAGATGCTGAATATGAATCAGCAATTCAACGCTATTGTTATAAAAGTCAATATGATACCAGCACAAATCAATAGCTGTAGGCCAGACAGCCCAGAGACATAATTCTTCTTCTCTCCTCCCCGTTAGTCAGAGGGAGGAAAGTAAGCCACATCGACAGCACACTATAGAGAACCTCACAGCACGCAATGAAGAAAGATAAACTCTCTAAACTAAAAGAATAGAAGAGGAATCTGAAGAAGAAAAGTTGGAACTTTCTTGAGTGGCTGCAGGGTGATTTGAAGACTGTTTTTAAGAATGTACAACTTGTGAGGGTAATTATGGTCAACGACTCTGGTGATGAAAGTTCAAACAGGGGGAAAATATCAGTCAGAAATAAGTATTTTAGAAATGTCAGCTAGATGTAAAAAAATCCTGGACAGCCAACAGGAAAATAAATCGAGAGTTTTGATTTGACCCTGGGAAATACCCATTGTTCCCATTGACTCTTTGATGATTTTTAAAATCTAAGATCTGTTCCCAGGACATATTTGTGGATTGAGCAGACAGAAAGGTTGGCTGACCCCTCCTCACTGTGCTTACGCACACACAGCATACATATATGCAGATGAAGACCCTGTCTGCGTATAATCTTTAAATGGCTGTGCTTCCATCTCCCATGTTCTTTTCTTTGGGGTTTGGTTGAATTGCGGTTGGGGGTGAAAGTTTGCAGAGAAAATGAGTTTACCGTTCCACCATTCATACACATTTTGCTTGGTGACATTTGTCATGGTCTCATCATTCTTCCCACTTCCTTCCTAGATTCCTCTTTTTTCCTGCCCTTCCCTGTGTTTTAAGCTTTGTGGTGGGCTCAAGACTGCCCTGCAGGAGTTCTGTCCTTGATGATTCTCAGGAGAAGCTTATTCATCGTGGATGCTGTTGTTCACTTTATGAGGCTTCCTATTCTTTTGTTGAAAAATGATCCTTTTGTTCCCAGTTTGAAAGGAGTCAAGGTCGGTGATCTCGAGGGTTCCGCCACAGTCTGTCTGATTTTGAATCGTGTTCTACATTTTCCTTCCACTCTGCCCAGGGCCTTCTGTAGTGATCTTGATCAGGCTAGTTGGTTCATATTTGCCAGACACAGTCTGGTTTTTCTGTTCCCAGGCTAGGGAAAGCTGTGGTTCGTGGAGTTCCTTCATCTTTTGTAATATTTTGTTTCCTTGATTCTCTTCACTCTTCTTGGCTCTAGACAGGAAGTGACCAGTAAGTTACATCACTAACGGCTACTCGAGTTTTAGGAGCCCAGTCACTGCTTACCACAGTAAGCTGCACACCATGTCTTTGCACACTATATTATGCTAACTGATCTAGATATCCCTCTAAAATTACGGGCTTCCATGCCCAGTGATTCAGACACTCAGGATGTTTGGTTATGGGTAGAAAATTTTCAAAACTTTGCCCCCAGAATGCTCTACTGTATACAAGCATACATTTGCTGCACACACAAAAACACATATAGAAGCATCCTCTGCCACACCCATAATCCCGAAATCCCATTCATCTTCCAGAACTGCTCAGCTTGCACATCTACCTATGTGTCTGGCCATAGATTAGTGTTTGTTACTTCTGTTTTTGTGGAGTTGTACATACAACAATATTTATCTTTGTCTCCTTTAACTCTTGTGCACTTTCCGATGCCTGCCTTTGCCTTGGTAATTTTGCACTGACCTTCCCCGTTTGCTTATGGCCTTTCCCTTCACCTATGTTAAAACATATTTACTCTTTACTTTGTGACTTTCCTTTCTTTCCCCTCTCATTCCTGGTAAACATCAAAACATGCTTATTTCTGTGCATAAATGTTTCCATGACATTTTATTATAGTGGTCTAGCCATCCCTTTTGTGATTGAATTATTTCACTCAGCAAATATTCTCCAGGTTCACCCATGTTATGAGGAGTTTCACATAGACATTGTTATTCTTTAACATTTCATAATACTCCTTTGTGTACATAGCGTCATTTGTTTATCCATCTATCTATTGATGGACATTTAGATTTTTCCCATCCTTTTGCTATTGTTAGTAATGCTGCAATGAACTTGCAATGAACTTTAATAATATGTTAAATGAACATACCATTATTAAAATTTCTGGGGCCTAGTGAAACAATTATATAGCTATTTCTCAGTAAATACACATTGCTAATATAAAAACAACCCAAATCTTACTCTCATCTAAACCTACATATCCACAAACTCCTCCCTTCTGTTCTTGACCTTAGCACACACACACACATGAATTTCTTAAAAACTAAATAGAGGGCTGAGCACCGGTGGTGTAGTGGTTGTGCGCGGGACTGCGGCCCACTGGGACGGAGGTTCAATTACAGCAGTGGGGCTGGGCCTCCTACTCACACCACTGGAGAGCAGTGATGCCCCCCCTCCCCCCAAAAAAATAACTAAATAGAGCCTACGATGTTCTAGGTCATCTTGAGGATTTGCTGTTTTAGAAGATGATTGTGAAAATGTTGATATGTGGCATGCAATTTTCTATTATTGAATAATAGAGAAATTAAAATAATGAATTGAACTAACTATATTTTTGACATTCAGTTTTATAATTTCATAAATATGAAAAAACTTTTTTTTCCTTTTTTTAATTAAAATCACTTTATTGGGGGCTCACACATTATTTTTCACAATACATAAATACATATACTATGCCAAGCGCCTTCACATGCATGCTGCTGCTATCATTCTCCAAATAGCTGCTTTTCCACTTGAGCCCTTGATATCAGCTTCCCATCCTTTCCCCCCTGTCCCTACCGCCCCCCCCCCACCCCTCAATACTTTATAAATTATTATTGTTCTGTCATCTCTTACACTGCCCGACCTCATCCACTCCTCCGATGTCTGTCCTCCAGATAGGAGGTTATGCGTAGATCCTTGAAGTTGGCTCCATTTCTCTACCCCACCTTCCTTCACCCATCTGGTAATTCCAATTTCACCACTGGCCCCAAGGGACTCATCTGTCCTGGGTTTCCCATACCTCCAGCTCCCATCGATACCAGTGCACCTTGTCCAGTCCAGCTGGATTTGTAAGGTAGAGTTGGGGGAAGGAACCCTTCAGGAACTAGAAGAAAGGTGTATGCATCATCACTACCCCACTGCACCTTGACTGGCCTGTCTCTTCCCCGTGACTCCCCTGTGAGGGAGTGACCCATTGCCCACAGGTGGGCCTTAAGTTCCCACCCTGCTCTCCCTCTCATTCGTAGTGATGTTATTCTTGTCCTTTGATGCTTGATATCTGCCCCCTTCGACCCCTCTTGATCACACAGGCTGGTGTGCTTCTTCCATGTGGGCTTTGTTGCTTCTGCGCTAAACAGCCACTCGTTTATCTTCAAGCCTTTAAGACCCCAGATGCTTTATCATTTGGTAGCTGGGCACCATCAGTTTCCTCCACTCTGTTTGCCTCTGTACTCATTTGTCTGATATGAAGACCATTTTGAAAAGGGTAGCTGATCTGGTTTGTGATTACTTTCTTCTTCAAAACTTCCCTATAAATATTTTTTAATATTATGCACGAGTTTTAAAAAATATTTAATATCATATATACATGTATTTCCTTCTTTTTTACTTTTATCTTCTGAAATTCATTTACTTACTTTGCAGGGGTGGGGGGCATGACTGCCCTCTGGTCATTGTGGGAGCTACCCAGCGCTGCTCCTGAGAGCCGCCGCTGGATTAGAACTGCCAAGCCCAGGCCGCAGTCCCGCACTCAACCACTTATGCCACCAGGGCTCAACCCTTCATTTACTTACTTTTACAGTATAATTATTACACTCATGTTAATATTAAAATGTGCATGGGAGATAAGAAAGGGTTAATGCCTAAGACTGGATTTTTTTTTCTTTTTAGACATTATTTTTAGGATAGTTCTGTTGTTGCTCTTGTTGGGTGCCCTTGACTTAATTTTGACTCAGAGAAACCTGTAGCAAAACTGCCCAAATAACTTCCTTTGCTGCAAATTTGACAGAAGTAGCTGAGCAAATCTTTCTCCTATACAACCTCTGGCTGGGTTTCAACTGGCAGCATCTTGGTTAGCAGCTGAATGTTTAACCAGTGTTTTTCACATGTTGCTGATGTCAATTTCTACTTCCTTTTCTCATCCGGGGAATCTAATGTTACCAGGATAAAACCTATCTCCTGCAAACTCTTTTTAAGATACATATTTTCCTCAGCCAAGAGTCACAAACAATGAATGGAATGGATTGTAATGGAAAGAGAACACCTTGTTGAAGCCAAGTATGAATGAATGAAGAGAGAGAAATTTGTAAGAAATTATTCTAGACCTTAAACTACCAGATCTCCTCAGAGCATTAAAAAATAAGGATGCTACTTTGAGAACTCAGGTGCACCTGATCCAAGTCAGGGTGTTTTCCATGGTCTTGTATACATATGAAAATCGGGTATCAAATAAAGAAAATCAAAGGAGAAATTATGCATTTAAATCATGGTGCTGGTGAAGAGTACTGAAAGTGCCATGGACTTTCAAGAGAACAAAGAAATCTATCATTTGTGCGACTCTTTGGAGGCAATGGTGACAAGACTGTCTCATACACTTGGGACATGTCAGGAGAGACCAGTCCTTCGCGCGAGGCTTCATGCTTGGCAAAGTAGAGAAGTCGAGAAAAAGAAGACCCAGAACAAGATGCACTGACACAGTGACTGCAATAATGGGCTCAAACATAAGTGTAGGAGCAATTGTGAGACTGACACAGGATTGAGCAGTGTTTTGTTCTGTTGTCCCAGGGCCTCTAGGAGGTGGAACTGACTGGATGACACCGAAAAACAATCATCTTCTGGGTCAAGGGGTGACAGATTAGTCCTGGTTCCAAGGCTTGTGTAATCTTCAGCATTCTTTCCTGGTGTTTCTGACTTCAAAGAATTCTCTTTGTTTTCCATCCAGCTATATAATCAAGGATTTCAATATTTTTTTTCAAATATCTTATTCAGCATTGGTAGAAATTCTTTAAGAATTTTCCAAAAAAAAAAAAAGAATTTGCCAAAAATATTTAGCTCACTTAAACAGAAGTCCTAAAATATAAATGCTCAAGAAATATTTTACATTTTAAATAATGCTTAAGTATTGATGAGCATGGTATACATGAATACTACTCAGATATAGAGAAATCATACGTATACAGGTAGATAAAACAGCTCTACGAGTTATAAAAGGGTCAAAAATAAGTAGAATTACTGAAGGCAGATTAGGTTGTTTGGGGGGGGGCATGTGTGTCAGTGTGTGTGTGTGTGTGTGTGTGTGTGTGTGTGTGTACTTAGAAACAGACAGAAACACTCCAAAAATTACAAAACCTCTCAAGGGTAGTGAGTTCAACAAAATGGTTAATAGATACATTAATCACTAGATGAGCAAGTTTTACATGATATTCCTTGTTAATAAATTGTTCTATAGAGGTGTTTCGCTGCTGTGTGTTCCGTCAATGTTAGCGTTTTTCTCAGTTCATTAAAAGAAATGAAATTGTACGATTAAGCTGAACTGAACAGCATGTAACGTTGGCCTTCCTTTCTGCAGAATAAAGTGAATTCTTTTCCTGACCTAGTCCAATAGCTATTGAGGAAACACTATCAGGCAATGAATGATTAATAAGACAATAACATTAAAATCTTTTTCATTCTTTGTTTTATATATCTGATTATCTTTGCCTTGTGTATATTTTAAACAAATAAGCGATTTTCTTTACTATTTAATTTGATAGCAGCATTCTTAGAAATACATGATTTCCACCGACAGAGACATATTAGCTTTCTCTAAATCCAGCATCATAAAACAACTGGCCAAGCATCCATGCTATTCAATGATTCTGGCTCCCTTAGTTTGAAATTGCATTTGGGTACTCAATGTTGAAAGATAATTGACCACAAGAGATGTTGAAATCCAAAAATAGATAATGCAATTGATTCATAAAGCCAAGGTTGCTAATTGGGTAATATTGTGCTGGCCGAACAATTAACTATCATAAATTTGACTAAGCCACCTTAGGATATTACATGAATTCTTCCATCCATAAAGTATATTTCATTGAATTGGACATAGCCCGACACAATGTGTATTATATAGTTGAAACAAAGCTATTATACTACCACAAAGCTGTTCCTTGAGTCACTTGGCCAGCCAGCACAAAATCCACTGCCACAAAGAGAGATCATTACAATAAGAAATAAAAAAATTTAAAAGACCAATTAAAATGCCACGATTGTGTGCCAAATTTTTTCTTTACTGGCAATACTAGATTTGCCATAATTTTCTTGCATTTGCTTCAAAACCTTTTAATGAACTTTTCTCTCTCACCTATCTGGGCACAAATAAAAATTCATTTAGAAGATAATACAGAAATTGTATAGTATCTTAAAATGATATTTTATTCTATTTATCTACTCACTAAATCTGACTTCACAAGTACATGGTTATTCTTTTGGTCAAGAGTAATGTTTTGAGATTACCAAGTCACTAAAAAAATAACTATGTAAATACAAAACCCATTGCCATCCAATCCCTTCTAATCCATAGCAAATCTAGGGCAGGTTAGAGTAAGTGCCTTACAGAGGTTCAAGGTTGCAATCTTCATAGAAGCTTCCTGCTTATCTCTCATTCATAGAGGAGCTGGTGGGTTGCATTGCCAACATTTTGGTTAAATCCTGACCCCTAACCACTGTATCACTGCTCTTTTACAATAGTGTATAGAACTTCATTACTGAATGGTATATGAAACACCATGACTGGTGTTACAAATACTAGATGCAAAAGTCTAGCAAAAGGCACTATGTAAATATAACATGACACCCTAAGACCCTTGAAAGCTACAATTTTCACCATCGTTTCCCTCAACATGCACAAGTGGACATGTCATGCATATACCTTTTCAGAGTTGTGTAATATTGAAATACTCCCTTTTGAAGAAAAACAGAATTGTTGTTGTTGTTTCTGCTGCTGCTAGGCTGTGTTGAGCTAGTTAGAATTCATAGAGACCCTATGGACAACCAAATAAAATCTGGACCATCCTCATAATGACTATTGCTGGGTTCCATTGATGCAGTCACTGTGTCAATCCATCACATCAAGGCTTTTGCTCTTTTTATCTGCCCTCTATTTGACCAAGAATGGTGTCCTTTTCTCAGAACTGGCCTCTCCTGATAATCTGTCCAAAGTACTTAAGATGAAGCCTCACCAGCCTTATTGCTTAAGAATATTCTGGCTGCAACTTTTCTAAGAGAGATTTGTTTATTCTTTTGTCAGTCCATGGTACATTTAATATTCTTCATCACCACCATAATTCTAATGCATCAATTTTTCATCCAGGTTCCTTATTCAATGTCCAACTTTCACATGCGTATGAGGCAGTTGAAAATATTATGGCCTGGGGTCAGGAACACTTTGGTTCTCAGGCATTTTAAAGGGGTCTTATGCAGCAGATTTATCCCATGAAATGATTAGGTTCAGTTAATTAAAAATACACCCCTGAACCCTTTCTCAGATAAGCTTCAACACTTAAACCATGTGTGTTAGTCCAGGTAGACTAGAGAAACAAATTCATAGACACACATACATATAGAAGGGAGAGGTTTATATACAAGAGGAATTGCACATTGAGAAAGCATCCCAAACCAGTCTTGTCCAAGCCCACAAGTATGACATTAGTCCATATGTCCGACACCAGTCTATAAAGTCTTCAGACTCTCAAAACACATGCAATGAGGCCAAATGCAGGATGATCCCAAGTCAAATGAGTAGAATGCCTTGAATCCAGTGATGTTATAAACATCTCAGTGCTGACAGGGGTCTCCAAGTGGCTCCTCCAGTTTTAAGGGCATGGGGTCTCTGAGTATAGTGCCGTGTGTTTTGTCAGTAGAGCATCTCCAAGGAAGTGAGCAGTCAGAGAGGGTTTCTTCCACCTTCAAGGAGGGAATATTAGAGTTTTCCCTGAAGCCTCAGGGGAAGACCATGCACACAAAGGCATTATTGACTGTGACCCAATTGACAGGCTAGACTCCACCCCTTCACTCTCAATCCTCTCAAGTCCCAAATTGACACCAGATCATGTAACTACCTCACCTAGACTTTAAAATATCTCATCAATTTCTAAAAACTGGAAATTCATCTTTTAAATGATTGTTACAGGGGTTCTCAACTTGTGGGTTGCGGCCCCTTTAGAGGGTTCGAATGACCCTTTCACAGGGATCACCCAATTCATAAAAGTAGCAAAATTAAAGTTATGAAGTAGTAACAAAAATAACTTTATGTTTGGGGGGAGGGCTACCTCCAAACATGAGAAACTGTATTAAAGGACCACAGCATTAGGAAGGGCGAGAACCACTGTTCTAGAATATTCCTAGCAATAAATATTCCCCCATCAAAATAGCCCAATGCTACAGAAATATAGATTAAAAAAAAGATTACTAGAGTCCATTTTCTAGTTGACATTTCTTATTTCAACATTTCATATTTTCAAATGTGGAATATCTGTGTCTGTTCAGTATTTATGACATGCCCTTTCTATTTGATGAAGGGAGGTGCCATGATGAGAACCACAGACCTGGCCAGGGACACTTAAAACATGGCATTCCTTTCCCATCGAAGATTCAGCCATGGAGGGTTTCTGATTCTCACAGAGAGTAGTGTTGTCCAAAGCTACTTTGAAAATGAAAGAATATTTATTGAATCTTCAATTCAATAATTATGGGTTTTTCTCCTACCAGTTCTTCACCGGTGAGAAAGTGACTACCTCTTAAATGCAATGCTCATGTCCAAATGACTCATGAGTCCGGAGACAAGAATATCAGTGTCTTAAGAACCACTTTTTGAAAGTCTCCCTAAGGCTACCCTAGTGTATTAATAGCCAACACATGTGCTGGGATACTGTCAAATGAGAATTTAAGGTGGAGAAGACCCTATTTGTCTTATCTGAAAAATGATTTTAGAATGCGAGTATTTAGCTTCAATTATTGACTTTTTGAACTTTCTAGCTGCTGGTGGACTTCTGGTGCCTAGTTTTGCAATATCTTCCTGTTCTTCCCACCTTCTAAACATGATATTTTTATAAGATTATTATTTTACTGAGTTGCAATTGGAAAACGGTTTATTGAGAAGCCCTTTCAGTTGCCTACAACTTGGTGAAAAGACACTTACTCTTGGTGCTGAGATTGCACAGTTAGATCCTTGCAGAACTATTGATGAGTGTGGGCATATTTTAAAATGCTTATGGTTCTCCAGTCAACTTTAGGTTAAAAGTTGCAATCCCATAACGAGAAACACCAAGGAGTGATTTTGCTACTACTTTCTCATGTGTCATTGGCCTTTTAAAAATTCTTTTTGAAACTATTTTACCTGGGGAAAAGACAAGCCTTAAACTTTACCCTAAGTCACCATCACCACAACTCAAACAGTGATCACAATGGCAAGAACAAATGTGCAAGTCCGTGTACATGTAAGCCATTTTGAGCACACTTGCTTTTTTCCTGGATAACACCAATGAGGCACACATTGAACAAGAGCATCTGTACATGGGGAAAATCGAGGTGGGCGAGTCCTTGGTATAGAATTACTGGAAATCTCAGTCAGTAGTTTTCAAATTTATTAAGCAATTAAGCTCTCAAAATTCCCAAGTAAGGTGATTTTCATTTCTATCATTATATATATCTACCTATGTATAATTTCTACCATTATATATATATGTGTGTGTATGTATGTATATAGTCCAAAAGATATTTCCATCAATGGAATGGCTAAATCAGTAAATCATATATTTCCATCAATGGAATGGCTAAATCAGTGAGCATTTCTTAGAATTTGCTTTTGTGCTTAAACACTGTACTAATGGGAAAAAAAATGGTCACTCATTACTGCTATCCATATAGTTTTCTATGTCAAGAAATTAAGATCCTTCTAAAACCTAGAAGGGTCAGAAAATAAATGATACATTCATATTCTTTATCTTTCTGCAAACTATCTCCACAATCTCACTGGAGAAGCAGAAAGAATGAAAGCTATTTCTCGTGAATTGAGCAGCCATTTGCTATATTAACGGGACCTCTGATGGTGTCATGGTTACACTTGAGCAGCTAGCTGCCAGGTCAGCAGTTCCAAACCACTCGCTACTCCTCAGGGTAAAAAATAGGACGTTCTTCTCCTGAAAAGAATTATGGTCTGAGAAACTCACAGAGCCAGTTCTACCCTATTCTATGAACTAGGATCAACTTGATGACAGTGAATTTTTTTTGGTGGGGGGCTGCTACCCAAAAAACTACCACCCAATTCAGTGGTTGAGACAAAAGCAATTTATTTGCTGTTTCACTGTGACTGTTTCATGTGGCTGCGTTCAGTGGAAAGATACTGAGACAGAAGATTCAAGATGACCTCTATCACCTGTCTGGTAGTTGGGTTGGCTGTTACCTGGGAAGCCTCAATTCTCCACAAGACTTTTCATCTTCCAGTCAGCAAAACTAGCTTCTTCATGTGAAGACTGCAGGGTAGCATTCCGTGAATGCAAAGGCAGAAACTCCAAGGTCTCCTAAGTGCTGGCCTCCCAGAATTCACACAATGTCACTTCAGCACATTTTATCGATCCAGTAAGTCCCCAGCCCAGCCAAAATTCAAGGTAGAGAAATATATTCTGCTTCTGGAGGGGAAGGAGGGAGGGTCACATAACATCTTGTAAGATGGCCTGGAAGCAGAGGTTATAGGCAGGAGGAAACTGTGGTTATTACAAAATGTACCTCATCTGTTCACAAAGCTCAGTTTCCTAATTCATGAGTCAGGTAGATACCTCATTCTAGGCAGCTAAAATGGCAATTGTTCAGTGCTTAGCACCCATGAAGCATACAGTTGCCCCCTCTATAGACACACTTAAAAACACGTGTTGACAGACAAGAGCTCCCCTCTGCTGGACTAAATTTTTCAAGATGGGGGGAGAGGGAGATTACAGATGCACTCTTGGGGTAATAAGCAAATCTGACTGGAAATTCAAGTCATGATGTAGGGAGGGGAGAGCACTCAGAGAAGGCAAGCACATATTTATTGGTAGGAAAATGTAGAGGGTTGAGGAAAACACGCTTAATAATACTTATATAGAGTCCAACAGGAGGATATCCCTGTCACTATGTTCCTAATTAGACACTTTTGACCTAACTTCTATCCATCCCTTGGTGACCCAGGCCATGAGCTATAGACAAGAAGGACTTTAGGCCTGTTCTTTCGAGACACATGACATACTTCACATGCCCCACCCAAAAGACTCCATGTGGAAACGCCACTAAGTGAACTGGACCCTACCTCAAACTCACCCGTAGTCCTTGGATTTAAGGCGGAAATCTCATAATGTGAGAACAAGTAGATGATTGCTATACCAAGGGGATAAAGCTAGCAGTGGTTGGACTTCAGTTCAGTTTTCTTGCTTTGAAGGTGCCCAATGAATGGTGGCCTGCATCTATTATATACTTATAGTTTTAATGCTCTTCTGGCTTTATAAAAATATGTACTAATCTCATAGGCCTGGTTCTGCCATTGTCAAATATTATTTGAAAATTTACCTTGTTGTCAACCCCATTGTCTTTGTGTATAGTGTCCAGTTACTTAAATCAATATTTCATGCACTGTGGTTCATAGCCAGCCTATACTTACATGATCTCCTTTTCTCAGCTGCTTTTTCAAATCTATACTTTTGGATAAACTAATGGTGCTATCAATAGAATTACCTTATTCCCCAGAGAAGTGATTGCTAATATTCTCTAACATAAAATTACAATGATGAATCGAAGGTAAACCAAAGACATATATAAGCCATAGATATATGAATGAATGTGGGGCTCATACTTAATCCTAGCCTTAATCTAAGAGTAATTAGTTCTTATGACATGGCCCTGCTTGATGCTCATCCTCATGAAGCAATTACTGAAGATATGGGTGCTACAGCAGAATCTAGTGCAGAGACTAATTTGTACCCAGTTATCAGAAAAAAATAGTGTTTGTGGTTTTAAAGGGTTGACTTCAAACAGGCAGTCATCTAGGTGAGGTATCAATGAAGTCCAGGCAGAAGAAATCTATCAGTCTGTGGATTCAAGGACTGTAAGTAATAAAATCCAAATCCAAAGGAAGGAATGGTAGCAGAACTTACCTTGTGAACACCCAGTTTGCAGAAGACTCTGGATGACAGTGAAAACACCCTATTCATTTGCAGTGTCCACATAGACAGTAAGCTTCTAGTGAATCACATCTGACTTAGTCTAGGGATATGAATAGCCAGCCTTGTTACCAAGCAGAAAGCATTGAAGAAATGATTATAGTATATATAGTTAAGTCAAAATGTAATATTTTATTTGATCTTCCTTTTGACCTGCTTAAAAATTGTTTCAGTATATATTTTTTAAAGTGAAGAGCAAATACACATGGATTAATCCTCTAATGATTCTGCTCTGACCATAGACTTGGGATATAAATAACCTTGCTATCATGCAGGATGCATTGGGACATGGGCTATGACTGATGTCATCAGGTTCAAGTTTAACTCTGCTTCACGTTTTGACCTGCCTTAAAGTTTTCTAGTGTTTGATATGTTTTGCCTTCTTTGCTATTGAGCTTTCCTTCTATCTTATTTTGTTATTGCTATTAACTTTTTTGGTTCTTTGTTTTTGCATGCTTTTCTATTTGTGAAATCCATGTAATGGATTAATTAGTGAATTAATCCATGTAATCCATTTGTAAATGGAATAATCCATACAAACAGTAACTGGATTAATGGTCTATTGTGGGTATGGCAGGGGACTCTTAGGGAAATGGGTAGCTAATAAAAATGTCCTATTCCCTAAAGCTACCTCAACAAGTAAAAACACAACTTTTATTATTAATATTATTGCAAATTATTGTAAACAGAGAAGGTTGAACAAAATTCAGATCCACTTAATGTTGCTTAAATTTCAACAACATCATCATCATTTTATAGCCTACTACATTTTCACATGCAATGCACTGATGTATGTGAAGACAGATAAATAGCATAATCAATAGCATTTATTTTATCTAACTTAAGATTCACATTATGTGTGCTATAAATAATACTGGTCATTAATACTTGTCTATCAATTGTAATTACTTTTTAACTCTACCTCAATACTGCAAACACCTACAGAACCTAACTTTCTGTTCCTTTCTTTCCAGGTAAAGAAGCTTTGGGCTACACAAAGGTTCCTTTCCTACACATATGCATATGTCTTTGTGCACCAGAATTGGAAGATTTCTTTCCACTTTAAATGTGTTCCCTGGACAATGATCATTTTTTTTTTTTGCGAGTGGTGCTTTATCTTTTAATTTATTTTAACTGCTTTGAAATGGACCAGCTGCAGAGTGGGAAATGTGTTGACATTTATCTGAAGTCTTATCTTTATTAAATCACTTGTATTATTGCACCATATAAACAACTTAATAAACACAGCAAATACTTATCTAACTGGAGACAGTAGGTCTATTGAACTAGCCAATTTATTCTTAATTTTCTGAAAAAGATAAAACCTCCTATATCAATTGAGTCACTGGGGAAATTAAGTCTTCGGTTATCAAATCTGTTACCAAATCCAAAGTACCCCCCATGAGTAGCTGGACAGCTTTTGATTCTTTCTTTCCTATAGACGCACTGTGGAAACATCTAGTGACCTTTCTACTTGTTCCATTTTACAAGTGTAAAGTCAGGAAGGTTTCTTTTCTGACCTCCTCCAGGACCCCAATAACTTTCAGTTGTTCTTTGCCATACTAGAGAATATTATCGAGATTATTCCATTTTCTACAAAGATTCACTTTCATGTTGACAATGAAGTAATAATAGCATGGATTTTCCAAAGTTGCAATGAAATGAACAGATTAGAATGTCTGTGTCTAAATCTATCTAGCCAACCTGGTAGCCACTAGGCAGCCATCTGAGGTCATTTACATTTTATATTCATAAAATTTAAAGTTCTGTTTTTCTGTCACATTAGCTCCATATGAAACGGTAGGTAGCCATACAAAGATTGTGGCTATCATATTGAGTAGTACAGAAGGAACATTTTCATTATTGCTGAAATAGTGGTGGAGCAGTTCCAATCAAAATGATATAGAAAATGATTTCAACTTTCTCATTTCAACTTCATCTTTTCCCTTCTAAGTCTATTTCCCAATCATATCTTAAGGCATTATTTATTCCATGTATTTTTAATAGAAAGACATATGTTAAAGCCTCCTTATTGAAGTCTCCATCCTTAATTGAATTCTATTCATTCCTGCAGAAGTCACTATTCTGATGTAGTTTTTCTTTAATATTTTTATTTCCTAAATAATGACGTATGCATAATAACAGTATCACATCTTAATTTTTATACTTTGTGAATCACAACAATCTGAAACTATCTTTTCACTTACTCAATGTTTTAAAAATATATATCTATGCTAATACTTGACTTTAATATTGCATGGCAAATGGATCGTGTTGCTTTCCTTTATGTAATTATATCCCTATTTACTTAGGCATAGTTGACTTCTTTTTTATTTGTAAATTTTGAATTATATCAATCATTTACCTTTTAAAACTATTATGTAGCTAAATGATCACTAAAGAAAATGAGAAGGAAGAAAAACTACCATTACATTTGACAAGCATATCTTTCTCTTCTCATTCTTCACAGCCCAACCTCTCTTATCAAATAAAGACCTAGGTAACCATGGGCCCTTGAATATAAAGCTATCTATGCTCCTTTTCCTGAGATACTGTTTGTTTAAAAGATAGTAAACATTGAAGACATTAAAGATATAAAAAAAATGAAACCCTATAGTACAATAGTTAAGTGCTCAGTCACGAACCAAGAGGTGATTGGTTCAAGTTCACAAGACATTCTGAGAAAGAAAAGACTTGGCATTCTGCATGCATAAAAATCACCGCCAGGATCACATATAGGATAGGGCTTTTCTACTCTGTTCTGCAGCATCGCTATGGAGTCAGAATCCACTGGAGGACATCCAACAACATAGCCTACTGTATGATTTTCCTTCTGCATGTAAAGCAAAATATATGCCACTTTTAGGTACTCACAGTAAGGCTGGCAATCACTTACAGTGAGCGCTTCCTATCCACCACATCTTAAGAACCTTATAAATGACTCATTCAATCCTCACAATAATCCCATAATTAAGCTACTATTATTATCCAGTTGTACAATTGTATATGGAGATTCTATTACTTTTTTCCCCAACACATTCTGCAAAACTCAGAATCCTTGGAATTTAGTAAATCATCATGTTTACTGACATCCTTCCTGCGAAGAAGGTAAAAATTTGTGTTAAAACATATTTTTGTTCCTTCTTTATAGAACAAGGTGGTTGCAAAAAAGGGTGGGATGAAGTGTCCTTCACCACAATGCCCTTGGTGAGAAACAAGAGCAGAAAAGAGAAGGAGATACAGCCCAATCCCTCATCACGTACTCTGCTACCTACCCCGTGGTTCAAGGGCACTTGTCTTGCATGAAGAACCCCTTCATTGTTCCAAGGGAATTGTGCATCCTGTGGGGGCAAGACAGCAGAAGGCATCAGGGCACCATCAGATGAAAATCAATCCTAGAAGCCTGGTGTGTCCCCAAACAACACACACTTGATAGCACCGGTGCAAGCACGTTTCCCTGTGGAGCAGAGCCACACGTTGAAGGTCTGCAAGTCTTCCCGTTCATTTTGACCTGCACTAGGTTAGCTATTGGGTTTTGAAAACTGTGTGCCGCACTTCATTGTTAAATCCCTGCAGACCAGGGCATGATGGACTAGCCTGATGTTAATTGTGACTATTTTTTCCAGGTTCCATTTCTTTAACAATGTGGAACTCTGCTTTATTCACAATCGTTTTTCCAATATGGTTAATTGCATATTATATCTGAGAGTGCTTTGTAAAACTCTGAGGTCTTATCTACTATGAATCACACAGCTATCATTACTTATCTATATTCAGTTCCTTCACACTAAATCTTCCCATTTACTCTGCTCAAATAAAACTTGGGTAATTGTCAGTTCTCCCTAGTAGAAAGATTGTCACAAAACCCAGGAAACTCCTCTCTTTCTCCACTTTGAGTCCTCGAGATTTTCATCTTTCATACAACTCGGCGGGTATCCACTTTAATAAGTGCTGAGTATAAAACACTGAAAGTTTCACTGTGAGAATATTCCTAAATCCTTTGATTGAATTGATTCTAATACTAAAACCATTTTCAAAAGAAAATGGGGGAACACACAATCTCATGATTAGATTATTTTCTTGGCATTTTTTAAAAAGGTCTTTGACCCCGTTTATTAGCAGTTTTCCTAGTTAGACTTATAATGATTTTTGGCCTCTGCTCCTGGGTGCTTTCCAAGGGATTTAGAGGTATATAGCACCTCAGTGGGTATGTGATATAACTATTTAGTGCAGCTATTAAATTAATAGTTCAATCCATTCAAAACCCAGAGCAAACCTGCCCATTGTTGTCAAGTCATCCCAACTCATTATACGACACTAGGATGGAGTAGAATTCTTTATGAAAGCAGACTGCCATACCCTTCTCCCACGAAGTGACTGATGATTTGAACTGCCAAAATTTTCATTTAACTCCTTAATCTAGAGTTGAATGGGATTGGGGCTGGAAAACACAGACATTTTTTTTCTTTTTTTCTTTTTTTTTTTTTGCATCACTGCCCTCTGGTGGTGGGAGTAGGAGGCCCAGCCCCACTGCTGGAATTAAACCTCCGTCCCAGTGGGCTGCAGTCCCGCGCAGAACCACTACGCCACCAGGGCTCGACCAACACAGACATTTATATAATCATTTAGATTCACTTCTTTTGCTTCCTGAGTTTCAACACTATAACAAGTGTTGAACACTTGCTTTTGCAGTTCTTATCTTACCCACTATCATTCAGTCTATTCAACCCACAGCCACCCTCTAAAGCAGTGATTCTCATCCTTGGGGCCACCACCCTTTTGAGGGTTGATGGACCCTCTCACAGGGGTCATCTGAATCATAACAGTAGCCAAATTATAGTTATGAAGCAGCAATGTAAATAATTTTATGGCGGAGGTCACCACAACAAAAGAGCCTATATGAAAGGGTCACAGCTTAGGAAGGTTAAGAACCACTGCAGGTTTTCTGAGACCATAAATCTTTAGTGGAGCTGACAGCCTCATATTTCTCCCTCAGAGAAACCGGTGGGTTTGAACCACTGACCTTGAGGTTAGCAATTTAATGCCTAACTCACAGTGTGATGGAGTTGCACTCACAAAGCATATGATTCCTTTTCATTCATGAACTCATTGGACAAGTGTGTATTGAGTGTCTGCTGTATGCCGATGCTCACTTCTTGGGTACATGGTGAAATGAACAGACCTGTTCTCATGGAGCTCACAGCAAGAGATTCCCCCCCCGCCCCCACCAGAAAATGGTACAGTGTTCATGCTCTTTTAGCATTTCTATGTGTGGTAGCCCACTGTATTTAGCTAGTTGTTCACTTGAAATTCTGGATTGTTTTTTCAGTCATCGAATGCGTCTGTGTTTATGAAACAGTATTATATTTACATGGTAGACAAGCTGAAAAAGTCCAAATAATTCATTTTCTGTGAGCATGTTTCTTGTGCATGAAAACCATATTTCTAGGCCTTGTTTATTCTAGATGATCTAAATTCATGAGACCGCATGGGAGACAGTGCTAATATTGCAGTGTTTTAGACTCATCATCTTGAAACATGACTCCTCTTCATTGTTTCCCCTGAATCTGAGGCGAAAGGGAGGCGGGTGAGAATTAGGCAAGTTAGCAACTTTGTTTTAAGGCTTCATGAGCAGTTTTTGCTATGTGTCCCCACACTATTCAACATATAAATCTATATAGTACATATTATTTTCTATAACCTGCCTTTTCCATTCCAATTTTCAATTCCTACCCTATAATTTCTAAGTACACATAATTACTACTTCAGGTGTTAAATTTTACATTCGCAAGTATCTATACCCCAGCCCTCCAAAACAAAAGACATCAGCTAGCTAAATACAATTACCACATTATAAAATGTGCAAATTTTAGCAAAAACCCTGGTTTAAGAACATTCAAACATAGATATTCTTCCACAAGGACCTGTATCAGAAGATCTCATGGTAAAGCTGAGATTTTACTTCAATAATCTGAACCAAAGAATCCTCCTTTTATAAATGAGCAATCTCTAGTTTTCAGCTCCACTCAATTCACTGACAATCACTAAGTCAATTCTGACTCATGGAAAACAGAAACAAGAATGAAAGAAAAATAAGTGTAACTACCCAGATATCATACCTATAGAGCAAGCTATCTTTCCTCATCCTTATAGAAAAAATTCCATCTTCCATATTTTCACGTCAATATTCATTTGCTTAATCACTCGGAAAGCACCTAAAGCTCATGGTAACATAGGCATTTTTTAAGGTGTCAAAATAAAGACAATGTCCTGCCCTCATGAAGCTTCTCCTCCAGTAGTGGAGGTAGCTGGATATAACCTCTGCGCTCCCACCTTCACAGGACCTCCATGTCATTAATATTGATAGACAATGCTCATTGTGATGAATAATGTGATTTAATATGCCATACAACTAGAGTTTCAGTACCTTTGTACTTCATCCATAGTTTCTCTGCAACATTTTATTAAGAATTATATATTTTTAACCATTGAGACTTAACAAAATTCTGTAAATAGAACCAATAATGAAAGGACCTACTTGTCCTCACAATGGTTATTATCCAAAGGGGACCAATCAATACCTTTGGAGGGCAATTAGGTAGTTTTCTCATCTGATATGCATCCTTTCCTGCTTGTCGGCAGCTGATAATCCTTCCAACTGGTTCATGTGTTCCACAGTGAGAGTTAGATATTCAAATATGACCCCAGTAACCCTTTTCAGCATTTTCATAAAACATTCCCATTTCACTTGTGAGTGTATCCCACAGATACAAGGGTAAGTTGAAATATTGCTGCTAGAGAACCAGTTCATACACGCATGAATTTATTCCAAACAAGACTGTTAAACATGCCTTTGTGATTAGGAAAGGGCTGTAGACAAACTCTCTCAGTAATACACCTGTATTTTTTTTTAAATAATTTTATTGGAGGCTCTTACAGCTATTATAACATTCAGTACATTATCTGTATCAAGCACATTTGCACACATGGTGCCACATACATTTCCAAACATTTTCCACTTGAGGCCTTGGTATAAGCTCTTCTTAAAAAAAAGCTCCTCTTTCCCCTCCCCCACTTTTTGTAAATGAATCATTTTCTTGGGTACTCATACACCTCCCCTCACAATCCATACATACATCAACTGTATGCAGATCTCATTTGCACACTTGTTACCAACATCACTCTCAAAACATCCTCTCTCCACTTAGGCCCCCAGTTCCACCTCCCCATATTTCCCTTCCTCCCTACCCCCCCCGAAACTTTAATAATTTGCAAATTGCTATTTCATATCGTACACTGTCCAATATGTCCCTTCACTCATTTTCCTGCTGGTCATGCCCCAGAGAGGATGTTATATATAGATCCCTGAAACTAGTTCCCCCTTTCTACAACTCCGTTCCTCCACTTTCCCAGTATCACCACTCCCATCACTTGTCCTGAGGGAATATCTATCCTAAATTCCCCATGTTTCCGACTCCATTGTACATCCCCTGTTCTAGTCGGATTTGTCTGGTAGAACCGGGAGCATGATAGTGGGTGTGAGGAAGCATTTGAGAACTAAAGGAAAGATGCATATTTCGTTGTTACTACACTGTACTTTAACTGGCTCATCTCCTCCCTGCAACCCCTCTGTTAGAGGATGTCGCTTCACCTATTGATGGACTTTGAGTCACCAATCTGTACTCCCCCCTATTTATAATGATATAATTTTAGTTCTTTGATGTCTGACACTGAATCCCTTCAACACCTTGTGGTCATACAGACTGGTGTGCTTCTTCCATGTGGGCTTTGTTGCTTCTGAGCTGGAAGGCCACTTATTTACTCAAGCCTTTAACACCCCAGATGCTATATTTTTTCATAGCCGAGCACCATCAGCTTTCTTCACTACATTTGCTTATGCACACATTTGTCATCAGTGATCATATCAGGAAAGCGAGCACGCGATGTTATGGTTTTTAGTTCTAAAACCCTAATAACTGATCCCTTTGACAACTCATGGTACACATGCTGGTGTGCTTTATCCATGTGGGCTTTGTTGCTTCTGAGCTGGATGGCCGCTTGTTTACTCAAGTCTTTAAGACCCCAGACACTACATTTTTTGATAGCCAGGCACCATTAGCTTTCTTCACCACCATTGCTATGCACACATTTGTCTTCAGTGATCGGGTAGGGAAGGTGAGCAACATGGAATGCCAATTTTATAGAACAAAGTGTTCTTTCATTTAGGAAGTACTTGAGTGGAGGTCCAATGCCCATCTGCTGTTCTACTACTAAGCCTATATGTATAAGTTCGTTGATCTATTTCCCCCATTGTCACAGAGATATATGCACCTATGTACACGCCTATATTTAAACCTCTATAAATGCTCTTTACCCCCAGTTCTTTCCTCCATTTCCTTTTACTTCCCTCTTGTACTGAAACCAAATACACCTGTCTTAATCTTGCTGAAGTGCCTCAGGGAAAATAATCCAATCATAATTCTGAGGGAAACTGCTGGGTAAGTTAAATTCATGGGAGAGAAATCAGCTCAGAGTATGTATTAGGCTGGGTAGACTAGAGAAATAAGTCCACAGAAACTCATGTGTGTAAGAGAGTTTTACATGAAGGGTAACTGTACATTCAGAAAGCATCCCAATCAGTCCATCGAAGCCCATGAATCCGACTAAGCCCTTATGTCTGACACCGAGCAACAAAGTCCTCCTCAAACTCACAAAACATATGCAATGATGCTAAATGCAGGATGATCACACGCCAGTACGCAGGAAGTGTTTGAATCCAGTGGTGGTGTAAGCCTCTCAGCGCTTGCAGTGGTCTCCATGCAGCTTCTCCAGCAACCAAGGCGGCATCAGGGTATGTCCATGTGATTTCTCCTCAAGGATGTCTCACAGGACGTGAGCCTTGGCCACAGAGGCAGAGGACTAGCTAAGGCCACCACACCCTGGTGCAACCCTCAGAGAGCAAGAAATCAAAAGATGAGGTTCAGCATCCATCCTTCAATTCAACTGTCCTTCAATTAATCCCAAATGTGTCAATTATCCAGGTTGGCACAAAAAACCTTAGAGTAACTTTGTTTTGAAATTACAACGGGGTCATTTTGATTAAATTTTTTAGGGTCAGGATAATCACAGGATTTGAAGAAAATTGAAAACTTCGCTGTTGATAAAATAGGCCAGGAAAATGGCTCTGAAAACTTTTTACAGTGCTCATTCTTCAAAAATACGAAGGACTATTCCACAAGAACTTCCTTGGAGAATCTCACACTGTCTACCACATATCCCTGATCTTTCCCAAGCTTAAAGAATTTTGAAACAACACATGATTTGAGTCCTTCAAGGTTACCCAAGCTGCGGTTTGGGAGTGATATACATGGAAGACCACAGAATACTTTGAGGAAGACTTAGAGACAAGGAAACATCACCTTCAGGGGTATATAGGTCTTGATAGAGAATATGTGGAGAAAATAAAGCTAGGTGTTTTTTTACTGTTTACCAAAGTTATCTATTATTTTTTACTTGCTCTCATATATTTGCTATATTATACTTTAAAAAGACTGAATAATGAATAACCATCGTTAAGGGAAATAGATAACCTTGTCATTAGATGAGAAAATTGTAAAGTCAAGTACAATAGACAAAATTAGGTTAAATCAGGGGTCCTCAAACTATGGCCCGCGTGCCACATGTGGCCCGCTGAGGACATTTATCCAGCCCGTTGGGTGTTTATGCACCACTGCCTATCCTGCTTAACAGCCAACTCATCCCCAGCCCACAGTGAATATATTCACAGTTTTTTGTTTTTTCTTTTAGCTATAGTCCAACCCTTCAGCAGTCTGAGGAGAAGTGAACTGGCCCTCTGCTTAAAAAGTCTGAGGACCCTTGGATATAGTATCTAATTATTTATTCCTTTTTTGGCTTGTTTTTAATTTATTCTAGCTTTTAGTAATTTCTGATTCCTTTTGATGCAGCTTTTCTATGTTTTACTTTTTTATTGTTAGGAGATTTTTTTCCCCTCTTTTTTGCTTTGTCTCCTATAATTGAAATCCAAGTTAGGTGAGTTTTTAAGCGACAGTAACTGGATTAATGGTTGCTAAGAGATATGGCAGGGGAGGTTGGGTGGAAATGGAGAACTACTAACAATGAATACCAGACAGAAAAAAATGCTCTTAAATTAACTGTGGTGATGATTGCAAAACTAACTCTTCTTGATATGATTGAACTATTGAATTATATAATAGGTGGGTTATGTGCCAATAAAACAGGTGAAAAATAAGATGACTTAATAAAGGATTATACATATGGAGAATGGATCATTATTTAGTCTCTTAAAAGCATAAAATAGCATTGTGTATAATGATACAGTGAACTATTCAATAAAGGCTTTATTCGGGGGAAAATTAAATTCAGTTTACAGTGAATAACACTGTGCAAATATGCTACCACCTGGATATACATATGAACATGGTACATATGCATAACACACACACACACTGATATACACGTTTTTAAATGCCTTGAGTACATCTCTGGAAGTGTATACAGAAAAAGGGTCTGTGCCTGACTTCAGGAAAGGGATGTACCTATTGAACAGGAGGAAGAAGCTTGGTTTCAAGTTCCAATCTCTTTGATACCTGTGATTCATGCTATGCCATGTGCTTGCAAAGCTACTTACTCTTCTTTTTAAAATATAAGACATCCATAAATATTGGTTATTCATTATCTTTGACCCACCCACGTGGAAAATATATTTTAATATTAAAATGAAGGACATAAAAATAAGTAGTTCCCAAGGAAATTATGCTCTAGGGCTGAGCCCCAGTGGCGTAGTGGTTGTGTGCGGGACTGAGGCCCACTGGGATGGAGGTTCAATTCCAGCAGTGGGGCTGGGCCTCCTACTCCCACCACTGGAGAGCAGTGATGCTCCCCCCCAAAAAAACAAAACAAAACAAAACAATGGAAATTATACTCTAGCTAAAATGTGGATGATCCACATACTTGTTGAGAGTGTTTCTCCCGTTCTGTTTTATGATTCTAATAAAATGTCAGTAATATAAGTATTTTGTTGTTGTTGGAGATCAAGTTGTTTCTCACTAGAAACTCCAAGTCCAGCTCAATTTTTCTTTTCCTCCTCTTTTTTTTAACCAGTCAACCTATCATGTAGGTTTGATATATAATTACTATTATAAATATTTTCCATTTTTCTGTCATGTATCATTTAAAAGATAAGCAGCTAACACATTGGACACATTGTGTAGGGATATTTTCCCCTTTAGTTTTAACATATTGTACAGTGTAAAATTGCTTAAAGGTGAGAACTTCCAGGAAAAAATTAGTTGTCATCCAGGTATGGAAATCCATAAGAGCTCTGGTGCAGCCATGGTTAAGTGCTGGGATGCTATCCACAGGGACAGCAGTTCAAATCCACCAGCAGCTCCAAGGGAGAAAGGTGTGGTATTTTGCTTCTGTAAAGAAATTACAGCTTTGGAAACACTATGAAACTGTTCGACGCTATCATAAAAGGTGGCAATGAGATGAACAATGCAATGGTAACTTTTTTTTAATGTGTCAGGGGTTTTGAGGGATGCTTTTTTTTTTTAAGAGCAAATATCAAGGTCTTTCTTTCAAGACACCTGTCATTGACAGGAACCCCCAACCTTTTAGTTAGAGGCCAAGAGCATTCACTAATCAATTTGCAGTGAATTTGGAATTTTTGAAGGATTCCTGAGATCAGCACACTCACTCAGTAACAAAAGCTGCTTTTTGGGGTCTTTAACTTAGTCAAATTCAGGCTCGCAAAAGCACTTGCCATTTTCTTCTTACTCATAAGCATGCAGAAAAGACTCAGGCATAGAGGCCTTGACTCTGTTCTCAGGAAGGCATATCCTTTAGAGAACATCAGGATTAGGTAAGTATTTGCAATGCCTAAAAACAAAACTTAATTATTTCAAGTGTAATGACTTTAATTTCAACTTTACTTTGTGTCAACTGTTGATGATGATTAACATAAGGCCAAGTAGATTAATTTTCAAAGACTGACAGGGAAAGATTTTTAATCCATAATAAACAAAGAAAAGTTTCCATCTCAAGGAAAGTAATGAAACTTTGTGTCAAGATAAATTTAGCACATTAAATTTTCCACAGATTTAAATCAATGCAGTTAGCACTAAATAAAACAAAACAAAACAAGAAAAAATACAAGGGATGATTCAAAAGCATTGATCATGGCCAAAATACGCCCCAACACTGCTGAGAGGTTGACTTCAGTAATATCTGTGGTCATTGACTAGATCAATGAAATTCATTTTTTCAAGAGCATCCAATTATTAGTTTACTGTAGAGTGAGCATTCTAATAAATCAGCATACTTTACATAGAATTAAACAAAGCCAACGTGTAAGTTAATAACACAGCAAGAGAAATCTACAGTCAACTCCCAGTAGGCCCAGAAATGTCTCGTGATAGATTATTTCATTTAGAGTTGGTTCACGTATGCAAAATCTGAAAGCCATGACTTCCTGATAGATAGTTTATGGGTAGCAGTAATATTAGTGTTTGATGAAGCACTTAAGAAAAGAGATCAATATACCACTGTCATATTTGCACAATAAAAAAGGCATGTTCAGTGAGGGCAAACCAACATGAATTGAGGCACTATATTATTCAGAAAGCTAGCAGTAATATTTTTCACAACTACTTTGGTCATTTGGAAAATAAGACTTAATAGGAATCAACAACTTGGATGTGATGAACTGAAAAATGGAATATAATAAAAGAAACACCATCAATGGAGTATATTAAAGCAATTCAGGGTACCTTGAGAGTTTCTCTCCCATCCAACAGCATCACAAGAAATATATCATGATTATGGCTAAGAATGATTTAGTTGCTTGTTGGGAAAACTACTAGTCATAATCATCGGTCATTAGTGGAAAAAGACAGAATTAAGACAATGAACCAGAGGGCTGAGCCCCAATGGCATAGTGATTGTGTGCAGGACTGCGGTCTACTGGGTTGGCAGTTCAAATTCAGCAGCAGCTCTCCAGGAGCAAGGCTGGACTTCCTACTCCCACCAGGGCAGTGATGCCAAAAAAAAAAAAAAAAGACAATGAACCAAATTTTCCCTGAGCAATTTGTGCCCTCTTACAAAATGCATTAATGGGGCTGAGCCCTAGTGGCATAGTGGTTGTGCGTGGGACTGCGGCCCACTGGGATGGAAGTTCAATTCCAGCAGTGCGGCTGGGCCTCCTACTCCCACCACCAGAGAGCAGTGATGCCCAAAAACAAAACAAAAAAAAATGCATTAACGGTTGGAGTTCATCACAAATTTCACTAAAATTGAAATCTGAGTTTTATGTGGTCTGCCTGGTGGCTGTGGATGGCCAATCCAGATCATTCACATCCTAAAGAAACTTTGCGGCATGGTGCCATTCATTCCTGGTGATGGATGGCAACTCTTTTCAGAATGGAAAAGCACACTCATGACAAAGTACATCAGAGAACTCACAGAAATCTGTTTTGGGGTATACTAACGCTAAAACTGGAGGCACTGACAAATGCTCAGAGTTGAAGATGTGGGGCTGCCCAACTTGGAATGATAAGAAAAAAAGCAAAACCTGACTACCAGAAAGTGGTCCAAATGGGCTAGCTTATGACTGGGACTAGTCCGAAATTGAGGAGATTGAAGTCAGAAATGCCCTTATAGACCTGGCTTCTTCTGTACATACAGAGGGCAGAAACATGCTGCTGATAAGTAATAGAAAGACAAAGATTTCCAGAAGCGGCACAATACATTGCAGGTGGTGTATGCACATTGGACACAAAGAAATCTGGGCATGACTCCAGTAAATATGTCCCTGCCTAACCTCTCCATTTTTATATATAAAACTGGAATAGCAACAGCACTTTTCTTTAGGCTTAGGAGAATTGAATGTGTGTACATGGGTTGTTGTTCTTGTTGTTCGGTGTCATAAGATGGACTGATGCATAGTCATCCTAATAGGGACAACAGAATGAAACACTTTATGGTCCAGCACCATCCTCACAACTGTTCCTGTGCCTGTGTTTATTGCTGTAGCCACTGTGTCAATCAATCTCATTGAGAGACTTCCTCTTTTTGACAGCCCTTCCATGTGACCAAACATGATATCCTTCTACTGGGACTGGACTATCCTGACATGATGTCCACAGTGTGTAAGACAGTCTCATAATCCTTGCCTCCAAGGAGCACTCTGACCTCCCTTCTTCCAATACAGATCAATTTGTCCCTTTAATTGCCCATGGGATTTTTTATATTCTCTAACACTACAATTCAAATACATCTATTCTTCTACGGTCTGTCTACCTTATTCAATGTCCAACTTTCATATGCATGTCATGCAAAGAGAATAGCATGGCTTGCATGAGGTGTACCTTAGTGCTCAAAGTGACATATTTGTTTTTCCATACTCTAAAGAGGTCTTGTGCAGCAGATTTGCCAAATGTAATATGTCTTTGCTTGACTGCTACTGCTTCCATGAGCATTGATTAAGAATCCAAGCAAGACAAAATCCTTGACAACTTCAAACTTTCTCTATTTATCGTGATATTACCTGTAGTAGTTGCATAATCTGCTGTCAATTTGAGACTTATGAGTCAAGGGGTGTTTAGCCTGTCAACCAGGTAGCAGCTTGATGACCTCATTTGGAGGCGCTAAAGAGATAAATAGCTC
The DNA here is from genome assembly GCA_004026705.1 of Nesogale talazaci. NCBI lineage: Eukaryota > Metazoa > Chordata > Mammalia > Afrosoricida > Tenrecidae > Nesogale > Nesogale talazaci. The sequence goes on along the minus strand of PVJH01000040.1, from coordinate 16,676 downwards.
GGTGGAGGGGGAACACACATTCACTCCCTGAGAGACATGCTTGCTGACAAGAACCTTGCTTGCTTGCTAGAACCTTGGAACTGAAGGAGCCATGTGGAGACCCCTGTGAGTGCTGAGATACCTCCACTGCCACTGGAATCACAAGACTTTCCACTCACTCGCTTGTAATCTTCCTGCATTCGGCATCATTGCATGTGTTGCATAAGTCTGGAACAGAACTTAGAGATTGGTATCAGACAAATGGGCTAATGTCAGCCTTATGGAATTGATCTGGACTGGACTGGGATGCTTTCTCAATATTCAATTGCTCTTGTAGACAAACCTCTTTCAAATATACACGATTCTTCCTGGATTTGTTTCTCTAGTCTACTCACACTGACTCATTACCTACTGGTCCAATTGTTAGGGTTCTGGCATTCCTTACTAAAGGCTGCAATTCTTGATCTTCATCAGAACTTCCACCATTGGTTTTGGCTCACATGCTAACCCCTGAAATGGCGGCATTTCAACTTTATGCACTCTTTCCACGCTCTCTTGGTGCTTCCTACATCGCTCAATATTTTGGCCACAGAACCTCTCATGATTGTAACTCAACGCATGAATTGCTTCTTGAGTTCGTTCAGTTTCAGATATGCTGAATGTGTTCTTCCCCTTTTGTTTTTCTAACTCTCGGTGCTTGCACATTTCATTTTAATATTTGGCTTTGTTTTCTTGAGCTGCCCTTTGATATTTTCTATTCACCTCCTTGCCTTTATTTCTTCAATTTGTTTTAGCTACTCCACCATTAATACCAAGTTTCAGAGTCTCTTCTGATACTCACTTTGATCTTTTCTTTCCTTTTTAATATGTTTGCTTTCTTCATAAATGATGGTCTTGATGTCCTCTCACAGGTTTTCTGTCATTAGTGTTCAATGAAGGAAATCTGGTCTTGAAATTCAGGTGAGATAGACTCATACTTTGGCTTTCATGGACTTGCTTTCCTTTTCTTCAGCTTTATCCTGAGCTTACATATGGGCAATTTATGGTCTATTCCATGGTTGATATCTGGTCTGTTTTTTTTTTGGTGGGGGGGGGGGGGGGGGGGGTCACTGCCCTCTGGTGGTCATGGGAGCTACCTAGCCTTGCTACCAGAGAGCTGCTGCTGGATTTGAACCACCAAGCCCGTGGGCCACAGTCCCGCACTCAACCACTACGCCACCGGGGCTCAGCCTCAGGCCTGGTTTTAGCTGCTAATATTGATTTCCTCTATCATGTCTTCTCACAGATATAGTCCCTTTGGCTTCCAACAGGGGGAAGTCCATGTGTAGATTGCCTCTGTGTTGTTGAAAAAGGTATTTGCTATGAACAAGCCATTTGTGTTGCACAATTCTATCCTCTGATCTCCAGCTTCACTTCTATCAGTAAAACCATCTCTTCCAACTACGGTCCTTTTGTTTTTGTTTCCAGCTTGTGCATTCCAATTACAAATAGCTATCAATACATCTTGATTATATATTTGATCAACTTCTGACTGAAATCATTGATAGAATTCTTCAATCTCTTCAACACTATTTTTGTAATTGGGGCATACATTTGAATAATAGTTATTTAGATTGGATCTCCTTGAAGACAGATAGATAAAATACTATCACAAACAGCATTGTTCTTCATGATGAATTTAGCGAGAGCATTTTGACAATCAGTGTTTTGCTGTTCCCCTTGAAAATGTCATTCCTGGCACAGTAAATTACATGATTTTCTGATTCAAAATGACTAATACCAGTTCATTTCAGTTTACTAATGTCAAGGATATTGAACTGTAGTGTTCCATTTCATTTCTGTCCACTTCCAATATCCCTAAATTCATACTTCACAAATTCGGTTATAAGATTTTTGCCACTGTCTCTCTTTACCATGACCTGTGCCCCACCAACAAACAAAGTTTCAGAAGATTATACTTCCATAAGACTTCCTTGACCTGTGGTGAGGGAACCCTTCCCCCATAGCTTTCATTTGCAGCTTCTCAAGTTTCTTTTGATCTTCTACTTCTGCTTGAAAGCCTTGTCTTCCTCAAGCATTTCTTGCTATGTTTCTTAGTGTGTCAGTCCGGGTAGACTAGAGAAACAAATTCATGAACATGCTTACGGATATAAGGGAACAGTTTAGATACAAAAAGAATGAACCATTGAGAAAGCATCCCAACTCAGTCCAGTCCAAGGTCATAAGTCCGATATTAGCCCATATGTCCAATACCAGCCTATAAAATCTCCTTCAGACTCACAAAGCATGTGCCGTAGAAGCATCCCGACACTGACAGGGGTCTCTCCATGACTCCTCATTTCTAGGGTGCAGGGTCCATCAGCCGTATCCATTGACAGTAGAAGCATCTCAGTGCTGGCAGGGGTCTCTCTGTGGCTTCTCTGGCCCCAGAGGTCTGGTTCCATCATGGCAAGCCCATGTAGCTTCTTTTCTGTCTCTTCCAGGTTCCAGGATTCAGAATCTGTCAGCATGCCACCATCTTGTCTTGGTCAGTAGACTAGCTCTAAGAGAGTGAGTCAAAGTTCTCTCCTCCAATAGGGAAATACTGCAAAACTTCCCAGAATTCTCAGGAGAAAGCCATGCTCACACAGAGGTCTCATTGGCTATCTCCAGATTGACATGCTAGACTCCATCCCTAGACTCCCAATCATGAAATTGACACACGAGTACATGACTGCCACACTTAGGTTGTTTCAGGTGCTTCTTCTTGCCACATTCATGACCCAACATGGCCCCAGAGCTGCTACCTAAAGCAGAGCTCTCATGTATTTAGTTGTGAGATTCATTCATGTTGTATGCATGAGGAGCTGATTCTCTTTGATTAATGTTTGTTTTTCTTCCTTCAATGATTCTATTGGGAGTTCTTATAGCTCTTATAACATTCAATTCATCATTTGTATCAAGCATATTTGTATATATGTTACCATATTCATTTCAAAATATTTTCCACTTGAGCCCTTGGTATAAGTTCCTCTTCCCCCCCCCCTTTTTTAAATGAGTCATTTTACTGGGCACGATTAATGTTTTATCAGGAGTTGATTCTCTTTAATTAATGCTTTCAAGTTCTCAAACTTAACAGTTATTATGATTGTTACATTTGATTGTTTATTAATAATAATGAATAAAATCTTCCTAAGAATAGGATACAGGGGAAAAATTATCATTTGGACCAGGCACAAAGAATGTTCCCAAAGTGCAGGGTCTGTGGGCAAGATTAGAAGGGGAGAATAGCTGTTAAGTAGGTAATCAACACCACCATATTTACCAAAGAGTAATGTCCAGGTATAATTTTCAAAAATATTACCAATACAGCTCTCTCTGGTTTGGGAGAAATTAATCCTGTGACCTAATTTTAGAGATTTAAGTCTATGAACATGAAATATGGAGGAAATTAAAATGGATCAATAGCTCCAAAGTTATGTATCAAGACGTAGGCATCTTGGTCTTGGCCAAACCATTAAAGCTTGAGCTCTTGCATGTGGTAGTGTGTGTATCTATATGCAAACAAATACATATTAGGATAATTTTGCCACACTTCCCTCTTATTCTGCTCTATGTTTCCTCTGTCATGCTGAGGGGTCAGTGTGCTATTGGAAGGTGTAATAGTGACAGTACACTAATATGCATTTAGAATGAGAGTTAAAATTACAGGGCATGAGACTCTAGTTGCTATTCTGTCAAGCATTCAGGAAGAATGCCAATTATTTAAAAACCTGAACAATCAATTAAAATTGATCCTGGTTTGCATCACATTGATTCTCTGACCGTAACTTGGACAGGAGGGAGTGCCTTGGGGAGACAATAGCTGCAAGGAGAACTTCTCCCCTCAATAGGCAGGAGTGTGGCAGTCTATTGAACTCTCTTGCCAAGTGGCGGATACTTCAAGATGCAGAGCCTTTCAATGTGAAAAAATTCTAATCTGAGGGAAAATGCAAAGAGAGAGAGAGATTTCCTGTGAGCCATTCTTCAATAATAGCATACTCAATGAGCAATCGATCACTGGTACTTATGTTAAGGGTGACGTTAAAACAAATAGTGATGTTACAAGCTAAAGAAGGGGTGAATGGGTGTTGTTGCTGCTATGTACCCTCAAGTCAGTTCTAATTCATAGCAACCCTGTGCCCAACAGAACCAAACACTGCCAGTTCCTGGCCCTCCTGGAAGCTCTTTCTAAGCCTGAGCTCATTTTGCAGCCTCTGTGTCAATTCATCTTCCTAAGGGCCTTCTATTTTTTGCCGCTTCCCTTTACCCAGAGTTATATATAACTAACCTACAGCTTGATACCTGTGAAGAAACTGTTGCTGTTGCCAGTTTAGCTTCTTACTCCCATGTGGTCTTCTCTCAGGCTGACCTACTTCAACTTCATCGGCCAAGTTCTTCAGGGACCCCCTTTGTTCATTGTTGTTGTTATTCTTATTGTTGTTACTATTTGCTGCCATAGAGTTGATTTCAACACTCAGTAACCATGTGTACAATAGAAGGAAACTCTTCTGGTTCTGTCATTCTCACAATTACTATTATACTTGGGGCAATAGTCAAAACCAGAGTCAATTCATTTGTCAGAGACCTTTTTCTTCTTCACTGCCGCCCCTCTACATGACCATTCTATTGGGTCACTGTGACCCAAGAGAATGCTCCTTCTATATCACTGATATCTATGCAAGTAAAATTTGCTACCGTAAGACCATTGCAACAATGATTGTAGCAACACATTGAGAAGGAACTGCTAGAAGTTAGGCTAGTTTTAGGAGAAGACTTGAAACAAGAGGTATCAGCAATGACATCAGATGGATCTTGACTTAAAGTAGAGAATATCAGAAAGATAACTGTGTTTCATGAACTATGTATTCTACCATGTGTATCATGATAAGCTGTAGACAACCTTGAGAAGACTGAGAATTCTAGAACACTTCATTGTGCTCATTCAGAACTTCAACATGGATTAAAAGGTAGTTGTGACGAAAAGCAAAGGAATACTGCATGGTTTAATATCAGGAAAGATGCGCATCAGGGTTGTATCCTCTCATTATTCCATGTGTATGCTAAGCAGATCATCCGAGACGCTGGGTGGATTGTGGAGGGTTTATTAACATCCTGCGAAATGGGGGTGACATAATCTTGCTTGCTGAAAATGAGAATTTGAAGCACTTGCTGATGTAGATCAAGAATTGCAACCTTCAGGATGGATTACAATTCAATGTAACGAAGAACAAAACCCTCACAATGGCAACATCATGGTAAAGAGAGAAAAGTTTGAAGTTGTCAAGGATTTTGTCTTGCTTGGATCTTTAATAAATGCTCATGGAAGCAGCAGTCAAGCAAAGAAGTATTACATTTGGCAAATCTGCTGCACAAGACCTCTTTAGAGTGTGGAAAAACAGGATGTTACTTTGAGCACTAAGTTGCACCTCACACAAGCCATGTTATTCTCTTTGCATGACATGCTTATGAAAGTTGGACACTGAAAGAAAAAAGTTGGACATTGAATAAGGTAGACCATAGGAGAATAGATGTGTTTGAATTATAGTATTAAAGAATATTAAAAATCAAGTAAGGCCAGAGTGCTCCTTGGAGGCAAGGATTATGAGACTGTCTTACATATTTTGGACATGTTGTTAGGACAGTCCAATCCCTGGAGAAGGAGATCATGTTTGGTCACGTGGAAGAGCTACCAAAAAGAGGAAGTTCCTCATTGAGATTGATTGACACAGCGACTACAGCAATGATGGGCTCCAGCATCAACAATTGTGAGGATGGGGCAGGATCATGCAGCTCTTCTGCTGTGCATAGAATCACTATGGGCTGGAGTTGCCTTGAAGGCACCTGACAATGACTACTTTATCAAGCATGATGTTCTTCACCAGGGACCGGTCTCTCATGATAGCATGTCCAAAGTACTTTAGAGAAAGTCTCACAATCCTCACTTCTAAGGAACCTGCTGGCTATACTTCTTTCAAGCCAGATTTGTTGGTTCTTTTTACAGTCCATGGTACTTTCGTTAGTGCTCATCAGCACCACAATTCAAATGCATCAATTGTTCAGTCTACCTTATTCAATGTTCAACTTTCACATGAATATGAGGCAAGGGAAAATGCGCTGACTTGGGCTGGGTTCACCTTAATCCTCAAAGTAACATCCTCACTTTTCAAAAGTGAGACAAAATCTTTGGTAACTTAAACCTTTTCACTGTTTATCTTGATATTACCTTTTGGTCCAATTCTGAGGTTTGGGTTTTCCTTATTTGTACTCAGTACTGAAGGCTACAACCTTTGATCTTCATGAGCAAGTTTTTCAAATCCTCCTCGCTTTTAGCAAGCAAGGTTTTTCATCTGCACAGCTCGAGCTGTTAATAAGCCTTCCTCAAATTCTGAGGCTACATTCTTCCTCATCTAAGCAGTCTTCTTTGATGATATGCTCAACATATTGTGTAAAATGAGTAAATATGGTGAGAGGATAAAACCCTGGCCTTTCCTAATTGTAAACCATGTGATATTCCTTTTCTGTTTGTACAACCTCTTGATCTATATACATGCTCCCTATAAACATAATGAAGTGCTCTGGAAATCCTGTTCTCAAGTTATCCAAAGTTTGTAATGGTTCACACAGTTAAATGACCTGGCATATTCAATATAACACAAATAAACCTCTCTGATAATTTCTGCTTAGAGTCAATATCCATCTGACTTCAGCAATGCTATCCCTTGTTCCATGACCACTTCTGAATCTGGCCTGTACCCCTGGAAACTATCTATGTACCACTGCAACTATTGTTGAAAGATCTTTAGTAAAATTTTACTTGCATATGATATTGATATTCTCTAATTTGAGCATTCTGTTGGGTCACTGTCCTTTTTTTTTTTTTTTTGGCATCACTGCTCTCCGGTGGTGGGAGTAGGAGGCCCAGCCCCACTGCTGGAATTGAACCTCCGTCCCAGTGGGCCACAGTCCCGTGCACAACCACTACACCACCGGGGCTGAGCCGGGTCACTGTTGTATGAAGCAAGCACAAGTATTATCTTTTCCAATCAGTTGGCTAACTGTCTTCCAAATTTCCTGGCATAGATGAGTATTTCCAGTGCTTCATCAGCTTGTTGAAATATTTCAATTGGTATTTCATCAAGTCCTGGAGGCTGGTTTTGGGTTCATTTTTTCAATGATGTGTGAACGTCTTCCTTCAGCACCATTGGTTGTTGCTCACAGGATACTCCTGAAATGGTGGAAGGTCAACTACTTCTTTTGGGTAAAGTGACATTGTGTTTTCTTTGCCTCTTTTTTTTTTTTTTTTTGATGCTTCCTACCTCATTCAGCATTTTGCTCATAGGAAAAAAATGGAAATATCTTCCACCTTTTTTTGAAGATGCCATGATAGTTCACAGATTTTTTGATGTTTATACTGCATATAAACCAACCTTACCCATTAATATCCAGTCAAATCTGACCCATTGAGTTAGATATATGTAATATAGAGAGAACCATTCTGTGCATTTTCCAGATTATACTACTAAAAGATGCTAAATAATTTTTGTAGCCATTGTACAATAGTTTCCTTTGCACTAAATTTCAAAAGTAAAATCTGAAATATTACCACCAAAAAAGAATGATTTCTTTTTTAGCATCTGTTGAATTTATTCAGCATAACCAGAGAGTCTTCAACGTTGCCAAACAGATACAAAAACAGAAGTACAGCACAATACCCATGTTTTCCCAAATTCACTCCTTTGGGGGATCATTTATATGTTTTCATATGCCACAGCCCGTCATTTAAATAATGGATATTTTCGATGCCAATTCCTTTGTTGACTTTCTCGATGTCCTGTGCGTTCATCTTCATGACTCCAACGCACAGAGCGTGCTGTTTTCCTTCCGCCATTACTGCAACAATCGTACCGACTGCCGCAGGGAACAGCTTGGCTCCAGGAGACGTTAAGCCTGGACACATGATACTTGCTCCGCTGAGTACAAATTTGATGGCTCCCTGATCCACTTGCTGCTGTGGCAACATAAAGGGGTATTTGTGAAGGAACCTTAGCGTTGGGTAAAAGGGTCCTTCTCGCTGCCTAAAAAAGAGTAACTCTCCATTTACTGTAAGGATTTCTATATGTTCGTGGCATCTTATTATTTTCACTGGATCTTTCTTAGGCATGATTTGATTGAGCCATGGTTCAATACCTGGGAATTGCTTTATCAATTGGTTCTTAATACTCTTCATGACGGAAGTTTTCAACTGGATACAGTTGGACACATTCTCTTTTTCATTGAATTTCTTGAACATGATCCAAGGTGAAGGGTGTCACGGTAGGGAAGGGCCCAGACGGGAAAGAAATTGAATGAAGAAGGGTCTGGCGGTTACCCTTACAGGAGGAAGACCAGCACGACAAGTCGGAGAAGTCGACGCCACCCGGAAAGTGAGACAGACTGTCGCACTTTACGGCAGTGCAGTGAAATCTGACCACTTCCGCCTCTTGGAACTCTGCGTTGGCGCTGTTCCTTTTGTTGGCGGTGTTTATGATAACCGTCCCGAGGACGTAACTGAAAGGGCGGGACTTGAGAATCCCCATTCTCAAGATAGGGCGATCCACCCAGTATCCGGGAGCTAAGCAAGAATGATGTTCCAGGAGTCATCCCACAGCTCATCAGGTCTTCCGTCGTTAGTGTTCAAGGAAGCAAATCTCTTCTTCAGGTGATCTCCAAACTCAGGTGAGATAGAATCAAGGTTGAATTTTGATTCTTAAGGACTTGTTTTAATTTTCTTCGACCTCAATCTGAACCTAATTATGAGCAATTGATGGTCAGTCAGTTCCCCAGTCAGCCCCTGGCTTCAATCTAACTGCTGATACAGAGCTTCTCCATATTCCTTTCTCCGCAGATATCGTCAATTTGATATCATTTTATCCCGTCTGGAGAAGCCCAAGAGTATTTGAAAAAAGTATTTGTTATAAATAAGTCATTGGTCTTGCAAAGTTCTGCCATTATCACATGATTTCCAGCTTTGTTTCTATCACCAAGACCATATTTTCCAACTACTGTTCTTTCCTCTTTGTTACCAACCTTTGAATTCCAATCACTAATAATGACCAACGTATCTTCTTTGCATGTTAATTCAGTTTCAGTCTGAAGACATTGGGAGTATTCTTCATGTATTTATCACTAACTTTAGTATTTGTTGCATAAATTTGAATAATAGTTTGTATTGATTAGTAACAAGTTTGAGTTTGTTGCACAACTTGTTTCTCCCTGTGTTATTCTCTATAATATATCCATTGCTAACCTTGTCTGTAGTCTTCACCTTTGAACTTTCTTTTTTTTTTTTTCCGGGCATCACTGCTCTCTGGTGGTGGGAGTAGGAGGCCCAGCCCCACTGATGGAATTGAACCTCAGTCCCAGTGGGCCGCAGTCCTGCGCACAACCACTACGCCACCGGGGCTCAGCCCCATTGTTGTCAACTCATGTTCCCATTGAAATGAATAATAAAAGTGTAAAAATGGTGAAGATTTCTTCAAGACCAATAAAATCAGCATCTTAAGCATCATCTAGCAACTTGATTGAAATGTCAATTCATGTTGTGTCCTACCTTGTCACTGAATTAAAGCTGGAAATAAATCGATGCCTATGGATTATGGTGTTAGCAGAAAATTTTGAAAGTTCTGTGAACTGTCAGAGAAACAAACATCTGTGTGTTAGTCCGGGTAGACTACAGGAACCAATTTCATAGACACGCATATGGATATAAGGAAATGGTTTATATACAAAATGGATGGAATACTGAGAAAGCATCCCAACCGAGTCCAGTTCAAAGTCATAAGTCTGATATTAGCCCATATGCCTGATACCAGTCTACAATGTCTCCTTCCAACTCACAAAGTCACAGGTCAGTGGGTGCTAAATCCTGGTGCTGGCAGGGGTGTCCCCATGGCTCCTCGCTTCCAGGGCTCAGGGTTCATCAACAGCATCCAGTGGTGGCAGAAGCAACCCATCACTGGCAGGGGTCTCCACGTGGCCTCTCCAGCTTCAGAGGTCTGGTTCCATCAGGGCAAAGTCGTCCATCAGGGCTTCTCTGGCTCCTCAGACACTGCCATCTTGTCTTGTCTGTGATTCATCATCTCTGAGAACTAACTCCTAACAACCAGGGAGAGAGTTTCTCATCTCCATAAGGGAAATAAGTGAGATTTCCCAGACATATCAGGAGAAAGCCATGCCCACACAGAGGCCTCATTGGCTACTCAATGGCTATCTCCAGATTAACAGGCTAGACTCCACCCCTACATCTCAATCATAAAATTAACATCAGCACATGACTGCCACAATCTGTCTTGGAGAAAGAACAGCAAGAGTGCGCCTTTGGAGGGGGCATGGAGAATTTTATCTCACATACTTTGGAAATATTATCTACTAGGAGAGACCAGTCACTGAAATGAGACCTCATGCTTGGTAAAGAAGAGGATCGGGCTGAGCCCCGGGGGCGTAGTGGTTGTGCGCGGCACTGCGGCCCACTGGGACAGGGGTTCAATTCCAGCAGTGGGGCTGGGCGTCCTACTCCCACCACCGGAGAGCAGTGATGCCCTGCCCCCCCCCCCAAAAAAAAGAGGATCAGAGAAAAAAGATGAAGACTTATCAATGAGATGGATTAACACAAGGTTACAACAAAGGGTTCAAGCATAACAATTGTGAGCATGGGGCAGAACCGGGCAATGTTTCGTTCTGTTGTATACAGAGCCACTATGAGTGAAAAATGACAGAGGACACCTAGAAACACCTGGACTTGTGTGCTGTCAAATTGATTCCAACTCATAGTGAGTCTAAAGGACAGGCCACAACTGTCTTAGAGTGGTTCCAAAGCTGCAGTCTTTACCAAGAAGAGCACTTGTGACACAAATGTTAAACACTAAACAGCTCCATAGAAAATCTGCTTCCATATATATCTGCAGCCTGGAGCAGTTCTGCCCCGTCAGAGAGTGTTGCTATGCTGGTTCAGTATGTATTGCTTTTAGTCTTACATAAGAGGTTAATGGCAGTTTCCCAGTTATATAGCCACATGATAACTAGGCTAACAATTGTCATTTGCAAACTCTTTACCTTAAACCAAAGAGTAATAGCAAATCAATACTGCATTATTCTACCTTGTCCTTTAAAAACTTAAAAATTTAAGTTCTTGATGCAGATTTGTCATTGTCTATTGTCAGAGGATGCATAAGTGATTGATGACAGGTCCTTAGTGGAGGGTTGACCCTGTATGACCCTGCAATTACATATCTCCCATGTAAGCACATAGAAGATCTGAGGTATTCGTGAATAGAAGCTTTCAGATAACAGCCTCTAGAAATTTTCTTTGCGAGTTCAATATATATCACTGGAAAACTTTGCTAGAATATATGGTACACACACTAAATAAGTTTCCCAAGTTAACTTGATGCTTTCTTAAGAATTTCTTAAGGTGCGTGAATTCGAACAAAAGGAAGTAAGACTCTTAATCACTGCCATTGAGTTGATGCTGACAAGGTAGAACTGTGCCTGTGAATTTTCGATACTCTTTGCAAGAGTAAAAAATCATTTTTCTCCTGAAAAGGGGCTGGTGCTTTTGAAACGATGGGCTTTGTGTTTTGTAGACATAACCACTACTCCTCCAGGGCTCTCTGAAATGAGACAAAAGACACATTTTCAGGTGAAGCTGGTTTTGGTGGAATGCTACAATAGGAATTCAGCCAGTTTCATCTTTAAACAATAGCCTAAAGTCATCAACTACCTTAAACTTTCAAACAAAAATTCAGAGAACTTTAGAACTAGAAAATATAATCTTTCTTTTAGTAAATATAATATCATCACGACTTCATGCTCAACGATGTGAGATCATGCTGGACTATGTGAAATCTGTTAGGACTTAAACCTACTCATGCTTAATTCACCCAAATCCATTGCCATTCAATTCCTTGTGACTCATCATTACCCTATAAAGTGTATCAAGGACTGTAAATCCTTATGATACCAGATAGCCATTTCTCTCTCCCATGGAGTGACTAGTGGATTTGAGCTACTGATCTTGTAGTTAGTAGCCCAAAAATTATCCCACAGTTACCAGAGCTCCTTTTTTTGGGAGTAGTTTTACCAATGTCAACTTACCTTTACATGTAGCCTGTATGTCAGGGTTGAAATGACCTAGCCCTGCTACATTTCCCCATTGACTTGGTGATTTATATAAGGTTGAGAATGACAGACAAAATCCTGAGTCAATGGTGATGCCAAAAAAAAAAAATCCTGAGTCAAATGGTCCATAGAATTTCAGTTCTTAGAATAGAAACTGCAGAAATTATCCGAAGTATGAGCACTGATTAATACCTTACTAGGAAAACAGACGGATGGTGATTTATATTTTTTCTATTTCTGTCTGATAGAAATACTATGAAAGTAATAGTGTTGTATCATCAAATTGAAACCCACATGACAGAGTAGGATTTCTCCACATGGTTTTATAGTCTCTTATCTCTATGGGAGAAGGTCACCATGTCTTTCTTCCACAAAGCCTCTCTCTGGGGTTGACTTATCAACTGTTTAATTGATAGCTGAGTACTGAAACATTGTACCACTGGCGCTCTTTGTGAGCATAATAACATTTTACTATAAAGATTTTTTAATGACAAGACTTTTTAATGCTTAAGTATAATGGTAAATGAAAAACGGGATATAAAAAAACTATGTATGGCAGAGATTTCAGCCATATTTTAAATTAGTAAATTTCTATTTCACATATTTTGAAAGTTGCTAGAAACACATACATCATAATATTAACACGAGCAACAGAAGTCAAATTAGATAACTGAAAGGTACTAAAAATCAAATACACATCAAAAGACTTTATCAAAAGAGTTAGAACCTACATACAGGTTGGGAGGGCGGGATCTGCAGTGAGTCTAATCTCTAAAACTTACAGGAAACTTTCCCACTCAGCAGCAGACAGATAAATAACCCAATTTAAAATGGGGGAAAGAACTTGAATAGAAACTTCCCTAAATAGTGGACCAATAAAGTATATTCACACATCATGATTGACTGTAAATCTTTATAGGAGTAGACAGCCCCATCTTCTGTGGAGCAGCTGTTGGCTTTGAACTGTCTATCTTGTGGTGGGCAGCCCAGTGTCTAGCCCTCAGAGCAGAAAAAGTAGATGATGTCCAGTGACTACTGCCAACTATTCTGACCAGGGACACAATAGAAAGTCTCATGGGGGTAAGAAAATGTAGAACAAAATTTTTATGCTTATCAGTGGCATCACTAAAGTTGATGTCACCCAGTGTCGTAACCCTGGTGTCACCTCCCCCATTAATGGGACTGGCTGGCAAAATCCCCTACTGAGCAGAGTGACTCAATCTTGCCATCTTTCCGTATCCATACACAGGGATTCACTGTTGCCAGCTTAGTCCTCCACAGTTCCCTACAGCTTCCCCTCCCCACCCCCTCCTCATTGGCCAAGGCAGGAACCCTCCTGGCTACAACAGTGGGTGTCATGGCTCATCCACCCACACAGACAGGAGAGGGGCGCTGACAAGTTAGCACACTGAATGGCAGCAGCCCCACCCCCCTGCACTATCACCCTACTCATCACTGCTGCACCATGAACCTTGGAATCATTATGATGTCACCCCCTTCTGACAATATGGGGAAGTGTGGAGTGTACCCCTAGTAATGCCATTTATCCTTTCAGGGAAAAAATAAACCCAAACTGAGGGGTCCAATAAAGGTTAGTAGAGGAACATGAGTGACAATTGTCCTGAAAAATCCCTTTAATTTTTAACTGAAAGTACTTCCCAAAGTGGCCTTTTGCTTAAATAGTAGATTGGCTCACAAAATAAAAACTAGCACTGTCACATATGAATGAGAGTGATACTGCTTTTTTTTTTTTTTTAGGGGGGTGGGCATCACTGCCTATGGTGGTCGTGGGCACTACCCAGTGCCGCTCCTGAGATCCGCTGCTGGAGTTGAACTGCCAAGACCGCGGCCTGCAGTTCCGCACTCTACCACTTGTGTCACCGGAGCTCAGCCCGATACTGCTTATTTTGTTTGTTTGTTTTTGTTTTTGTTTTTTTGTTTTTTGGGCATCACTGCCCTCTGGTGGTGAGAGTAGGAGGCCCAGCCTTTGCTCCTGTGGAGCTGGAATCGAACCTCCATCCCAGTGGGCCACAGTCCCGCGCACAACCACTACGCCACCAGGGCTCAGCCCTGATACTACTTATTTTATTAAGGAAAAAAATCCATATGCAATCAAATAGTCAACATTTGGAAAGGGGCAGTGGGGAGGGCAGGAAAGCTTGATTAGTGGACACAGAACAGTCAGAGTTAAAATATAGAAAAATGGAGAATGTTAGTACAGTGGAAAAGTAGCTCACCTCACTGAAAACTATGTATGCTGCTGCTGTCAGTTCCCTGGAGTGCGTTCTCCTTCAGAGTGACCCCCTGCCCAGTAGACTGAAAGCCCTGTCGAACCCTGTGCCATCGCCACACTGTTGCTCTGTCCCAACCCATGGTGGCCATCACTGCCTCCGTCTGCCTGAGTGTCTTTCCTTTTATCACGGACCCTCTCCCAAGCATGACGTCTTTCTCAAGAATGGTCCCTCTTGATAACACGTCCAAAGTACCCGAGACACAGGTTTGGCGTTCTTGATTCTACGAAATATCTGACTTGGCTTCTTAAAAGACTTCTTTTTGACCTTTATGGATAAAAATGATTAAATTGGAGAGAATTTGCTATGTAAACTTTCACTGAAAACTCACAAACAGATTGAATAGATATAATAATTAGATATAATCTTTATCATGGCTACTTAAGGGTTTCTCTTCTTTGTATGGTTTTTATTTTCTAATTTGAGTATGTATTACATTTATATTAAAAATAAAATAATTAGTAGGAAGAAAATGTAAGTAGTCTTAGGTTGGTGTTTTCTTAAATTCTTATACTCACAGGGGAATAAATTCACATATATTTTGAACTCATATGCCTGCATTTCTGCCATAAATGCAGCTTAAAAAATAAGCCCTCAAGAATGTCCTTTATAAGTCCTTTGAAGAATTTAGTTAACGTTTAGCTTTTGAGATAAATCAAATCTCCAAATTCTGATGAAAGAGTAACTATGATAAGATGAAGACAGCCTGCAGTGGCTTCTAATTAACCTTGGAAACTACAGTCTCCTAAAGAAACATGTAAATTTTTTAGAAGTCTCACATTGTGTCTTTCAATACAGGTAAGCAAAGCTTTTTATCTAGAAATAATGAAATATAGCATTTTTTTAGGGTTTTTTTTTTTTGGGTGGGGGGGGCATCACTGCTCTCCGGCGGTGGGAGTAGGAGGCCCAGCCCCACTGCTGGAATTGAACCTCCGTCCCAGTGGGCCACAGTCCCGCGCACAACCACTGCGCCACCGGGGCTCAGCCCGAAATATAGCATTTTAACAGTTGTTTCACTATCAAAATGATTCATCTGGTGTCTGTGTATGAGTTTGTGCACCCAAAATTTAAAGCAGTCCTCCAGTGCTCTGTTTGGTCATCAGTTGACTCTCATATTGTCACAGGTAAGTGCCTAAATTGCCCTCTGGAATGTGGCCAGCTATAAATGAGCAGTAGGCATACAGGGTCTTGTGGCTAGCCAGGTGTGATTGAGAACGAAGTAATATGTGGGAAGGGTGACTGGAGAAGTAGGGAAAGTTCAGGATGGAAAAGTACCTGTTTAAAAATAAATAAATAACCTTTTGCTCTCCCTGTGCCTGGAGGAGAAGAATCGGCCTGAGAGAGGAGGGCAGAGAGAAGCAGGCCTCAGAGATCAGCCAGATTTGAAGCAGGATAAGCTAAGATGCTTGTGAAGTCACTGAGACGGAAAAACAAGGGGCCATCCAAGAAGGACATGACGAGCCTTGACTTCAAGGACTCTGGGAGTAAAATGGAGGAAACCTCATTGAGACGTCGAGCGTGATGTGACCATCACCTCACGGAACATCATGCAGCTATCAGGAGACGTGAGGGAGACCACTCTGAGAGTATGATGTACTGTGTGTGCCCTTGGTCCGGGTGGAATAGGGGCATTCCATGTGTGTCCGCATGTGTGCGCTTGCTAAAGAACTGCAGCAGAAAAACCAAAAATAACCAGCACGGCTGCCGACGGAGGATGGGAGAAAAGGACAGCAAGATCGACATGAGGACTCTGAATGGTTTTCATATGGGAATTGTGTAAGTGCTTTACATAATTTAACTTAAAATTTTAAGATAGGGATCCCTTGATAATTGTAACCATACTGAAATGAATTGATGTGTGTATTAAGATACTGACATCTGGGGCTGAGCCCCGGGTGGTGTAGGGGTGGAGTGCGGGACTGCGGCCCACAGGCTTAGCAGTTCAAATCCAGCAGCAGCTCTCCAGGAGCAAGGCTGGGCCTCCTACTCCCACAAGGGGGAAGTGATGCCCACAAAACAAAACCAAACAAAAAAGATACATCTCACCAAACTCCCTGCCACTGAGTCGATGCCAACTCAAAGCAACCCGTTCGGACAGCATCAAACTAACTGCCCCTGTGGGTTTCTGAAGGGCGCTCTTTATGAGAGTAGATAGTGCTAGCTTCCTCCCAAGACATTGACATAGCCACTTGAACAAGCTCAAATGGAAATCTTATTTGAATTATTTTA
>PVJH01000039.1:493839-598778 GCA_004026705.1 Nesogale talazaci | reverse complement strand
CATCACCACCTTTCCCCCTCCTCTCCTTCTTCCATGTCCCCTACCATGGAACCATCAGTCCTATCATATTTGCCTCCCAACTCTTTGTCCAGTCTATCTTGTCTAGCTAGACCTGCAGAGATAACAATATGTACAAAAAAAAAGCCTCCTAAAATGAAGCAACTGAAGCAAATAAAACAATGATAACAACAGCAAGAAAACTCCTCAATGTGCTAGACATATATGTAAAAGAATAATAAAAATAATAGCACTATTAAAACCTGTATAAAGTTCAAGGTCTGTCATTGATCTCCCAGAGTGACCCCTGGTTGAGTCAGATGGGGTGCCATACCCTGGCCCCAAAGTATATTCTTGGCCCTCCATTGGGAACTCCATACTCTGTTGCACTCTTAGTGCTTTGGATTGGTGTGGTTGTGTCCAACAGGGTATAATTTTGACCCCGTTTCTTCATCCTGGCCCCGATAGGCCTTGAGTCAGAGAGAGTAGCCGTATTTCATAGTGGGGTTGGCCATATAGTCCTCTTTGTGCATTAGCTGTTCTGAGTGGGATTATTGTCCTGAAGGCTCAGTGGACCAGGATGCACATCATTCTCTCTTCCTCCATTTTCATTTGTTCTCATGTGCTCTGGTCAGGCATATCTCACTCCCCAAGCTTCAGCTTCAGTGTGGGCCTCCAAGGCAAATTCCTCTGGTAGAGAGGTGGCTGGCCCTATAGCTGGGGTTGGGGTTGTGTTATCAAGTCCTGCCACTGGTTCTCCACTCCATGCTGTTGTGCTGCATTCACATCCTGGGTCTCCAGGTTTAAGTTTGGTCCCTTTTCCCTGTGCAGATATAAACAATACGCTCCCCTTTGATGGTTTAGTGCCCGCTTCCCTTTCTACACATCGCCATCTGCCCCCCCTCGCCCCTCCCCTTAGTTGGCTACCATATGTAGCCCTAGATTTGATATGCCCATGCCATATTACCTGGGCCTTCTCCCAGAATTTTCTCTATATAGTAGTTTTTCCCGATGTGCCTTTCCAATTTTAAAATTATTATTATGCTTACCTCAGTGGATTCATATTGTACATGTCCTTTTGTGCTTGGCTAACTTCACTTAGCATAATTTCCTCCAGTTCTTCCCATGTGGTGACGTGCTTCATGCGGTCATCACTGCTTTTCAGCAATGCATAGTACTCCATTGTATGTACGTACCACAGCTTTTTAATCCATTCATCAGTTGATGGGAATATGGACTGCTTCCAACTCCTTGCAATTGTGAACTCTGATGCGATGAACATTGGGGCACAGATCTCTGGTCATGGATTGTTGCTGGTCTCTTCTGGGTATTTGGCCAGCAGGGGAATTGCTGCGTCATCTGGTAGTTCAATTTCCATCTATTTTAGATATCTCCAAATTGATCACCATAGTGGCTATACATACCTGCAGGTTCACCAGCAGTATATAAGCAACCCTATCTCCCCACAGCCTCTCCAGTCTTTGTTACTTTCTGACTTTTTGAATTGGGCTATCCTTGAGGGTGTTAGGTGGTATCTTGTTGTTGTTTTGATTTGCATTTCTCTTATGGCTAATGATAGGGAACACTTTCTCATATATTTATTGACCACTCTGATTTCTGCCTCTGTGCACCTTCTGTTTAACTCCTTTGCCCACCTCCTCAGTGGGAAGTTAGTTTTGCTCGTTTTGGAAGCTACCAGGGTATTGTGGATTTTAGTAATAAGGCCTTTATCTGATTTGTCATTGCTAGAGATGTTTTCCCAGTTTGTCTGCTCTCTTATTGTTCTCTTGGTGAATTCTTTCGATGTGCACAGGTGTTTTATCTTCAGTATATCCTATTTGTCTATTTGAACCTCCTCTCTGTTTGTGTCCTTCCCTATTTCTGTTAGCCTATGTAGTCCCTGTGCCAATGTTCTCATGTTGTTCCCAATTCCCTCATTGATGGTCCTAATAGTTTGGGGTTTTACTTCAAGGTCTGTAATCCACCTTGAATTTATTCTAGTGCATGCAGTGAGGTAAGGGTCTTGCTTCATTTTCTACAGGTAGATATCCATTTTTTCCAGCACCACTTGTTGAAAAGGGCATCT
This sequence comes from Nesogale talazaci, assembly GCA_004026705.1. Lineage (NCBI taxonomy): Eukaryota > Metazoa > Chordata > Mammalia > Afrosoricida > Tenrecidae > Nesogale > Nesogale talazaci. Next base: position 596,695 of record PVJH01000039.1, on the reverse strand, counting down.
GTTTCCATTTCATACTTTTTGGGCCCTTATCAAAGATCAGTTGTCTGTATGCTTGTGTTTCTATTTCTGGATTTTCAGTTCTTTTCCGTTGGTCTGAGTATCTGTCAATATGCCATTACCATGCTGTTTTGACCACTGTGGCTATGTAGTATGTGCGACAGTCAGGTAAGGCAAGCCCTCTCACGATGTCCTTTTTTCTTGAGGAGTTCTCTACTAATTCTGGGCTTCTTCCCTCTCCATATGAAGTTCGTAATCATTTTTTTCCATTTCTTTGAAGAAAAAGGATGGTACTTGTATCACTATTGCATTAATCTTATGTAGTGCATTGGGTAGAACTGTCCTCTTTACTATATTGAGTCTTCCGATCCATGAGCATGGGATATTTTTCCATTTCTTCAAGTCATTCTTGGTTTCTTGTAATAGTGTTCTATAATTTTCCTCATATAGATCTTTTGTTCTTTTTGTCAGGTATATCCCTAGATATTTCAATTTGTGCTTGGCTATTGTGAAGGGTACCTCTTTTTTTATCTCCTCTTCTGTGGTCTTATCTGATGTGTACAGGAGACCAATCGACTTCTGATTGTTCATCTTGTATCCTGCCACTCTGCCATACTCCTCTATTGTTTCCAGTAATCCCTTTGTGGAGTGTTTGGGGTTTTCCATATATAGAACCATATTATCTGCAAATAATGATAGTTTCATCTCTACCTTCCCCAGGTGTATGCATTCTATGTCTTTTCTTTGCCTTATGTTGTTAGCTAAAACCTCCACTACGATATTGAATAAGAGAGGGGACAATGGACATCCTTGTCTGGTCCCCTTTTTCAGTGGGATTGTGTTTGTCTTTTCTCCATTGACTATCACATTGGCTGTTGGTTTTTCATATATAGCTTGTATTGTCTTGAGGAATTTTCCTTCTATTCCTATCTTCTTGTGTCTTAAACATGAATTGGTCTTGAATATTGTCGAATGCTTTTTTGGCGTCTATGGATATACCATATTATTCTTATATTTTTTCCTGTCAATATGGTGAATGATACTATTAATGGTCTTTCGTATGTCAAACCACCCCTGCATTCCGGGTATGAACCCCACTTGGTCATGGTGAATTATTTGTTTTATATACTTTTGTGTTCTACTGGCCAGTATTTTATTAAGGATTTTTGCATCACTATTCATTAGGGATATTGGTCTGTAGTTCTCAATTCTTGTGGGATCTTTGCCTGGTTTGGGTATCAGTGTTTTACTAGCTTCATAGAAGGAGTTTGGGAGTTTGCCATCTTTTGCTATGCTTTGGAAGAACTTGTGTAGGGTTGGTGTCAGTTCTTCCCTGAATGCTTGGTAGAATTCTTCTGTGTAGCCATCTGGTCCAGGTGATTTTTTTGTGGATAGTCTCTTGAGAACCTTATCTATTTCTTCTATTGTTATGGATCTGTTAAGATTCTTGACATCCATTGCAGACAATCTAGGAAGAGATTGCTTTTTCAAGAATTTGTTCATGTATTCCAAGTTGTTGAGTTCGTTGGAGATAGATCTTTGTAGTACTGAGTAACTATTCTTTTGATTTCATTAGAGTCATTTGTGATATTCCCTTATTCATCCCTTATTCTTGCTATTGAAATTTTTTCTCTCCTTTCTTTGGTTAAATCTGCCAATGGTTTTCAATTTTGTTAATTCTTTCAAAGAACCAACTTTTAGCAGCGTTAATTTTTTCCATTGTGTTCTTATTTTCCCTCTCCTGAATCTCAGCCCTGATTTTTATTATTTCTTTCTTTTTTTCTGCTATTAGTGGAATTTTCCTGCTGACTCTGCTCTAGTTGTTGTAAATTCTGTGTCAATGTATCAGTTATGAGACGCTCTTCCTTTTTCAGGTGTGCCTGTATTGCTATGAAACTTCCTCTTAAGACTGCCTTTGCTGTGTCCCATAAGTTTTGGTATGTTGTGCTTTCATTCTCATTGGTTTCTAGAAATTTTTTAATTTCCTCTCTGATCTGGGTCAGTATGCATTCCTTTTGCAATAGAGAATTATTCACTCTCCAACTGTTTTGTCTAGTTCTCCTCATATTCCTTTTGTTGATTTCCAACCTTATGGCAGAGTGGTCTGAGAGTTCTGTATGATATCAATATGCTTAAATATATGAAGATTCTCCTTATGTCCCAGCATGTGCTCTATCTTCAAATATCTTCCATGTGGGGCTGAAAAGAATGTGAAATGTTTTTCATTTGGATGAAAGGCCCTGTAAATATCTACCAAGTCAAACTGTCTAATTGTAGTGTTTAGTTCTCTCGACTCCTTGTTGAGTTTCTTTCCTTGTGATCTGTCTTTCTCAGAGTGTGGTGTGTTGAAGTCACCCACTATAATTGTTGAGGCTATAATTTCTTTTTTCATCATATGAAGTGTCTGGTTTACCCAATTCTGTGGGTCTCTCATTTGGGGAATATATATTGAAAATGCTTATTGGAATATTGTCTACCCTTCCCTTAAGCATTATATAGTGTCCTTCTTTGTCTTTTATTATGGTTTGCACTTTGAGGTCAATTTTATCTGAGATTAGGATTGCTATCCTTGCTTTTTTGGAATTGCTGTTTGCTTGGAATATTTTTCTCCAGCCTTTGATATATTGTTTTCTGTGATCTTAAGATGTGTCTCCTGTAGGCAGCAGATTGAGGGGGTGTGTTTTCTAAGCCAGTCTATTAATCTCTGTTGCTTAAGACCTGAATTTAATCCATTGATATTTAGGGTTATTACATCTATCTGTGCACTATGTGTTGTCATTTTATCACTCTTGGATCGGATGCTTTTCTATTTCCATGGGTTGTGTCAATGCTTGTTTGTGGCTCATTCTTGCCTTTCTTTCATCTCTGAGCCAGAGCTATCTTGGGGGCTGTTATCCCTTTGATAGTCTCTGGGTAAATTCATTCTTTGTGTGTTTGGTGGTTGTTGCTCTTCTGCCCCCAATGGGTTGGTGAGGACCTTTTGTAGGGATGGGTTCCTTCTGGCATATTCTCTGAGATTTTCCTTGTCTGGAAAGACTCTTACTTCTCCATCAATTTTGATAGATAATTTGCCTGAATAGAGTATTGTTGGGTTTGCCTGGAGTTCCTGCAATTTTCGGAATATGCTGCTCCACTCTCTCCTCTTCTTCATAGTTTCCATTGATAGGTCCGAGCATATTCTTATCTGTTTGCCTTTGTAACATTGACACAACCCATGGAAATAGAAAAACATCCAATCCAAGAGGGATAAAATGACAACACGGAGTGCACAGATAGATGTAATAACCCTAAATAATTGTGATTGCCCTTTTTTCCCTAGCTGCTCTCATAATTTTCTCTTTTTCCCCATAATTGGATAGTTTAACAACTATATGTCTTGGTGTTTTCTTCTTGGGGTTTAGTCTAGCTGGTGTTCTTTCCGCCTCCTGTATGGTTATATGGTTTTCATTCATTAAGCTAGGGAAGTTTTGCTCTAAGCATTCCCTCACTATTTTGGATGTTTGTTTTCTTGATGCCTCATCCTCTGGCAGACTAATAATTCTGATGTTGTTTCTTTTCATAGTACCAGCCAGGTTTCTAATGTTTTCTTCTGCTTCTCTCATAGACTTGCCAGATTTTTTTTCTCCCATTTATTAATTTCTACTGCGAGTCCTCTAGGTCACTTGTCCTGTTCTCTGCCTCCTCCATTCTCTGACCGAAATCTGAGAGCTTCCTATTAATTTTTGTTAGCTCACTCTTTAGTTCTTGGATTTCCCTTTGGCGCATGGCCTTTATCTCCTGTATCAATTCTTTCTTCTTTAATGTACTGCTTAAGAGCTGCATACGTGTTAGCAACATCTTGAAGATTTCTTTCTGTGGTTGATCAATCTCCACATTTTCTATGGCTGCTGTTAGGTCCAGCTGCTGTTAGGTCTTCTTGCATCAGATTTAGTTTCTCTTTTCTTGTGGAAGTGGCTCACTGTTTTTTGTTTGATTTATTCCAATTAGGTGGCATTTTCCTTGATGTTTGGTGGCCCTGGGGCCTCTCTTTGGGAGGCTGGTCTTATTGCTTTCCTCAGGAACGGTTTGCAGCTAGGCCTTGCAGATCTGATGGAGCATGTTGGCTAAGCAGGGGAGTGGGTTTAGTGAGTGGGTTGGGGGTTGTGTGATCTGTTTCTGGCTAGGGGCACTTGCCACAGATACTTGGGAAAAAGTCCTGTAGCACTCTGGGGTGGGGAGGACTGGCTGGCTATTTGCCTAGGCCACAATGTAATGTGGACCTCTGCCGTGCTGCCTGGCGGGCGCCCTAAACCGGAGCGTCTGTGGGGAGTGTCAGCGACCGTGGGGAGTGCCAGTGTTCATGGGGAGCGTGGGCGTTCCTTTTGCTCCTGTTAGAAAGTGTGGCCCAGGTGGCGGGGTGTGTGGGTTGAGGGGATGGGTTCATCTTATCCTGGGCATTGGTGGCTCCCTTGTGGTGCGCCTGGGAGAGAGTCTCCTGGGTGGGGGAGGGGCTGGCACGCCATTCTGCTGGGGACACAGGAGCCTCTGGAGGTGGGGAGTGAGAGGTGCAGGTCTGCATGGAGTGTCCCCGGGATGGAGGCCCGTTGGGGTGGGGAGGACTGGTTAGCGATTGTGCGCGGGTTCTGATGCTCTGTGGGCCACTGGGTTCAGGGTCACAGAGTGGGCACCTGGATTCCGCCGTCATAAAGAAATGGCAGCGTCTGTACCGGCGTCAGTGGGGAGCGCTGGCATGCAGGTCGCGCCTGCTCCTGGTTCAGGGGAGGGCTCTGAGCTTTTCTGGAGTCATAAAACCCAATTCGAGAGCCCCACCCTTCCCTCAGTCACCCCTACTCACCCATCTCCAGGAGCTCCGGGCATGAGCTACCTATCTGGTCGCCAACTTCCCCTACCACCATAAATTTATTTTTTTGCTACTTCATGACTGTAATTTTGCTACTATTATGAATCAGGCAACCCCTGTGAAAGGGTCGTGACCCACAGGTTGAGAACTGCTGCTGTAGTAGTAGACCAATTTAAAACAAAAACAAAAACTGAGGACAATTGTTGAAGAGGCTGTGGTGAGAAAGGAACTCTAACCACTGCTGGTGGACTTGTGAGTACATACAGCCATCATGAAAGTTGGTATTGTGATACCTACAACAGACGAAATTTGAACTACCAACTGCTATGCAACTCAGCAATTGCATTACTATGTATATACGCAAAAGAAGTAAGAAATAGGTCATGAGCAGAAATTTGCCCCCCAAGGTTCATTGTAGCACAAGTCACAATAGCAAGAAACTGTAAAGTGTAAACTTCCATCAGTCAAAGAGTAAACAACAACAAAAAAAACCCTCTGGTATATCCACAAAATGGAATTCTATGCATCCTTAAAAACAAGCAATAAGGCATCTCAACTTGTGGAGGGATCTGGAAGACACTATGGTTAGTGAAATTATTCAAGGAAAAATATTGTATGAATGCAACAGCATGTCACATGCCCAAGCTGTGTGGTCATCCAGTCTTCTGGCAGGAGACCAGACAGCCTGATAAAGAGCTGGAGAAGTGCCAATGAATCACATATCATCCATACTAGGTACGTATAGTGCAGGCCATGTGACCTGGGGCCACCTCTTAACAGTGGGGGGTCAGGGGAGGGGAGCAATGCTGTCTGCAAAGTGGTAGCCATGTGGATGTGGATGAGGTCCCATGTAGATGGAAAAGCAGTGAAAATGAGGGAAGAGGGAACAGTCCAATTTGGGAAAAGATGGGTGCACGTCTATGGAGGGGCATGGACGGTGGGCTGAGCATCAGGTGGCGGAAGGAGAGAATAAGGATGTTCTTTGGATCATAGGCAGGGAGGGTCTTTATTAGCATGCAGCTGGAGGGCAGAATGGAAACATGGTGTTGAAGAACACTGGACACTGAAGTTTGGATCTTTGAGGTGCTCGTCATTGCTGTATTGGTGATGAGACTACAAATGGGGACTCCACTGGATCAACTGGACTCTAACCCAGACAAACTTGTAACGAGAGGATGTACGCTGTAAAGCACATGATGTCTGAGGTAGAGGAAGACAGCAGCACCAAGAGCAATGTGCTGTTGTTCGGTGAAAAAGTAGGTCTTGGTACACCAGTGACCTGTATGCTGTATTAAGATAGATATTATCCCTGTCATTCAGTGATAGCCATTCTTATTCTGCTTATGCTCCATTATCTTAGACCTGAGAGGTACGTCACCATTGGGGTTCACCCTCTTGAAGCTGCAGTTTGTTTCTTATTTTTTGGTAAATGAACTTGGGGCCTACAGGGAAAGACAGCACAAGGGTTTTGGGCAATGGGGATCTAGAGGGGTGGGTTATATAAGAGAGAGATGATGTCAAGAAAGGAAAATATATTTTGGAAACTATGTATGTTTATAGAAGAAATTGCATGCTTATGTTTGACATACTGAACTATGAAATGATATGGCATATATATTGGCTCCCAGGTTGCAGCATTTAAAACAAAAGGCATCGATCCAGGGATGGGTTTGAGGCTAGCACTAAATCCTAGCTCCAACTCAAGAACAATCTGTGTTTATATTGTGCCCCTGCTTGATACTCACTTTCATGAAATGGTCACTGAAGATAAGGGTGCTAAAGCAAAGGGTTGTTAAGAAAATAGATGGTGCCACGCAATCTATTCTGATAGTACCTGGGGTCTTAATGCCTTGTATTTAAACAAGGAGCCATCTAAGCGAGGATTCAGCTAAGTCCATAAGCAAGAGTACACTAGCTTGTGAGATTCAAAGATGAAAATTACAAAATTAGAATATGGTGAGTAGATAAGCACCAGAGCAAAACCTGTGTATGCCCAGATTGTGAGGGCCTAAGAGGGAAGGGTGAGCCCAAAGCCCATCTGTAGAGTATCAAGTCAGAATGAGCCACTGGCCTACCTGCTTTAAGTACAGACAAGAGTCTTGAAAAACCTTACTATGAGGCAGAATTCATTGCAATGTTGGTTATGTCGGATCAAACTCAATGCTTGACCAGTTGACCACTCTATAGACCTGAATCTGTTTTTTGGGGAAAGTTTCTCTTACTGATTCCATGACAGAAATTTCTTCTCTGGGCTTTTGAATGTTGTTGGGGGTCTTTTCCTTCTTAGGTATTGTAGTTTTTGTTTTTATACTATTATGTTTTTAATCTTATCACCTTAGCTTGATTTTGTTTGTTGTTACTTTTGGTTGAGTCTCTCAGCTGTGAAGCCCAGAGGAGTGAGTGTATAATGATAATACCTGATAAAAGAAGATTTAGGGATTTAGAAGATTTAGGGCTGGATGATAAGAAAGAGAGGAAAGGAGATTTAGGGAGTAAATATTGAAGACAGGAGGTGGGAGGGAGCACTAGAATGGATTGCAATTGCACAACTCACTTTAAAAGCAATTTAACTGTGTGGGTGGGGGATAATGTAGAATTGTTATGGTGGTGATTGTACAATTCTCCTGTATATAATTGAACAATTGAACAAATGAATTCTATGATATGTAAATTATGTGGCAATAAAACTGCTAAGATATAACTTGAAAAAGATAAAGTGGGAAAATAATAGTATTTATGTCATAAGTTTGGTTTGGAAAGTAATCAGTGAATAGCTATTCAAATCAGACTTGTTACATGCAAAATGGTACATAATTCTCAACTGTTTTCATTATTGTTATGCCATGGTTAGAAATTTGAACTCTCAGGAAAAATTCTCAGAATCTTATTGTCTCTGACAATTTATTTAATCTATCCTACCCTCAATTTCCATAAGGTATAATTTGTATTATCTTCCTCTTTAAAAATAATTGAATGATATCAATAAAAAATGGAAAAGAGAGAGATAAAGGTTTTGGGAAAATGTAGAGGTATTTAGAAATTAAAATCCATGCTGAAAATGCCTTTCTATATTTATATATTTTTGATATAAGCATTATGCCAATGATCTATTTTTTTTCTCCAACAGTTGATTACAATTTAACGTAGGAGTTTGGGTATTCATGTACTCATAAAACTTGAGAGAGAACCGAACCCCAAATAATTTTCCTTAAGTCTATTCAAACTCACAGTGACTATCAGTTCCTTTCTGGCATTTTATAGCCCCCATGCTGAAGAAATGTCCTTGTCTAACTCCTCCCTTTGATTGCTTCTATAAGAGCTTGAGCAAAGATTCAGGGTCATAGACATATAGTTGCCATTTGGTTTTTTTGTGGGGTTTTTTTGGTTGTGATTTTGGGAGAGGGACATCAACTGCCCTCTAGTGGTGGGAGTAGGAGGCCCAGCCTTGCTGCTGGATTTGAACCTCCAACCCAGTGGGCCGCAGTCCCGCACACGACCACTACGCCACCGGGGCTCAGCTGCCATTTGGAAAGCTCAATTGTGCTGCAACTGGATCATTGAATATTTGAGCACATTTTTTAAGTTATCTCAGTGATGGTCTCTCTGACTCCCACTGCTCTCTTCTTCATCAAACATGATGTCTTTTCCAGAGAATGATACCTTCTGATGACATGGCTAAATCAATTGAGTTTGATAATATGCTGTTGTGTTCCATGAAGTTTTAACTGGTTTATTTTCACAAGTATACCATAAGATCTTTATTACTAATCTGTTTTAGTTTGGAAACTGTATCCATCATTAGTGACCCTGTTGGTATTCGAACTACTGATAGCATAGCTTTCAAATGCATAGTAACAGAGAAACTACCACAGTAACAGAAGTTGATAAGTGGGTGATGGCAGGGTATCATAGATTCTAGTAATATAATATGTAATCCTTTTATATAGGTGTGTTAATCTGGGTAGACTAGAGAAACAAATTCATAGACATGCATATGTGTATAAGAAAGACATATATAAAGACTTATTGTACATTATGAAAGCATCCCAAATCAGTCCAGTCCAAGTCCATATATCTGAACTATAAAGATCTCTTCACACTCATGAAACACATGCAGTGATGCTGAATGCAGGATGATCACAGGCCAGTGGTAGAAAGTTTTTGGATCCAGCATCTCAGCACTGGTGGGGATCTCTATGTGAATTCTCCAGTTTCAGAGGTCTAGTTGCATCAGAGTAGGTCCATGTGGCTTTTCTTGCTCAGCTCACTAGCATAGCTCCTTGTGTCTTGTCACCTGCAATGTCTCTCAGGGAGTCAGCTGAAGGAGAGACTCTTTCCCATCTCCAAGGAGGTAACTCCAGAGTTTTTCCAGAATCCTCAGGGTAAGGACATTCACTGTGTTCTGATTGATAGGGTAGACTCTACTCCTACAGTCTTAATCCTCAAATTGATAAATGATTATATAACTATCACAATACTGTCACCTCTTCTCACAGAGATAGAGTCACCTATCTACAACTCTGCTCATTCATATTTTCCTGGCATTCACTATGACTGAATGGCCTACAGTTGTTGGAACTACAGAGTCAATTCCATGTCAGAGCAACCCTATGTATAACAGAATGAAAAACTGCTCAGTTCTGTGTCATCCTTATAATCATTGTTTTGAGTTCATTATTGCAGCAATCTCATTGAAGACCTTTTCCCCCAAGCATTATGCCCTTCTCCAGGGACTGCTCTTTCCTGATAAGATGTCAAAAGTGCATGAGATGAAGTTTAATCATCTTCACTTCAAAGGAACATTTGGCTGTATTTTTCCCCAAACTGGTTTGTTGGTTCTTACAGCAGCCTATGGTACTTTCAATATTCTTTTTCAACACCATTATTCAAATGCATCACTTCTTTGGTCTTCCTTATTCATGGTCCAACTTTCACATTAATTGCAATGATTGAAAATACTATGGCTTGGGTCATGACCTAAGGGTCAAGATGGCATCCTTTTGAAAGAATTCTTCTACAACAGGTTTGCTCAGTGCAATATATTATTTGATATCTAAGCTGCATCTCCCATGAGCATGGATTGTAGATCTAAACAAGCCGAAATTCTTGACAACTTCAATCTTTCCTTTATCATTATGTTGTCTACTGGTCCGGTTGTGAGAATTTTTGTTTTAAATTGCAATTCATGTTGAAGCCTTCAGTCCTTGATCATCATCAGCAAGTACTTCAAGTTCTCCTCACTTTCAGCAAGCAAGGTTGTTCCATTTACATTTTGCAGGTTTTTAATAAGCCTTTCTCAAATCTTGAAGCCACATCCTTCTTCATATAGTTCAACTTCTTGGATTGTTTGCTTGGCATACAGATTGAATAGTATGATGAAGAAAGACAACCTGGATGCACACCTTTCCTTATTTCAAATGACAAAGCATCTCCTACTTCTGTTCAAATGACTTTTACTTTGTCCCTGCATAGGCTCAGATGTGTTCTGAAATGAGGGGTTCTGGAATTTCCATTCTTCTCAATGCTATCCAAAGTGTTTTGATCCACACAGTTAAATACATTTGCATCATTAATAAAGCACAAGTAATCATATTTATGGTACTCACTGCTTTGAGCCTATATCTATCATATAAGCAATGATGATGCTTGTGCCATGTCCTCTTTTGAATGTGGATTGAATTTCTGGAAGCTCCTTGTTGATGTACATCTGTAGTGTTGAAATATTCTCAGAAAAAGTTTACTTGCACGAGGCATTAACCTAATTTTTTGATAATTTCTACATTCTGTTAGATTTCTGTGGTTTGGAATGGGTATAACAAATGTGGATTTTTTCCACTCAGATGGTCAGATAGCTGTCTTCAAAATTACTTGGCACAAGTGTTTTTAATGCCTTTGTAAGCTGTGGGAACATTCCCATTAGTATCATAAGTTCCTGGATATCTATATATCTGACCGTCTACTTTTTGACCATGCCTTCAGTACAACGTCAACTTATCCCTTCAATACCACTGGTTCTTGATCATGATGCCTCTTGAAATGGTTGAAAATTGACCAATTCTCTTTGGTGCAGTGACTGTGCTTTCCTTTCATCAACTTTCATGTCTCCTTTACCATTAATATTGTACCCATATTGAATGACACAAAAAGCATATTTGTGATGTTTGAGGCATGAATATTTTCAATTCTATTCACTTTAAGTGTGCTGGTTATGTGTTTTTTTTTTGCTGGGGGGGCTTTTTAATTCTAGGTTTTTGAACTTTTTATTTCTAATACTTTCTCTTTTTGAATTGATCTTTGAAATTTTCTGTTCATGTCTTTTTACTTTCTCATTTCTGCAATTTGCTGTGTGCTACCTCATATTCAAGAGCAAGTTTAATAGTTTCTTCTGACATCCACGTTGATCTTTTCTTACTTGTGTTTTCAGTGTGCTTCTCCTTTCTTAATGTATTTTGTCCTTGGTGTCATCCCACTGCTCATCAAGTATTCTTTCAGTAGTCTTTTGTGTGTCACATCCATTCTTGAAATGTTCTCAAAACTCAGGTTGGATGTACTCAAGTTTGTATTTTGGGTATAGTGGATTTGTTTTTATTTTTTAAACTTCAAAAATGAATGCACAAATGAGCAATGGATTGTTTCACACCATCCTCAGTCATCATTTGGGTTCCAGATATTAAGCGTCTCTCTTATCTCTCCCTACAGATGTAATCAATTTGGTTCCTGTGTATTTCATCTGGTGCTTCCCCGTGTAGCATGGCCTTTTATGTTGTCATAAAAAGATTTTTACAATGAAGTCTTTATTTTGAAAAATTCTCTCATGTAATCTCCCCCTATATTTTTTGTCACTATGATCATATTTTCCAACTATTGTGCCTTTCTCATTGCTTCCAATGTTTTCAGTTTTCAATAATTATCCATGCAATTTGATTGCAAGTTTGATTGCTTTCAGATGAAGAAATTGTAGAATTATTTAATTTCTTCATCACTAGCTTTGGTGATTGATGTGTAAATTTTAATAATGGTTGAATTTTCTGGACTTGCTTTTTAGTGTATTGATATTTTTCTGTCACTTAAAACATTCTACTTCAAGGTAGATTTTGAAATGTTCTTTGTGAGGATAGCTGTAGTATTGTTATTCTTGAATTTTCATTCTGAACACAGTAAACCATAAACTTGGTTTATCAATAAACATGGATGACAGTCTATTTCAGTTAGTTCACTAATGCCTAGACTATGAGACACTTCATGTTGGACATCCAACAAAGAAAACAGAAGAATAATTGAAGCCTTTGAATTATGGTGGTGACCAAAAATATTGAAAGAACCATGGACTATCAAAAGAGCAAACATATATATCTTGGAGACCTATAGCCAGTTTGTACATGTTATCCGGAGAGACAAATCCCTGAAGAAGGACATCATACTTGGTAAAGTAGAGAGACAGAGATAAAGAGAAATGCCCCTGACAAGGTGGGCTGATCCAGCGGCTTCAGCAATGGGCTCAAGCATAGGTTCAGTTGTGAGAATGACACAAGTCCGGCTGGACATTCTTTTGTTCTGTTGTACATTGGGGTGCTGTGAGTCTCAATGGCACCTAAGAACAGCAATAACAATGCCTACAATGTTGATCTTTATGTATTCCATTTTATTTAATTTATTTTAAAAATAATTTTGGAGGGACTCTTACATCTCATCACAATCCATACATTCCTCCAATATGTCAAACACATTTGCACATACACTGTCATCATCCTTTTCAAAGTATTCTCTTGAGTCCCTGATATCAGCTCCCCATTTCTTTCCTCTCTTCCCCTGCCCCTCTCATGAACACTTGATAAGTTGTAGATTATTTTTCCATATCTTACATTATCCTATGTCACCCATTATGCACTTTTCCATGATTTGTCTCTCTGGGAGGGGGTTCTACATTGATCCTTGTGATAAATTACCCTTTACCACCACCCCCAGCCTCCCTTAATCCTCCTGGTATCTTGACTCTATTTGTTGACCCTGAGGGTCTGTCTATCCTGGATTCCCTATGTTTCAAGCTCTTATCTGTAGCAGTGTGCATGTTCTGGTCTATTCCAAGTTGGGTTTTTGTGTGTGTGTGTTTTTGTGTGTGTATGGACATCGCTGATCTCTGGTGGGAGTAGGAGGCCCAGTCTTGCTCCTGGAGAGCTGCTGCTGCGTTTGAACCACTAACTCTGTGGGCTGCAGTCCCACACACAACCACTACACCACGGAGGCTCAGCCATCTATTCCAATTTGTAAGGTAGAATTGAGGTCATGATAGGGGGCAAAGGAAGCATGAAAGAGCTAGAGGAAAGTTGTGTATTTCTTTTTTTTTTTTTGGTGGGGGGGCGGGGCATCACTGCTCTCTGGTGGTGGGAGTAGGAGGCCCAGCCCCACTGCTGGAATTGAACCTCCGTCCCAGTGGGCCGCAGTCCCACGCACAACCACTATGCCACCAGGGCTCAGCCCTTGACTGAAAGTTGTGTATTTCATTGGTGTTATACTGCCCCATGACTGGCCCATCTCTTTCCTGTGACCTCTCTGTGAGGGGAGATGTTCAATTGTTCACAGATAGGCATTGGGTCTCTACTCCATGACACCCCTCCTTCATCTTGGGTATGGTTTTATTCTGGGTCTTAGATGCCTGATACCTGATCCCATCAACACCTCATGAGCACACAAGCTAGTGTGCTTTTTTCTTGTGCACTTGCTTGCTTCTGAGCTAGATGGCCCTGTGTTTATCTTCAAGCCTTTAAGACCCCAGATGTTATATCATTTTATAGCTGGAGACCATCATCTTTCTTCACTACATTTGCTTATTCACCCATTTTGTCTTTAGCAATTGTGTTGGAAAGGTGAGCATCACAGAATGCTGCATTGTTAGTACAAAGTGTTCTTTTGTTAAAGGAGTACTTGAGTTGAGGCCCAGAGTTCATCTGCAACCTTAATTCTTAACATATTGTTGACAACTTACAGTTTTCCTAGATTCATACTTTATATACTCCATGTTTCTGGATGTATATAGCTGTTTCTTCTCAATTTGAATCATACCACATAGCAAATGAAGTTCCAAAATGGTTTACTCCTTTTATCTCATATACTCAACTCTAGTTTGAGAACTTTCCCCAGTCATATTTCCAATCTGAGAGACTCGTCTTCAAACATTATGTCAACTTGCGAAGGGATGGAGTCTGGCCTATCCATCAGATCACAGTTTGATGTCCTTATTTGGAGGTGTGAAAGAGAGAAATAATTCACTGGAGGTCAGACACACACACTTTCTCTGCTACACATTCTTATTGACAAATCACATGGAGCTCAGCTGAGGGCAGCCAGAGCCTTGAAGGTTGAGGAGCCATGTGAGGCCCAAGCCGGTACTGAGATGCTTCCTCTGCCAATGAATCCACAAGATTTTTGCACCCATTTGCCTGTGATCTTTCTTCCTGCATTCAGTGTCATTACAGCATCACTGAGTGAGTCTGAAAAGAAGACTGGTAACAGACAAATGGGCTAATATCTGATTTATGGACTTACCTGGTACTGGGCTAGGATGTTTTCGTAATATACAATTGCTCTTTGATATAAAGTTCTCTTTGACACACATATGAGTATTTATGCATGTGATTCTCTAGTCTACCTGGACCAACACAATGTCTGACAATGTTCCGCTGTTATTCAGTGACTAAGTCCTCACAAGTAGACAGGCATTTCCTTCATAGTCTGTTCTTAGTTTCAAAGTTCTGATGCATTCTATTCACTTTGGATTAACTGGCTTGTATTTGAAATACTAGTGACAGCCATTTGTAGTATTGCAATAACATGTAATCTACTACAGTATGAGAAACTGACACATAAATTGTGTCATGGCATACTGCTCACTATCAAAACATGCGATTTTGGTTATTTACTTCCATGAACTTTAGCAAGGTTCAAAGAAAGTTTCAAAGAAAGTTTCAATCTGAAGGTAAGTCCCTGCCCACCAAATAATTCATGACTTTGTGTAGCACATTATTATATTATGCCGCTGTTAACTCAGTTTCCTAATAGTATCATAAAGAAGGGCTGCTTTGAAATCTTATGGCACAGTCTTGGTCATAATCATAATTTCATTAGGCAAAATTATGTACCTTAGTTAAATAATTACCAGTTCTGCTCTGGTGACTAGCAAGATTCTGAATTTGACCACAGCCCAGACATAATTTTTTGAAAAGGAACAAAAGAAAATGTGCTAGGTACTTCAGCCTGAATGTGCCTTTTCTTTTGTGCCTTTTCAAAAATGCAGTTACTTAACCCTCTACTAAGTTATTGAAGGGACAGAAAGCAGTAGAACATAACAGAGGTAATAAGTGACTCTCATCTCTCCTTCTCTTTCAACTTGTGCTAATTTCCTGGGGCTTCCATAACAAAGTACCACAAAGTGTATAGCTTTGACTTAAGAATTTTCTGTCTCATAGTCCTAGAGGAAGATAGTCCAAATTTAGGGTACTGGTTTGACGGTGTTTTCTCTGAAGGCACTAGCAAAGTATCCTTGCCAGCTCTCTCACAGTTTCTTGCAGCTTCAAGTATTCATTGGCTGGCAGATACATTTCTCTCTTTTTATGTTGCTTTTCTCTTTTTAAAAGGTCACTGTTCAGATTGAATTAAGGTCTTCTCTTCTTAAATATGACTTCTTATCAACTTCAAAAAACAAAACCCCATTGTAAAAATATAAATGATATATTGTCAATTTAACATTTTTGCATTTTCATTATTTGAGATCAATTATGTCAATCATATTGTTCAACCAATTACCAATATCTGCTATCAAATTTTTTGTCACCACAAATAAAAAAATCAGTGTTTACTAATGGCTTCTCTTTTCCCTCCTTCATCCAAATCCTTATAACTACTACTAAACTCTGATTTCTCTTCTTTTGCCTCTTCTGGGCATTTCATGCTAACATGTTTCCTTTTGTAATTGGCTTCTTTCACCAGCATAATATTTCCAAGGTTCATCCATGCACTTTGTATCAGGAGTTGATTTCTTTTCAGCGAAGAGTATTCATAATTTGGCATTTCCTGGAAAAGATAGACCTTGAGTAACCCTAGAGCCCTAATATTCCAGTTTTAAATATTGTGGTGAAATGAAATTTCTTAATATGATTCTTCTACGCTCATCTTTGTAACTCCATATGATTGGGTAGGACTATGCAAAAAGGCCATGGAGATACTAATAACGGGGATTATTCAGTTTTAGTTGGAATTCTCCCAGCTATAAGAAAGGTATCACAGAAACAGGAAGATGATGAGGCAGAACAGGGGGTGGGCTTCTGTTCACAGAGGCAGAGTCCTAGGAACCATGTGCTGAGATGTGGAGGACACAGAGAAAGTTTCAGCAGCTGCTGAAGTGGAGGTTTTGCCGTGGACAATGATTTTGCTTTGCGGTCTTGACTTGTGGTAACCTATTAACTGGCTAATAGGTTCCCCTAATTGTGAGTATTACCTGTGAGTTCTGTGTGGCCATTCTAACAGCTTATCCAATCTAGCAATAGGGTAGAGTGCAATGGGAAAGTACAGTTGGTACCAAAATGCAATAAAGAAGAATGGGTGGTTGAGCCATATCTGACCTTTGTCTAGTATCCATAAGTTTTAGTCTATTTTTTGTAGCTAGAGAAGATCAGAGAGGATACTCCATAATCATTTTCATAGAAGTAGATGCAAGAGACTTGAAAGCAGCTAGCAAAGGCATGTGTACCAGTGTTCATTGTAGTACTGTTCAAAACATCCAAAGTGGAAAAAAGCCTGACGTTAAGTGACAACATTTATACAAGTTCTTTTTTCCAAATGGCTTCATATTGACCAGGACAGGCATAGTCAGAATGTCAATACACATTTCACTTTTGAGGGGGATGCATGGACATAATTCAATCCATACCAAAGGCTGTAATCTGAAAGCTAATCAGAAACAAAAAGAACAACACAGGTGCTGACTGAGAAGTTGGCAAGGTTATGAATAAAAGAGACAGAATGCCAGACAAGGCCCTAAAAAATCACATCCATTAATTTTAAGGAAAGGTCTGGATGGGAAGGTATGAATAATGTCTGTTTTAATTCAGCTCTGTTCTCAACAATAGCATACAAACTCTAAAAGCCTTCAGGAAGTAATGGACTGTTTCTTCAATGGTAGCAGGGACTGGCAGTCTAACAAGAGATGTCTGGGCACTCAATTGCTTTCTGAGTAGAATTATAAAATTAATGGATAAATAAAGTACTGCACATAAAAATTTTCTTCGTATTCAGCTATGTATAAAGAAAAGAACGTCTTGTGAAAAAAACTTACACAAAATTAATTAAATGCAAATAAATGACTATGTTGCATGGATTGAAAACTGATAGAAAGAAGATTGCCAGAGAAGAATGTGACCCAGAGGAATGTTAAGTTTTTCCTTAATTATTATTGAGTTTAGAGAGCACAGCATAGGCAGGCTTTTGAGATATTATTTAATGGGACTATTCTGCAAGAATTAATTATCTTTTTTGTGACATGGGATGAAAATCTTACATGTAGCCAAAGAAATTAAATTAGAGAAAAGTTGAAAAATTCAGAGTTGTAGCCTAAAAACATATCTTGGATGATTTTATTATTGTAGAAGTAATACAATTACAGTAGAAATGTAGGAAAAGCTAGAAGCATATAAGAAAATGTTAAAATTCCTCAAAGTATCCCTTTTGTCCTAGAAATTTTGGAACCAAACTAATTTCACATACTTCCAAATCTTCATGGAATCCCGTGAATTATGAAGGTGACAAATTTCTTTCTTTTTTTTTTCTCCCACATCACTGCCCTGGTGGGAGTAGGAAGCCCAGCCTTGCTCCTAGAGAGCTGCTACTGGATTTGAACTGACAACCCCATGGGCCGTAGTCCCACACACAACTACTGCACCTCCAGGGCTCAGTTTCTTAAAAGGTGCTCATTTACCTTTCTTTCCCTCCCCTTAAACAATAGTCCCTTTTCAGTGGCCCCTACAAAGCCATCCCCACATAACTACATAGATATTGTTGTTGTTTGCTGCTGTCATTTTGATACCTAGCTATAGGTGACTCCATGCATTATGAACCATTATGGCACATAAGAGTTTTGATTTTTAAGATTTTTTTTTGGAATGAGATCACTATCTGGGTCAATTTATCATGTCATGGGAAGAGAGAAAACCAATCAGTTCCTGCCACATAATATTGTTTTATAGTCACCCCCAATCAATAGACACTTCTACAGTGGTGGCTAGGAGAGGCATGTCTATCTCATAGAGGATGAATCCACTTTTGTTAAAGGGTGGACAAGGTAAGGCACATTGTTGTTTGGAAAATAATTTTAATTTTTGTTGTTGTTTTAATTAACAATTACATGAGTGCTTTCAAGTTCCCTTTTGCTTATTATTGTGGCAAGAATTGTGTTATTGCCAAAATATTAACTTTTATAATAGAAAGGAACTTATGACTAAAATTTTTATTTGCTTTAATATTATCTTTTTGTGAATTAGACTTTATAAATATGTTTCTAGTAAGAGTTATCTTTCTCTGTTTTTATATGTTTGCAATGTTTCCTTCATCCCAAGCTTATTGCCTAGAAGTCTTTTTTACTTGGTGATAATATAATATATATAGCTATATATAATACAGATATTACAATTTCCAAGTATGATGCTATATATTATCATATATATATATATATATATATATATATATATATATATATATTTGAGAGAGTACCCCCAAAAGAATTTTTTTCAAAGTTATGCATTTAATTATTTTTTTTACAAAACAACCTTATCACCTTCAAAGTATTCTCTATTACACTTAATATATTCGTAAAATGTGTGATTCCATTTTTGGAAACATTTTTCAAGCTCATCTGTTTGGATGGCTCACAGCATCTCCCTTGCTCTTTATGTCACCTCTTCCCACCATAAAACCATTGTCCTTTTATGACCCAGTCTATTCGCAGATACAAAAATGTCCCACGGAGTGACGTGAGGTGACTCAGATGCATGGGGCAAGAGAGGCTTGCTGTTTTGTTCTTTGCTCAAAGCTGGTGTACTGAGATGGCTGCATGAGCAGGCACATGATTGTGGTGGCAAAACTAATCCCCAATGTGCCACGAAACAGGCCATTTTTTTGCACACTTACACTATCTTTTCAGAACCTCTAAATAGAAAGCTTGATTAACAGTCTGATCTGGTGAAATGAACTCCAAATGCGCTAGAAGTCTTCATCTGATTAGGAAGTTGATGGACATTCTTTTGTGAAGGAGGCTGGCTTTTTGAGTGGGGTGCCTCTGAGTACTTAATTGGGGACTTTGGACTTGCTGATGAAAGGAAGTGGAGCGGTTGCTTTCAGGCTGAGGCAGACTGGAGAGGTTGCCTTGGAGTATTTAATTCCAGGAGCTAGATTTGTCGACCCATGGAGTTGAATACTGCTGACCTAGGGCTGAATACCTTCTGATTGCTGCTTACAGCAGAGTGGCATGCCCCTTTGCACATTTATTAGCAGAACTGAAACTTCATAACAGGTCTTAGTAAAGAACGACTTTGAATATTTTTCACAGAATTAAAATTTGTTATCATCTTTAATAAACCCTTAAATCATGAATTTTGTCTGTGAGTTTCTGTGTAGTCACTTTAATGGATAGTAGAAACTTGAAAGGAAAGATAGTGGACATTAATGAAGACAATGTGATTGTCTTACATGTGATTTGTCTTAAAGTAATTTTGTTTTAGCATCAAATGAAGATGGAAAGAATACACAGATGGGAGAGGGGGAGGTGGGAAAAGGGGGTGATGTTGATCAACCTAGGGACAAGGAAACAACAAGGAATCCAAAAGCAGTGTCAAAGAGCCTGTGAGACGCATGGTAGGAATTGATCAAAAGTAGGGTAAGTGAGAGAAATTACTGAAACCCAAATGACGACTGAGCATGATAGTGGGAAAAAAGGGAAGTAAAAGAAAATAGAGGAAAGAAATAGGAGGCAAAGAACATTTATTGAGGTTTAAATACAGGCATATACAGTGGTAAGTAAATTTATATACGATGAAATAGATCTACTTCCATATATTTATAGGTTCAGTATTAAGGCAGCAGATGGACATTGGGCCTCCACTCAAGTAAGAACACTTTCTTCTATTAAATTGGCACCCCATAATGATCACCTTCCCAACATGATCACAGAAGACAAATGTGTGCATAAGCAGATGTGGTGAAGAAAGCTGATGGTGCCCGGCTATCAAAAGATATAGCATCTGGGTTCTTAAAGGCTTGAAGATACACAAGTGACCATCTAGATCACAAACATCAAAACCCACATGGAAGAAGCACACCAGCCTGTGTGACCATGTAGTGTCAAACAATCAGGAATCAGGCGTCAAAGAACATAAAATCATATCATTGGGTGCCCACCTTCACATTAGGATCATTGTAGACACATGCATGCATACGCAAATGTGGTGAAGAAAATGATGGTGCCTGACTATCAAAAGATATAGCATTTGGGGTCTTAAAGGCTTGAAGGTAAATAAGCAGCCATCTAATTCAGAAGCAACAAAACCCACATGGAAGAAGCATACCAAGCCTGTGTGCTTGGTGTCAAAGGGTTTGGATATCAGACATCAAAGAACTAAAATTTATGTTATTGTAAATGAGGGTGTGTTGGGAACCCAAGGCCCATCTGTAGGTAAGGGACTTCCCCTTACAGATTGGTCGCATGGAGGCAATGAACCAGTTTGGCTACAGGGTAACAATTGGAAGCATACAACTTTCTCTAGTTCTTCAATGCTTCTTCCACTCCACTATCATGATCCCAGTTCTACTTACAAATCCAGGTAGATCAGAGAATTTACATGGGTAAAAATAGAAACCAGAAACATTAGGGAATCCAGGACTGATGATACTTTCAGGTCCAATAGTGAGAGTGGCGATACTGGGAGGTTGGAGGTGGGGTAGAAAGAGGAACTGATTATAAGGATCTGCATTTAACTTCTTTCCTGGGGTATGGATAATAGAGAAGTGGGTGAGGGGTGACAGCGGGCAGTGTAAGATATGGAAAGATAACAATAATTTGTAGATTATCAAGGGTTCATGAGGGTGGGAAGTGCAGGGACGGAGGAGAACAAATGAGGAGCCAATGCCAAGGACTTAAACAGAAAGCGAATGTTTTGAGAATGAGGAGGGCAACAGATGTACAAATGTCCTTGACATACAGTGGATGTATGCATGAATTGTGATGAGAGATGCATGAGCCCCCAATAAAATGATTTTTAAAAATCAGAATGCACAGAATCACCGCACCAAAAAGAACTAGTAGACATACCATTATTGCAAGAGGTAGCATATGATCAAGAACCAACGGTGCTGAAGAAAGTTCAAGGTACACTGAATACATTAGCCATAAAAAGGGCTCCAGAAATTGATGGAATACCAATTGAAATGTATTAACAAGTCTGTGAGGCACTGGAAGTACTTACTCTTCTGTGTCAGGAAATTTGAAAGAATGCTACTTGGCTAACTGACCGAGGAAATGCATATTTGTGTTAATTCCAAAGAAAGGTGGTTCGTCAGATGCTCAAACTATAGAACAATATCATTGAGATCACATGCAAAGACAATTTTGCTGAAGATTATTCAGTAACTTTTGCAGTTGTCCATTGATAAGGAGCTGTCCCTGCTCACGTCCAGAAGACGACCTAGAACACGTAGATCATTGCTGATGTCAGATGGATCTTGGCTCAAAGCAAAAAAAAAAAAAAAAAAAAAAAAAAAAAAAAAAAAAAAAAAAAAAAGAACAAAAAGAAAACCCAGAAAGATTTTTGTTTGTGGCAGTGAGTAATAATGAATATTAGTCAGAATCAACTTGGCGACATTAGAGTTTGGGCATAAAGATGGCCCCCCTTTCTCTTTGATGCAGTTAAAATGCTTCAAAGGGCTTTCTTTGGGGTGAATCTTGTTTGCAGGACTGACTAATGTATGTTCTATGAATAAACAATTCTTTAATATTAATGCAAAATCTTCATTTATACTGATCTCCAACACTCTGTAAATTAGGAGCTTTTCTATTCTATCTACTGGGCATAATCTTGGACCAACAGGAGTTTCAGGTGTCTGCCTTGAGTTCCCAGGACATAGTGTATGGAAGAAAAATCCAGGCAAAGCAAAATAAACAAACAACATGAGTTGAGGAAATAAGACAGAATCCAGGGAAATCAAGGCAACTGACATTTGCAGAGCAGAGTACCAAGGGGAGAGCACAGCATAGAAAAAGAACTCCAGAGGTGTGCAGAAGAATTCTGCTGAGAACTTAGCAGAATACAGATTTCCTTACACCCATGTAAGGAAGCTAGTGGGCTCAGAAAAGAACCATCTGAGAAGGGTAAGGGAAATATTACATTAGGCTCAGAGATGAGTGACTATATCATGAGCACAACTCTATGATCTGCTCTAGCACAGAAACAAATCATCTGAGACTAGCCACTGCCACATCATCCTGCCTGCTGAATTACCTGCCTCCTCTCCCCTCCCATCTTGGAAAGCCCCAATGAGATTAATTTTAAAAGGTACTCATGTGTACCCAGAATCAGAATTTCATAATTAATAATATTGTTCTTCTTGATGTTGTAACCAGGATATTACTATTCTTATTTTATAAGCCAGGATGATAGAATCAATCCTATACCCAGCAATATCCACTTATTCTAAAGAATAAAAACATTAATTTTGCTTTCTGCTTTTTTTAAGGTTTGAAAAATTTATTGGCATATAATTCACATATCATACAATTGAGTGTTTTGTATGTATTAAAAAGAGTTGTGCAGTCATAACCACAATAAATTTTAGAATACTTTTGAAATCATTGTTATTAGCTCCCCATTTTCTTCATCCTCTCCTGCTCTAACTATAAAAAAATTAAAATATCTATTGTCTTCATAGATACATCTATTCTGGATTTCATATAAAGAAAGTCACATGAAAAAAATCCCAATAACAATAACAAAATATAAAATTAAACACGGAAAACCTGCAATTCTAAAGAAAGTAGAAGGTAAAAACTAGAACAAATTATAAAGTGAAACAAAAGGGGAAACAAGTGATAAAATGTTGAAATTTAACCTATTTGTGTCAAGCTGCAATCTGCATGGTTGGCAATTCAAAACCACCACTAGCCCTGCTGGAGAAAGACTGGGCTTCCTCACCCTGTCAGCAGTTACAGGCTCAGAGACCCGCTGGCAGGGGCTGCTCTGAGTCCTTATTGCTTTAATGGCAGTGTGAATGGGAATCTGTATCAATTCAGTTTCTCATATTTCTGTCATACCTGCTATCTCTGTAGGAAAGTTTTTTTTCTTGATAAATATGTTTTTGCCTGTATAAGCTGGCTATTATCTCTATTAGGGGCTGCAATCAAAGAATCATTTTTAGATTTTAACAGTCTAGTTATAACTGAATAAAGATTCTTCTAAATTTCAAGACATTGCAGTGGCTGTCATTTATTTGAACCCATGTCACATCCAGCAGCTTTGCTGTCAGGCAGAAAGCACTGCAGTCTCGATTATGCTGCACCGAACGGAAGATGTGGCTGGTTGACTTTATGCCAAGTGCAAGTATCTGTTACTTGTTCCATGATAGAAATATTGTCCCTGCCTTTTTGAATGTTGATGGGGGTCTTTCCCCTCATATGCGTTCTCTGTATCTTTGTGCTTATATTATTAGGTTTTAGTCTTACCACCTTAGTTTGATTTTGATTTTTACTGTTTTCTGTTGGTTTTCCCAACTGTGAAGCACAGGAGGAGTGGATGTATCATGATTATAACTATACAAGGGGATACAGGGGTGGGGTGGCTTTAGGCAGGAAAAAGGGATTTGGGAAGTAATTCATGAAGGCAGGAGGGAGTAGGGAGCACTAGACAAATTGGGATTTCACAATTCCTTTAAAAGTCAAATTAACTATGAGGGGGATGCTCTAAAATTGATGTGGTAATGATATGATTGAACTATTGAATAGTAATTGTAAATTATGTACCAATAAAACTTTGGGGAAAAATAAAACTTATGGAACCAGCTAAAATTGGCCCAAAAGGTAAGTGAGACTTCGACCCATGTCCTATGAACTCACCTTTTTTTATTGTTAAGTTATTGCCCTTTGCATCATTATTTAAAGATGCAGGACCATAGGTGCTTGCTCATCTACACCAAGAAATTTAGAAGAAGGTCTCCTGGCCAACAGCTGGCATAGATTCCCCATTTATGCACTTTCGAAAAAAAAGATTATTCAACTGCATGCCCAAATCATTGAACAGTGTCATTTATATCCCAGAAGTAAAATTTTGCTGAGGGAAATTAAATCATGGTTTCAGGAGGACATTGACTAGGAACTGCCAGACATTTAAGTTGAATTTACAAGGTCACGAGATAACATTGCTGATGTCAGGTGGATCTTACTGGAAAGGAGATACTACGAGAGATAGGTTTACTTGTGTTTTGATGGCTATGCAAAGACATTTGCATTTGAATGTGTAGATGTGATAGCTAAAAGACTTTACATCAACTTGAAGATGTAAAGAAAAGTGTAGGAATGGTATTCCACCTGCAAGTAAGTTCATAGCCTGATGATACCTCTTTGGGGGGTGTGGATGCTTCATAAGGAAGTCTTAAAGTCTCTCTCTCTCTCTCTGTCTCTCTCTCTCTCTCTGTCTTCACTTCTTGCTGTCAGAGTCCGGCCATATTTCTACCAACCTGTGCTCTTCCTGCATTCTGCATCATTGCATGTGGTTGTGTGAATCTGTAAATGGACTTTATGGACTAGTATCAGACTCATGGACTTGCATTGGACTTGACTGGGACATTTTCTTGATACATGATTACTTCTTGATATAAAGCTCTTTCCTATGCACATGTGAGTCTCTCTGGATTTGTTTCTCTAACCTATCCTGTCTAACACAAGGCTCATAACAAATTATAAATTTTAAAAATGGGAATTATAGAAGACTTAACTGTGCTTATGTGAAAATTGCACATAGATCACGAAGCAGTAATTTGAACAGAACAAGGAGGCACATTTGGATTAATTCAGAAGATGTGTGTCAGATGCCATTGTTGTATTTTCTCACTGCATTTATATAATCTCTTCAGGGTCCTCAAACTATAGCCCGCAGGCCATATGCAGCTGGCCCACTGAGGACATTTTTCTGGCCCACCAGGTGTTTCAGCTGTTGCTGCCTGTCCTGTTTAGCAGCTGATTCATCCTGGGTCCGCAGTGAATTTGTTCATAGTTTGTTTGTTTGTTTTTCAACAATAGTACAGCCCTCCAATGGTCTGAGGGACAGTGAACTGGCCCTCTGTTTAAAAAGTTTGAGGACCCCTGAATATGTTATCAAATAATCTGAGAAGTTGAACTATATGAAGAAAAAGGTTGCATCAGGATTGGATAAAAGATATTAATAGGCATATCACATTAATGTGCTATGGAGATGACATAGCCTTGCTTATTAAAAAACAAGATGAGCTGAAGCACTAGTTGTGAAGATCAAAGAATATAGCCCTCAGTATGAGACTCTTATCTTAGCTAGAGTGGATTTGCCAGTGGCTCAGTCTGACTTGAAACTCTGCAGATGGGTTTTGAGGTCCCCCTGGCCCTCATCATCCTCTACAATTGGAGTGCTCACAGTTTTTGCTTTGACACTAATAAAGACACTTCCTACCTAATGATCCCAAGAGCATCCTCAATCTCTCCTACCCCCAGCTGGTAGTCAACCCTCCCTCCCCTTTCCTACATAGACACACATTTATGTTCACCCAAACTTGACCATTCCCTCTCTCCTCTTGGTGTTGAATGAAATAGACTGATGCAGAGACTGCCATAATAGGTTTAAACGCAGCAACAATTGGGAGCATAGTCTAGGACCAGGCAATATTTAATTCTATTGTATATACTCTCACTTTGAGGTAAAACTGAACAGCAAAATTATATGTAGAGATTGATTCATTCTGACATTTTTTTAGCTGAAGAGGTTAGGCCACTTTACCTCAACTTTCTCATCTGTAAAACTGGAGTTATAGAGTCTACTTCACAGTAGGATTTCTCTGATGATTAGGAATAAGCACTTTTAGCACTTTGTTTCCCACAATAAATACCCATTCAGTGGCATGTTAACATGACCCATAATGGCACTCTGTGGTTTTCTAGACTGAATTTCTATCAGAAGTCACCAGGTCTTTTCTCTCACGGAGGAGTGAATACTGGGCTCAACCTGTCAATGTTTGATTATCAGTTAAGCACTAAATGGTGCCACCAGGACATTTAGTCTCCCTCTCCTTTTGTGTCCTCTCCTCCTCTAATCGTAAGTACCCTCCTGAAAAAGGCACAACTAAAGTCTAACTTTTTATCACTTCCTGTCTAAATACTATGCCTCTGACAACATTTTTCACTCATCAGGCAGGTCATTTACCCTAACCACATATTGAGTGATTTAGCAGTGAGGGATCAGGCTTGATCCGGACAGATGAAAAGGATCAAGTTTGTGAGGTGTCAAGTTGACTCTGACACTATAGAAAAGAATAAAATAGCCCCATAGGGTTTCAGAGATACAGTTTGTAAAAATCAATAAATCACTTTATTGGAGGCTTTACAGCTCATAACAATTCATACATCAATTTTAGAAAACACATTTGTACATATGTGACCATCACCATTTAAAAAACCTTCTTTCTGCTTGATCCCTAGGTATCAACTCCTCTTTTTGCCTCCCTCACCCACACTCCCACCCTCGTGGATTCCTGAGAAGTTATATATTATTGTTGTCTTCATATCCTATGCTGGTTGCTGTCTCCCTTTGTCCCTGTTTCTGTTGTTCCTCCCCCGGTGGTGGTGGTGGTGGTGGGGTGTAGCATCAATCACAGTAGTTGGTTCCCCATTTCTCCCCTTCTCCCATCACCTCTCCCTACCCCCATCGCTATTCCATTACTGTTCCTGAGGGGTTTATCTGTCCTGGAGTCTCTGGTTTGAGAGCTCTTATCTGGACCAATGTACCTGCTTCAGTATGGCCAGATTTGTAAGGTAAAATTGGGGTCACAATAGGGACAGGGAAGCATTAAAGTACCGGAGGCTGTTGTGTGTTTCATCGGTGCTATGCTGCAATCCGGTTGACTCCTTCCTTACTCTTGACCCTTCTGTGAGGGAATGTCTAATTGTCTACAGATGGCCTTTGGGTTTCCTCTCTGATTCCCCTCATTTGCCTCGATAGCTTTATTTATTTTGAGCCTTCTGCTGCCTGATACCTGATCCTGTTGACACACAGACTGGTGCTCTTCTTTCATGTGGGATTTGTTGCTTCCCTGCTGGATGGCCGCTTATTTAGTCTTGAGTCTTTAAGACCCCCTATCTTTTAATAGGTGGGCACGATCAGCTTTCTTCACCACATGCCCCATGGCTAGAGTTTGTATGGAGCTCATCACTAGGTCTTTTCTCCCACAGGCCTGCTAGTGGGTTTAAACCATTGACCTTCTGTGTAGCAGTCAAGACTTAACCACTGCACCACCAGAATTCCTAGAGTTCACATAGTATAGCGAATGGGACAATTTAATGAAATTGTGTGTATTAGAGTAGAACTGTGTTCCAACGGGGTTGTTTGAAATGATTTTTTAAAAACATTATTCAACAGGCCTATCTTCAGTGACACCCTTGGGTCATTTCAAACCACCAACACTTCAGTTATTAACCAAGGACCACTTGTGCTGCCTCTTTGCCCTACAATTACTGATACTTTCAAGTGGGAGTGTGGACCGCAGATCATTTTAGGAAGTAACAGCACTGGCAGAAGCTGAACTGTCTGCACGAGGCAGGGCAGAACAGGTACTCAAGACGCTGTGGGTGACCTGAAGAAAGTTTGAACATTATTTATGACTGATGAAACATAAACATCAAATTGTTTAGCAGAAACAAATTTTAATTATATAATATTTTCACTCAAATCCTTGAATATGACATTATTCCTTGTGCTGCTACCATCCTAACCAATCCACATTTCCCCATGGAAAATGAATTCATTTCTTTAAGGTTTATTACTCAACACACAAAAAGAAATCTGAACTGTGTGCAGAGATAGTCATTACAAAGTCATTTAAAAGCTAGCCAAATTAAACTGCTTAATACCACCTGACTTGTCTTCTGATGAAATAAATTTCTGCATTGGGGTAATCAAGCAAGATTATTTTAGACTCTGGGTCTTTCTCTTGATCCAGGAAGAAGCTGAGGTGTATATTGGAGCCTTCCTAAAATGTGGTCCCAACAACTCTGAGCCAGGAGGGAAGACTGTCAAGCAACCTGCCTGTGAAATTTTGAGGTTTATCTCTAGGAGGCAGGATTGTTACTCTTTGGAGTTAACTATATATGTATTTCCCTTCTCTCTCTCTCTCTCTGTTCCTTTTTAATTTCTAATTATTTTCATTTTCACTCCATTTTATTTAGTAGATTTTGTTTCCAGAATGCCAACCTCTCTGCCTAAACCATAGTTTCCCAAAGTGGTTGCCACTGCTCCTCGGTGGTGTGTGGAATGATCTAAGGGCATTGTAAGAGCAGATACCTACACCTTATCCTGGATTCTGGGATGGAGGACAAAAGGTTTTCATTGCTAGGGAGGTCATGAGGAATTTTATTTTTAAGAGGACAGTAGACCGTATAAGTTTGGGAACCTCTGGTAAATCAATTTACAACTTCCCCTCGTTCAAAGTGAAACTTAAAAGACTGAGCTTATTAGTTTTAGAAATGTGACTAATATGTGTTCATTGCATAAAAGAAAAATACAGAAATTGATAAATAAAGATGTTAAAAAAGACAGCATCCCACTGAAATGCAAATATCATTCACACTTTACTAAATTTCTCTGCATACATATTTTTATGCATATAAATTTTTGTTCCCTTCTATGTTCTGTATAGAACAAACTACATCATGATTATAATACAGAGCAGTACCTGGTATATGTTATTTTTAGCAGCTGTCAAGTTGACCTCTGAGTCATGGTGACTCCATGCACAACAGAACAAATTCTTCCCTATTTCTGCCAGTTTTATTATCTGTTGCAAATGGAAGAGTTGTAGTCTCTAGTGCTTTCACGTATTGATTTTCAGAATAGATCTTTTCTTACTAGCTTTTAAAATTTGAAAGCCTCATCAAATTCTGTTCAACACATGTGTACACCTCCACTAGCAGATAAGCAGTGGCAGAGAATTAAACACAAGTCTCCTACTTGTAGAGGAGAATTCTACTCCAGAGTCACCAATGTGTCATCTGAGATATTGTCAACGTTTAATAAAGATTTGAGAATAACTACTTTACTTATGTTTCTTATCATACAACTAGAAAGTTCATTGATAAATATTATTTTTAAATGGCTGACAAAATAATTTTAAGTATATGAAATATTTTATTTAGAAATTTTCCAAGTGGAAGCCACCTGTTGAAGGTTTTTCACATCAAATGACAGCCCTCTACAAAGAAAATTATGCTTAGCTCTTATTAGGGGATATTCAGAAAGTGAAATTTGGGCATCAAAGAGTATGGCCATCTTAAAGTTTTAAAAAACAGAGTGCCAAATTATCTTGCAGAAATTTGTATATTAACTTACATTAAAGACATATAAATCACTAGTTTTACTATTCATGAAACAATTGTGAGTATAAAAATTCAATTTTATCAGAAATTTCTCATTTTCATAATTTTTATTTCTATAATTGCTAGTGATTTGAATAATTGTTTTTTCCATTTTAACTATTTAAAAATGTTTTATTGTGAATTCAGTAAAACTTTACTGAGCAGATCATGACATTCATAGCAATTCATAGATATTTTGTTTCTGTCTATTAGCTATGGTTTACTGTGATATCTTACTGTGCTATCACTTACCCCTTTCCCTCCTGTGCTTTCTGTTTCCACACTTTTGCTAATTCTCTGAACTATGTATTTGGGTAAATGCTGCCCCACGCATCTTAAATAATAGATTATTCTAACAGGGGGATAACTAGAGTCCAAATCTGAAAGATTATTAAGGACCATAGTCTTGGGAGTCCTACCTTTTTTTCTCCTACCGATAAGCCTTGTCTCTTTTAGGACTTGGGGTTTTGTTCCACATCTTTCTCCTGCTCTATCCAGGACCTTCTCATGTAATTCCTTTCAGATTTGTTGGTAAGAGTAGCAGAGCACCATCTAGATTTTCTGGTTTCATGGTTGTAGAGTTTGATTTTGAGTAAGGCAGTTGGTTCATTGGACTAATTATTTCCATGTGTCATTCAGTTTTCACCAGTTTTCTTTCCTCTGGGCAGGGAGAGATTAATAGTTTACCTTAAGTGTTCAGAAGTGTTTAAGACTCCAACCACCGCTCTCAAATTAGGATGTCTTTGTGAAAGATTATGCCAGTGGACTTTGGTATCCTCTGAGACTGATCCCGAGCTCCACACTCAGGATTTATTCCCTCTAGGTGTTGATATGATTTTATTTACCTTTGCTTTAAATACATCCATTAGTATGTTGAGAAAAATTATGAAAACTTTTCAAGCATAGTCAAATATCATCTGTTAAGCCACTGTGTTAGACAGGGTTCTCTAGAGACACAAAACCAAGACACTAATAATGTTACATATATTCATATAGATAGAAAGATATCTCACATAAGAAATAAACAGTCAATTAATCTCTAAAGCTGTATGAATTGCTCGGAGCAACTCACTTATGTGAGACAACTAATACACTGACAGTCTTTCGAGTCTTGAGGGTTGCCAGGTAATCCTCTGTAGAGAAATTCAGACTATCTGGTCACAGGCAGCAAACAGCAAGGCAGGTCACCATGAGCCAGCCAGATGACAGGGTCTGACAGTCCCCAGCTCCAATGATGTATATTCCAGGAGCATGACAAAGCAGGGCTTGAAGGAATCTCAACTTACAGCGACACAGTACATGAGTTAGGTGTCCCCATGGGTAGTGTAGCTTGGAGATTGAGGCACAGGGCAAGCAAAGCAGCCAGTTGCACACTGGTCTGAGATCCAAGAGCAAGAGAGACAAAGGAGAGGCTTGCTGAGCCGTTTATATTTCCACCCTTCAATTAATCTCACATGTGTTCATTGGCCATGCTGCACAACAAACCTACCTATCTTCATTGACAATGTTGTCAGAACAAACCTACCTATCTTCATTGGCCATGTTGACACAACAAATCTCCCTATCTAGCCACTATATATTCTGAGTATACTTTGATTCTCTTTCACACACTTGTTCATCCTGGGTGTCTATCCAGTCATCAATTTATATATTACAATCGTTGCAGGACTGTTTATATATTAGTATTTTCCTCTGCTGTCTTTAATCCTGAAAACCTCCCAGGGTTTTTTGCCTCCATAATTTTGCCTTAATTTGCATTCTGTTCTATATTGCCTTCTTTTTTATTTAAGCTAACACTTCTCTAGCCTCTAGTCAGTGACTTGACTTCCCTCCGGATCTTACTTCTGGCAACCATCCAAAAATGTTCCTTTTAGTACATAAACCTTTTATTAACCACTTTTTACAACAGTGGTCTCATACAATATTTGTCTTTTTGTGGTTGACTAATTCCACTCAGCATAATGTTCTTCAAGCTCATCCACAGTATTAAATATTTCATCATTATTTTTCAGCATTGCATAGCTTTAATTTTGTGTAAGTACCGAATTTTGCTTATAGCTTCTTCCTTTGATGGGTATTTAGATCATATTCATCCTTTTGCTATCGTGAACAATGCTGCCATGAACATGAAAATGCACATATCTACCTGTGTGGTAGATTTTATTTCATATATATTGGGGAATTTCTGGGTCACGTGGTATTACTAAGTTCAGTTTTGGGGGGATGTTCTACTGTGGTTGCACCATTTTATTTTGAAAACAGTGTATGAGACTTCCAGTCTCTGCATCCTGGTCTGTTCTTTTCTGCATTTTTTAAGGGTACAAGATGATGTCTTATTGTTACTTTGATTTATATATCTCTAATTACTAAAATCTCAAACATTTTCCCATAAATTTGTTGGCTGCCTAAATGTTTCCTTTGGTGAAGTGTCTGTTCATATCCTCTATCCAATTTTAATTGGATTATATATCTTTCCTTTGTTAAAGTGTTGTTTTCTATAAATTTTAGAAGTTAGTCATATATTTGATATGCTACTGCCCAATTTTTTATTCAATAGGCTGGTTCTCTTTTTCTTCTTTTGATGAAATCTTTTGAGTCAAATAGGAGGCACCAGTCACCTGTTTTTCTTCTGGTTTTGATAGTGCATCTAAGCTAATCATTGATGACCCTAATTTTGCCCCTATTATTTCACTGTTGAGTTTGATAGGCTAGAATTCACATTTAGGTCTTTGAACCATCCAAACCAGGCCCTCCCCCCCCCTTTTTTTTTTTGAATCAAACTTCTTCTCCCTGGATCACAGGAGCACAAACTCACCCACTTTCACACTAACAAAGCAAAATATTTCATAACCACAACCAAGTTAAAAACTACTTTAATTTTTATTCATTCTATTCCTGGGACATAAAGGTATCCCCTCATTTGGTTATGTGTACTTCCTCTTCTTATTTTTCCTTCTTTTCCTTCTCTTTCTCTTTTCTGTTTTATCCTTACTACTTCTTCTAAATAAATACATACATCAATCTTCTTCTTCTGATTTGGTTATTTCCTTAAACATTTCACCTGCTCCACTACTCTCTTTTTCTGTTCTTTATCTCCCCCATCTAGTAAAATATACTTCCATGCTACCTAGTACATTATTACACCTGATGGCCACTTACGGATCCTACGATTCCTTTTATTTTATTTTCTTCTCCCCCAATCTCCATTACCACTTAATCATCTCCTCCCCCCCCCCCCTTTTCCCCATCCTCTCCACTATAGACTTTCTGGCTCTCATCAGACCTCTCTCCTTTACCTCAAAAGAGCCAACAACTCTGATACAACCAAAATTGCAACACACCACTAACAGATGCACTATGTGGCTGACGGAACTGCAGCCAACCTCAGAATACCTCCACCCCCTCCCTCTCCAAAAGAACACACCCTCAAAGCAAGAAAAATATACTCAAACTACAGAAAAAATCCATTGGCGTACTCTGAAAAAGATTCCCTGACATGGCCAGAAATGTAATTTAGAATAGTGTTAAGGTCCCTTCAACAGATATGGGGGGGCCCTCATGTGAACAATGAGGAAAAAGCAACAAAAAAAGTAAAATCCCTAAACCAAAAGTAACTCCACAAGATAAACAATAAGATAACACAACAAAAGACCTGAGGAATAGAATGGAAGAAACAAAAAAATGGAAATAGTCAGCTTCTAGATAATTGCTGTCAGTACAACCAAATAGAGAAAGCATCAACAAAAAAAGCACATGAATCTTGAGAAAGTCTGAAAATGACGTGGGACACTATCACGAGAAACCACCTACAGCTATTGGGTTTTCAGAGTAAAGAGAAACAAAATAATCTACAAAGAAAATGCTGAGAATTTGGAAGAAAATTTCCCCGAC
Organism: Nesogale talazaci; assembly: GCA_004026705.1. Taxonomy (NCBI): domain Eukaryota; kingdom Metazoa; phylum Chordata; class Mammalia; order Afrosoricida; family Tenrecidae; genus Nesogale; species Nesogale talazaci. Next base: position 563,288 of record PVJH01000039.1, on the reverse strand, counting down.
ATAACACAGGGAAAAAAAAAAAACTATTCAAGAAGCCGAGAGAACACCAAATAAGTTGAATCCCAGAATAAAAACATGGATATGTGTCATAGTCGAATTCATTACTTTCAAGAAGAGAAAATCCAGGGGACAACCTGTGAAAAAAGAACATTCACCGACAAAGGAGAGTTAATCAGGTTAACCTTGAACTATGCAGAAACTATGCAAGCAAGAAAATAGGAAAGTGGCAATAAATCAGATTTTGAAAATAAAAATTGCCAATGAAGAATCCTGTGCAGAGCATGACACCATCCAGAAACTCACACAATGAAAGCAGTGCTCAAAATAGCACAGAATTAGAGGGAAAAGAAAGACATCGATATGATTACCAAAAAAAGGTATAGAAACCAGATGTTCAATGGCAACTTCCTTCAAAGTGGGCAACCGATTGTTTCTTCATTACTGTTTTTCTTATTCCAGGGGTTTTACTGAATCCTGTTCACTTTGGGTCATCTAGCTGGGATTTGAAATACCACTTAAAAAGGTTCCCGTTTCAAACAACATACAAGTCACCACAGGATGACAAACTGGCAGACATGTGGTGGTAGATCATCAAAGGAATTTATTATAAAGATATGTGAAGAATACTGAAAACAGTTTCTGTCCACAGTATGTAGACTGGACATATTGTCAGGAAGGACTAGTTCCTGTCGAAGGGCAGCATGTTTAAGGAGGCCCTTGATGAGAGGGACTGACACAGTGGCTGCATCAAAGGTTCAAGGCACAGGAACAATTGTGATGGTGGTGCAGGACCGTGCAGTGTTTCATTCTGCTTACAGAGGGCCCATTGCATCAGAGTCTGCTCAATGGCACTTACTAATAGCAACAACAGGAGAATCAAGTGAAGCCTTGAATCTCCCCTATCTGATTCTTTAGAATAAGAACTGATGAGCTGTATGTCAGAGGTCATCAAGAACAGCCTTCCTGAAGAAATAGTCATTAAGAAGAGAGGAAAGACGCAAAGAGTAAAGTGGATGTCAGATGAGGCTCTGAAACTTGCTCTTAATCATAGAGCAGCTAGAGCATAGGGAAGAAATGATGACGTCAAAGAGCTGAATACAATAGAATAATTTCAGAGAATAGAAAATTCCAAGGGGCGGCTCAAAAGACAGTTATTATAATATTATAATGATATATTATAATAAGATGTGCAAAGGCCTAGCGTTAGAAGACCAAAAAGAAAGAAGACATTCAGTGAGTCGCAAATAGAACTTAAAAAAAAATTCAGCCTTTGGGTTCAATATTGAAAGATTCTATTAGCAAATTATTGAGTGATGCAAAAAGCATCTAAAGAATATGGAATATTGCATCGAGTCACTAGACCAAAAAGAACTAGTTAACAGTCTACCATTTCAGAAGGCATTATATGAGCAAGAATCAATGGTGTCAAAGGAAGAAATTGTGGTATTAAAAGCATTAGCCAAAAGCAAGGATCCAGGAAGAGATGGCATGCCAATCGAAATGTTTCAAGTAAACTGATGAAGCACTCCCTCTTTTATGACAAGAAATTTGGAAGACAGTTATTTGGCTAAATGACTCGAAGAAGTGCATCTGTGTACCCATTACAAAGAAAAAGGACACAACAGATAGCACAAATTATAGTGTTATTGATAAAACATGGAAGGACAATTTTTGCTGAAGATCATCCAACAATGGTTGCAGGATATTGACAGGGAACTGCCAGAATTTCAGGCTACTTTCAGAAGAGGATGTGGAACAAGGGCTCTCATTGCTGATGTTAGATGACTCGTGGCTCAAGGCATAGAATACCAGAAAGATGTTTACTGCGTTTCATTGACTATTTCTGTGTGAACCATCACTATCAATAACCTTGAGAAGAATGAAAAGAAACATTTCAATGTACTCCTGTGGAACTTGGACATGGATTGAGAGGCAGTTGTGTGAATAGAACAAGAGAATATCGCACAATTTGAAGACAGGAAACCTACATGTCCAAGTTGAATCCTCTCATAATACTTACTTTATGTGTGTGCTGTGAAAATCATCAGAGAACTTGGATTTTATGAAGAAGGATGTGGCAACAGTACTGAAGTAAGACTTATTAACAACTTGTGATTGTACATGAAACAGCCTTGTTGAAAGTGAGGAAGACTTGAATATCATGATAAGTAGAGAAAAAGTTAAAGTTGTCATGAATTTTGTCTTGCTTTAACTCCAAATCAATGATCATGGGAGCAACGGTTAAGGGATCAAAATACATGCTACCTTAGATAAAGCAGCATGAGACCTCTTTATAGAGAATTACAGAGCAAGGGTGCTACTTTGAGGACTAAAATACACCTTACCCAAGCTACAATATGTTGCCTCATACACATGTAAAAGTTGGATATTGAATAAGAAACACCAAAGAAGAATCAAAGTGTTAGAATTATAGCTCTGGAAAAAAAACAGCATGAGTACAGTGGACTGCCAAAAGGGAAATTCAACCTGTCTTGGAAGAAGTACAGCCAGAAAGTTTCTTAGAAGCAAGAATGGCAACATTTTGGATCACATATATTGAAACATGTTCTCCAGTCCCTGGAGAAAGACTTCACACTTGGTAAAGTAGTGCAACAGGAAAAAAAGGAAGGTTTTTGGTAAGATGGATTGACAAAGTGTTAGTAACAATGGACTCAAACGTGTAACAATTACAAGACAAGTGCTGCACTGTGTGGGGTTTCCTTCTGCTGTGCATAGTGTAGCTATGGGTAATAACCAATTCAATGGAATCTAACAACTTCACAGAAAACTTAGTATCATTCCCTCTTTGAAGAAGTCATCTGGCCCTGGGATTTACTTGTTTGGGGGTTTCTTTTGTTATGGGTCTTTTAATGTTTTCTACATCTGTCTGCATTGATAAGAGTAGAAAAGAGGAGGAACATCGTGCCTAGAGAATTTTCCCACCATGACAATGCACTTGAGTGTTCTATATGGATAACAAGGGTGTCCTTGAGAATTTCATTGAGAAAACTTAGCTCAAATGTCTAATAGTCCAGAACTTGTCCCTCGGACTTTTTTTTTTTGCTCCCCAAACTCAAAGGATTGAAAAGGAAAACAGTTTGAGTCCCTGAGGATAACTAAATGCCATTTTGCTGTGGTATAAATTGAAGAGCACAGAATTCTTTCAGGAAATGTTAGAGAGATTAATGCACTCACTTCAAAAGTGTATAGACTTAGATGGAGATATATTGAAAATAATAGATTCATAATTTGATATTTTTTGTTTAATTTAGCTATCATTTTGGAGCAATCCTTTTTACCTTAGCCTAATTTAAAGAGAAACCTATTACACTCTAGAAAATCTTAACAAATTAGATATTTTAATGCTTAATATCTTTCCACTTACTTAGATCTTTTTTGATTTATTTTAGAAATGTGTTATAATTTTCACTACAGCATTGTATTCCTCTTTGGTTAAATTTATTCATAAATATTTTATTTTGATGCTATCAAATTGAATTTTTTCTTAATATTATTTTCTTGGATTGTTTGTTGCTTGTTTATGCAAATAAAATATATCTTGCTTTTGAATCATGAAATTTTACTGTTTATTAAATATCATTTTATCTTTCTATGTCTATTATTTAGAATTTCCTAGATGTAATATCAAAGCTTATATGAATGAAATAATTTTATTTCACCCTTTACAATATATATGTCTTTTATATTTCCTCCTTTTTCTTTTTCTCATTCTTTTCTTTATTGACTAATTGCTTTACTTAGAATTTCCAATACAATATTTAATACTAGTAGTGAATATGGGCATTCTTGTTTTGTTCCTGATGTTAGCAGAAAAACTTTTAGGCTGTATTTATTATGATTTTAGATGTGGGTTTCTCATTTTATATCCTTTATTGTGCTGAGAAAGTTCCCTTCTAGTCCCACTTTTCTGTTAGTTTGTTTGTTTAATTATAAAAGATTGCTAGACCTTGTCAGATGCCTGTTGATTTTGATTTTTTAATCTTTATTTGTTCTATCAATGTCATCTTACAACAAATGAATTTCATATGTCAAACTGATCTTGTAATTCTAGGATAAATTTCATATGGCCATGGTGTATAATCCTTTTAACATTCTGCTTATTTTGGTTTCCTCATATTGTGTTTTGGGGTAGGGGTGACTTTGCATTTATGTTCATAGGATAATAGCTCTGTAATGACTTTTCTTGTACCATCATTGTCTGACTTCTACATGAGGGTAAAACTAGCTCCATAGAATGATGTAGGAAGTGGTTTCTCTTTGGGTAGAGCTTGAAAAGAATTTGTTTTATTTCTTTAAATGTTTGGTAGAATTCACCACTGAAGTAATTTGGTACTAGACACTTCTTTGTTGAAATGTTTTTTTATTACAACTTAAATGCCTTTACTTGTTACATTGTATCAGATTTTGTATCGATGCTCTAATTAGTTTAATATTTTGTATATTAATAGGAATTACATATATTATCTAATTTTTGTATACACTTGCTTATAGTATTCTTTTTTTTGTTTCTTTTGCACCACTGCCCTGGTGGGAGTAGGAAGTCCAGCCTTGCTCCTAGAGAGCTGCTGCTGAATTTGAACCGTCAATCGTGTGGGCCGCAGTCCCACACACAACCACTGCGCCACCAGGGCTCAGCTCACAGCATTCTTTTATAGTTCTTTTTATTTCTGTAAAATTAGTATTAGTGTCTCCTTTTTATTTCTTGTTTAACAACATGAGTTTTCTCTCTCTTTAAAAATCAATCTAACTAATATTTCCCAATTTTGGTAGATTCTAAGAAATACTTTAATAAATTCACTACCTTGATGATGAAAAATGCTTTTTAAAATAAAAGATCCATTTATTTGGAGGCTTACAGCTCTTATAACAATCGCTACATCAATTGTATCAAGCATATTTGTACATGTTGAAGCAATTATTTTTTATAATTTACTTTCTACTAAACCCTTGGTATCAGCTCCTCTTCTCTCCCGCCCCAACCCTTTGATTAATTATAAATTAGCATTATTTTCATATTCCTACTGACTCCTGTCTCCCTTTCCCCATGGTTTCTGTTGTTCTTTGCCCTGGAGATAGCAGTCAGTGAGCTCATCTCTTCTCTGTACCTGAGTCCAAGCTCCAGTCTAGCCCACAGTGAAAGGGGGAGGAAGCCTCAAGGATCCAGAGTTCCTTCAAAAAAACCTTCCTTAACTTCTGATCTAGTCATCGACACGCTTTGTGCTGATTAGATCATACATGTTCTTGTTGTTGCTGTGAGTTGGCATCCGTGTTACTTCTCACAGTGACCCTATGTACAAAAATAGGAAGCACTGCTAGGTTGACACCATCCTCATGATCCTTCTTCTAGTTGAGCTCATTGTTAAAGGCACGTGTCACTCCATCTTGCTGAGGGTCTTCTTTTTATGTTGTCCCTCTGCTTTATCAAGCATGATGCTCTTTATCAGAAGCTGCTTGGTCCTGATAATATGTCCTGATAATAAAAGTACATAAGATGAAATCTTGCCATCCTTGCCTCAAAGGAGAATTCTTCCTAGACAGATTTGTTTGTTTTTTGTCGGTTTATGGGACCTTCAATATTCTTCACCAGCACTATAATTAAAATATATCCATGCTCCTATAGTCTTTCTTATCTAATCTCAACCTTTTGTATGCATATGAATCAATTGAAAACACCTTAGCTTGGGTCAGGCCCCTCATAGTTCTTAAAGTAACAGCGTTGCTTTTCAACAATTTAAGAGGTCTTGGTCAACAGATTTATCCAATGTTATGTTTTCTTTGATTTTATGGATCATATATGGTAAACAGATTTTACCACTATACCTAAAGATATCCATTCCTCTTTTGAACTTGATGAATAAGGATAAACAATAGCAGGCATTGACAACAATTTCTGTCTTGAAGATATCAAATTTTACATTATTTCATGATAGTTCTCATGTTCTGGAAGTAAGGTAATAGGAGCATGCTATTGGTTTGAAACATGATTTTAACTTTCTGTGTATGCACATCACCTAGGGATTGAATGCTAAAAATTCAGGTTCTGATGAGTCTGAGTGAGGCTGAAAAGTTGTATTTCTAGCAAGCTCTGTAGTGATATTTATGTATTTGAGCTGAGGACTCAATTTTGAGAAACAAGGTATTCAAAAGATGCCTGGTGATTTCTATTTTTTTACCTCCCACCCTTAGTGGATTCTGAAAGATTTGATAAGACACAAATGTGGTGGTTGTTTTTTTTAAGACTCCATTATTTTATATTAAGATATGTAAATATAATTTTTAAATTTAATTCTGTTTTGTTATGAGAAGTACTATGTTAATCTCAGACCCTCAATTATGTTGTAGGAACTTTTAGAAGATAATCTAAGTTAAATTAAAATATACAATATAATCTAATGTTTAATCATGTTTCAATGGTTGTAAATACATAGAAATTTTAAGATGTGTTTTCTGTATCTGATAAGACAACTTTGGGCATAAATTTCCATGTTGGATAATGCACAAAGATTAAGAAAAGAAACAAACTTATTTTTCAAAGAAAAATTAAAAGGAGGAGACATAACAATGTGTTCTGTTTTTATTTGCCAGGAAAGAATCCCTTGTGGCACAGTAGTTAAGCATTTGGATGTTAACCAAAAGTTCAAACCTATCAGCTGTTCTATGGGAAAAACATATGGCAATTGACTTTGATTATGGCATCGGAAACCCTATGACTTTTATTAAATAAGACTAGGTTGCCACCCCAGAGAAGATGGCAATTCAAGATTCCTTGCTCGTAATGAAATTTCATCTTGCACAAGTTTTCAAATCCTCATCTGATTATTTTGAAATAAAACCAACTGCTCCAATTGGAAGTGTTCACCTAACTGCCCACGAGAAAGAGACACATCTAAACTTCACTCTTACATGAGAAGGGTCAGGGGAAAATCTCAAAAAACCCCACGGTGGTGGTGTAGGATATCCCAGGGAAAGAATGGTCTAGCGTAGAGCTATCGTACTTTCAGATGCATTGCTTGTTAGGAATAAATACAGACCATACCAGGTTATATTTCCCTATCATTGATTGACAGTAGAGTTTGTTAAAAATAACCGCAAAACTTTATTAGATGTGTAAATGTAATTTAAATATTATTCTGTGTGCATCTTTTAAGCCAGAAGAAAATGTAGAATCATCCGAAACAATCTGTAATACATGGAATTGTGAGCCACATAAACTCGGTCTGAATATTTATTTGGTGAACGTTTGCTTGAATACAAAGTATGTGAATTAAGAAAACCCAACAGCAAAAATGCTGCAATTAAAACTAAAGGCATTTAAGATTTACACTGTCTTGAGACCAATAGTGTTATTGTTAAAAAAACACAGTAAATGATTAGAAAATAGTAATGAAATCTAAATAAAGGGAAATGTATCATTTCCTCCATAATACATTCACTAATAATTGAATGAAAGATAGCTAATTGAATAAGTATTTTAATAGGACAGATTTCTGGGAAGTTATTCAAAAATCAAAATTTGAGACCAAATTTGGCCTTTGCCTCCATTTCAAAATTACGTTGATTAATTCATGAAGCTTCCTTTTAACAATTTAATTTTATCCTGAGTCTTATAAACCAAAAGTAAAAAAATTTATTATTTCTTTTTCAAATTATACTGAGGGAAAATTAAAAAACACAGAAACGTTTAAAGAGGAATGCAAATCATTCATAATATTGTTAAAGCATGGAATAATACCACACTGTGATGTTTTTCTTTTATTATTGTTGTTAGGTATCATTGGGTTGTCCTGTTATAAAGCAACCTTATGCACAACAGAAGGAAGCACTGCCCTGTGCTGTGCTCAGAATTGGTCCTATTCCTGAGCCCATTGTTACAGCCACTGAGTCAATCCATCTCACCCAACATCTTCCTCTTTTTCACTGCCCCTCCATTTTACCAATCTTGATGTCCTTATTCAGGTACTAGTCTCTCCTAACAATATGTCCCAAGCATGTAAGACAAAATCTTTCCATCCTTGCCCCTAAGGACCATTCTGGCTGTACTTCCAATACTGATCTGTCTGAGACTTTAGTAGCTTATGTGTGCTCTCAATATTCTTAACCAGCGCCACAATTCAAATGCATCGATTCTTTTTCTGTCTTGTTTATTCAGCATTCCATATTAAACTTTCACAAGCATATGAAGCAATGGAAAAATACCATGGTTTGGGCAAGGTTCACTTTAGTTCTCAAAGTAACACCCCTGCTTTTCAATACTCGGAAGAGGTCTTGTGCTGCAGATTGACTTAAGGAAAGGCATATTTTGAGCTCTTGACTTCCACGTCCATGAACCTGGGTACGGATATGTCAAATCCTTGACAACATTTTTCCATGTATAATTATGTTACCTATTGGTCCAGTTGTGAGGATTGTGATCTTCTTAACATTGAGTCACAATCTTCCCTGAAGGTTGCAGCCTTCAATATTCATCAGCAAATGCTTCAAGTCCTCACTTTCAGAAAGATAGGGTGTGTCTTCTGTATATTTCAGGTTGTTAATAAGTCTTCTTCCAATCCTGATGCCACATTCTTCTTCCTATAATCCAGCATCTCTGATTATTTGCTCTGAATACAGATTCACCAAGTATGGTGAGAGTATGCAAAACTGATACACACACACACACACACACACACACCTGTGATTTTAAGCCAGGAAGTATTTCTTTTCCCTATTTGAACAACTGCCTTTTGATCCATGTATAAGTTCCACTTGAGTACAATGAAGTGTTCTGGAATTTTCATTTTTTTTTCTCAAAGCTATAAGTAGTTTGTTATGATCCATGCGGTTGAAGCCTTGCTTTTGGCTAATCCTTTCAGTGCAGCTTGAACTTTTTCCTTCAGCAACACTGATTCTAGTTCATATGCTACCTCCTAAAATGGTAGAATGTTGGCTAGTTCTTTTTGGTCCAGTGACTGTGTGATCCTTCCATCTTCTTTTTTTTTCTTGGCATCACTGCCCTCTGGTGGTCATGGGAGCTACCCAGCCTTGCTGCTCCTGGATTTGAACCGCCAAGCCAGTGGGCCACAGTCCCGCACTCAACCACTACGCCACCGGGGCTCAGGCCCCTTTCATCTTCTTTTGTTGCTTCCTACATCACTCAATATTTTGCCCGTAGATTATTTCAATATTGAACTTGAAGTTTAACTATTTTCTTGAGTACTTCCAGTTTTAGTTATGCTGAGTATATTCTCCCCATTTGATTTTCTAACTCTAGGTCTTTTCATGGTTCAGTATAATATTTGACTGTCTTCTTGAGCTGCCCTTTGAAATTTTATATTCACCTCCTTGACTTCATCATTTCTTCCACTTGCTTCAGTTATTCTATGAGTAAGAGCAAGTTTCAGAGTCTCTTCAGATATTCACTTTGATCTTTAATTTCTTTCCTATCTTTAAACTTATCTTTTGATTTCTTCATGAATGATATTCTTGGTGTTGTCTCACAGGTCATCAAGTCTTTTATCAATAGTGATCAATATTTCTTTTTTTTTGGGGGGGGGTGGGCATCACTGCACTCCGGTGGTGGGAGTAGGAACCCCAGCCCCACTACTGGAATTGAACCTCCGTCCCAGTGGGCCGCAGTCCTGCGCAAAACCACTACACCACCGGGGCTCAGCCCAGTGATCAATATTTAAATCTGTTTCTTTTCTACTGTAACCATTATTTACTAATTATTTACATTTCTTTAATGTAATAATTTGAAAAACAATTTTATTCAAATTTTCAAAAGATAAACTGTTCATTGAGAGCTAGCACAAAAATATCATTCTACAGTTCACTCATGTCAAGCACGTGACAAGTAAAATTGCTAGCATAATCAGTTTCCAAGCATTCTTTTTCTTCCGGGACTCCTTGATATTATGTCCCCTTTACTCCACCCACCTAAACCACCCCACCCCCCAAACCCTTTTTCTGTTCTTAAGATCTTTGCAAAATTCATGTTGCATAGGCTCAAAGTCGTTTATTGGCTCTCATAGACTTGTTTGAATTTTCTTCACTTTTAACCTGATCCTACATATAATGGTCTGTTCCAGTCCCTGGTCTGGTTTTAGTTGCTAATATTGATCTCCATCATCTCTTCCCACAGATGCAGTCAATTTCATTTCAGTGTGTTCTATCTGGAGAAGTCCATGTGTATACTTTACTTTTCTGTTGTTGAAAAAAAAGTATATGCTGTGAACAAGCTGTTGGGCTTGGAAAATTCTATATGAATTCCAACTTACTTCCTTTCTTCTTTTTTGTTATTTGTTTTGTAAATGCTTTTGTTTGGGGCACTTATATATCTTATCACAATCCATATATTCCTCCATTGTGTCAAGCACATTTGCACATATGCCATCATCATCATTTTGAAAGCATTCCCTTCCCACTTGAGTCCCTGATATCAGCTACCCATTTCTTCCCCCTCCCTCCCCTGTCTGTCCTTCCTCACAAACCCATGATAAGTTATAGATAATTTTTTTATATCTTACATCATCCTCTGTTGCCCCTCACCCACTTTTTCATCAGTTGTCCCCCTGGGAGGGAGTTCTAATTGATCCTTGTGACAGATTCCCCCTTTCTCCCCCCACCCTCCTCTAATCCTCCTGTTATCTCTACTTTTCTTGTTGGCCCTGAGGGGTTTATCTATCCTGGACTCCCTGTATTGTAGGCTCTTATCTATATCATTGTGCCTGCTCTGGTGTAATCTGACTTGTAAGGTAGAATTGAGGTCATGATAGTGGGGTAAAGGGAACACCAAAGAGCTATACTATATCATAACTGGCTCATTTCTTCCCTGTTACCCCTCTGTGAGGGGATGGTTAATTGTCTAGAGATGGGCACTGGGTGTCCACACCATGGCCCCTTTCATTTGCATTGGGTATGGTTTTATTCTGGGATTTAGATGTCTGATACCTGAACCCATCGATACACACAGATTGTGCTTCATCCATTTGGGCAAGATGGCCACTTCTTTATTGTCAAGTCTTTAAGACCCCATATGCTATATCTTTTGATAGCTGGGCACCATCAGCTTTCTTCACCACATTTGGTTATATACCCATTTTGTCTTCAGTAATCATGTTGGGAAGGTGAGCATCACAGAAATCCGGATTGTTAGAACAAAGTGTTCTTATGTTAAGGGAGTACTTGAGTTGAGGCCCAATGTCCACCTGCAACATTAATTCTTAACACATGGATATGCTCATACATAGTTCCATACCCCTCTCATTATATATAGGTATGTATACATATGTACTTATATATGTACAACCTATTTTGGGGCTTCTATAAATGTCCTTTGTCTCTTGTTCTTTGCTCTGTTTCCTTTTTATTTCCTTCCCATCCCACCATCATGTTAGGACTTCATTCATGTTAAGTAATTCCTCCCTGCTACATTGCTGTTGATTGAGTGACACTGCATCCTATGACCTTCCGTCAGTTGGTTTTAGTTCACTTGTTGTTTTCTTGTCCCTGGGTTGGTTCTCTTTGCCTTCTCCCTCCTTCCCTTCTCCCATATACCCCTGAACCATTGGTCCCATTCTTTTCATTCTTGAATTATTTATCTGACTTATCCAGATAGATATCAATAAGTGCCAAAACCAAGCAAAGTCAAATAAAACAACAATAAAAAAATAGTATTCATCAAAACTAACGAAACAATAACAAAAGTAGAAAGCAGAACAAAATAACAATATCAAAAAGAAAGCCACTGACAAAAAATGGAAAAGCCTATAAATAGATCAAGGTCGATTTCTTGACATTTATGAGTGTTTTCCATTTGAGTCTGATGGAGTGCCACACTCTGTCTCCAAAGTCTATTTATTGGATTTCTTCAAGCATTATACTTCAAGATTGATTTTGAAATGTTCTCTTTTGAAATGAATGCAATACTATTTTCTCTTAATTGTGTTACTCCCATTATAGTAAATTATATGATTTTCTGATCCAAAGTGTCCAAGTGTCTGGGCACTTATTATATGATTTTCTGATCCAAAGTGTCTATTTCTTTTGATTAACACCTAGGATATTGATCTTTATGTATTCCATTTCTTTTTGGCATCTCTCTCCTCTGGTGGTCATGGGAGCTGCCCAGTGCTGCTCCTGAGAGCTGCAGCTGGATGTGAACCACTAAGTCCATGGGCTGCAGTCCCACACTCAACCACTTATGACCATCTCATTTTTGAAGAATGTATTTTCCTAGATTCATGCTTCACACGTTCCAAGATTCAGTCACTACTAGATTTTTGCAGCTGTCTCTTCTTGGGTCGTGCCCCATCAACCATTAGAGATCCCAAGGCTTCACTTGTATGGCCTTTATTTTGTTCATTCCACCTCGATTAATTCCACTCTGGTACAGCTGCTTCTCCTCACTCACATTTCAAATGCATTTTGACTCCAGAGAACCATTCTCTCGGTTGGGTCAATTGACAGTTCAATTTGGTTCAATTTACCCACACCCACCTCTTTTAAAATGACATCACACTCCTCATACTCTACATTCCATTCAAATACCACATTCAACCAGGACTGCAAAATAGCCTCTAAGACGTTTCTCCCCCACCACCCCACATGGTAGCTAGTCTTTTCCCCATCCTAACTTTATATTGAACCATACTTTTCAATGTGCTTGCTATTTTTGTAATTGTGCTGACTTCTGAGACGAACCATGTAAATCTCATGCTACACCAGTACATTGATACCTGTTTTTTGTTATTGTCTCTGGTAATCTTTCTGTGAATCCAGGATACTTGTTCACAAATTCAGGAGATATTTAACCTACTCCCAGTTGCCATCAAGTTGATTCCCATTTCTGTCAAGTGCATTTGCTGCAGAGCAAAACACTATAGGGTATTCAGTGGCTGAGTATATCAAACTCTTTTGTCCAGGTGCCTGTGGGTAAATTGAACCAAGAATCTTTCCATTTGCACTTCCCAGAGGCACCTAGTATTTAATATACTTTGGCATAATCATATTTCTTGATTTTTAAAATCTAGAAGTGAACCAAAGCAAATGAGGCACCTGCTCCTGGAGGCTTAGATTCTAGTAGCAGGGAGCATAGAGCACACAAACCCATGAATATAATCTTCCTTCATATTAGGTGAATAAGCACTGAACATCTGAACAATGTCTTATGATGAAAAGAGGAGGAGCTATTTTTGTTAAAATGATTCTCTTCTTCAGTGTTATGGATTATATTCTGCCGCACTTAAAACAAATGTATTGTAAATTTTACTACTTGTAAACATCCCATTTGGAAACAGGGTTTTCGTTATGTTAATGAAGCCATATCACGGTAGGATTTGTCTTAAGTCGATCAATTGAGATATGCAAAAAGAACAGATTAACAGGGAGAAGGAAAGACAGAGGGCAAGGCACACATCACATGACAATCTCAGGAATGAAAGAACAAAAACTGAAAAGAGATTAAAAGACCTTCCCTCAGAGAGAAGACGTAGAGCCTTTCCCTAGAAAAGATGCCCTGATTTCTACACTGCTGGCTTCCTAAACCGACAAAAGAGATTTCTGTTTTTAAAGCCACCGACTTACATTATTTCTATGACCAAAGCACTAAAAAACTAACATGTGTGGTGCAAGCGTTTCTTGATAATGTTATGAACAAGCTGCTGGGCTTTGTGGGACACAGTGAGATGCCAAACCTGTCAGCCTAGATGGAGACAGAGTTGTGCAGCATCCAAGATCCATACAGACTCACTTTATCCTTTGTTTACTTTCCTTTAAATTTGTATGGTTCTAAAGCATGCTCACTTGCATAAAGCTGTATATATCTACCGACTCTATTTAGTGTATTTACTATTTATTTTCAGTTTAAACATTCCCTCAACCATATCTGTTGTAATCCACACACCATAAGGAAACATTTAGAACCTACTTTGATCTAGGGGGTTTGTGTAATTTACAAATTAGGTAGACTTATTAGTTATTGTCAGAACACATTAGTTTTTCTGATTTCTATTTTCCTCGTAGCTTATATTCTTCTTCTTGTACATCTTAGAATTATCTCCAAAGTGTGGGAGGTTCAAATAAGCTTCCAAGTTAGCAGTTTAGAATAAACAATGGATTCCTGTGAGGAGAGGTAAATCTCAATTTCCCCCATGAGAACCACAAAGAATATGACTCTAAACATATCATTTAGCATAAGAAACTATGTTATATTATCTTACTCATAACATCATTAACTTTTGCATATTAATGTCTTTGTTAGACCTGGTTGACTAGAGGAAAAAACTCCTTGGCACCCAGGGAATGGGTTTTATGTTATAGAGCAATTGCATATTGAGAAAACATCCCAAGCTGGTTCAGACAAGACCATAAGTTTGATATTACTCATATATCTGAGTCTATAAATTCCTCTTCAGACTCATGCTGTCACATGCGAGGATGTGAAATGCAGGAAGATCACAGGCCAGGGGTGCAAAGTCTTTAGAATCCATCTGTGGTGGTGGAAGCAACTCTAGGGACCTTGCTGGTTGTAGTGTGGCTCCAGCAGCTCTCAGAGTGACTCAACAGCAGAAAGATAAAGCAGAGGGACAATGTGTGGCACCCTTCCAGGGAGAAAGAGAGGAGGTTCCCAGAATCTTCATGAGAAAGGAGGCATGACTTAATGCCTACAAGGGGGCATCATCAGACTGTGACCTGATTGACAGACTAGACCCTGCCCTACACTTATTTATCAAGTTCACATGAAAGTGTGTAATTTCTAAAATTCTATTCCAGAAAGACTCGTTGTTGATATTTTAATGTATATTAGATATGCATTTGTTATATATAATATATTTAATACATATTAAATATGGCTATATATGTTTTTCATTCTAACGCATATATTTCAAAATAGAATTACATTCATAAAAATTTTTATAGCTGTAAACTTAAAAAACTTTATTGTAAATTGGGTGAAGGTTTATAGATGAGATCATCAATTTACCTTAAACAAATTATACATATTCTGCTTCGTTGCAATCCCTAGATGCAACATCCTACCCCTTTTCTTCCCTGTTTCTTATTCTTCCTTATTTCCTAATCTTTCTGAACTTTGTTCTTCTGTAAATGTTGCCCTTTTTAATCTCAGGTGGTTCATTGTTCAAAGTTGTGCATATCTCATTAATGTTATAGCCCAGTCTATTGTCTTGCTGAAAGTTGATTCATGGGGGTGAGTTTACTTCTAGACCTAAAGGGGGATGAGGGCTCAGTGTTTGGAGTTCCATCAGTAAGCCTGGCTTCTTCTCTGATTTTTAGTTTTGTTCTGTATTTTTCTCTTATTCTATGCAAGATTTTCTATTCGATCCCTTTCAATGGAGTTGTGAGTGGTGGCTGGGTCCCTTCTACTACTTCTGGTCTCAGGGTCATGAAAAATCATCTGCTATGCCATTGGAATGTTTCCAAGTAACTTAAATATTCTGAATCTCCTTTTTTCTAGAAAGATAGAGACTTGGCTGGATGCTCACAAGCTTTTAAAATCCCAGCTGCTCCTCTCCAAATTTGGATGAAGAACATTATGTTTCTGTACTGTGTAACAGTTATACTTGCTGTTCCCAGACACTATGATCCTAACACCCAAGCCCAGGGACTCATTCCTTCAAAGCTTTGGTTATGTCTATGAAGTTTTCATAATTTCTCTCTTATGTGCACCATCA
Organism: Nesogale talazaci; assembly: GCA_004026705.1. Classification (NCBI taxonomy): domain Eukaryota; kingdom Metazoa; phylum Chordata; class Mammalia; order Afrosoricida; family Tenrecidae; genus Nesogale; species Nesogale talazaci. The sequence goes on along the minus strand of PVJH01000039.1, from coordinate 547,596 downwards.
CATTTCTGAAAAGGTAAGCACACATGTACACATATGCTGTCAAACTTTTATATATTTCTGGATATACTCTCATTCTCCCACCCCCAGTCAGCCTGAGTTTACTCATAGATCATGGTTATTGCAGGCTTGTGCATACAACAATACTTTTCACTGTTGCAAGGACTTCTTTTTTCTCAATTTGACTTTGTCATAATTTCCCTACACTTGCTCATCACCCTCCAATTTCTTAACGAACATTAGCATTCTGCTCTCCTATTAGGGCACTATCTTAGTTCCTTAGTTAATTTTAACAAACACATACTAATTTTCTCACAATTTAGGGGTCTGGAAGGCAGAATTTCAAGCACCAGCTCTATAACCTCTGCCTGTTGGTTCTGGTGAAAGATCTTTGTCTCACTCAGCTTCTGTGGTCCCAGTGTCCCTTTTCCTTAGAAAACTCACAATGGCATCTGTCTTGCACTTGTTTGTGTTTCCATATGTCTGTACCTAATTTGCTCTTTTTACAGTTTAGGAGTGTCTATGTTTAAGACTCAGTTGATACACATCAAAAAAAAAAAGTTCCCTTTGCTCTAATGTTGAAGGAGAATTCCAATACACATCTTGGACAACACTAATCAGTCTATAACAGGTAGATAATCATAAGATAAGGAATGTATTCTTGTTTCATTTTCCCCAGAAACTCTGGATGTAAAAGAACAGATCAAAAACAGTGAGCCAGATAAGGCAAAGCAGATGCAACTCTATTCTTTTGTATATTTAAAAAGCTCTAGACAAACTAGTAGGACAACTTTTCTGGAATTTGGGGAATTTTCTGATTAAATTCCTATCCTAGAGTCAATGTTTAGGGGCTTTAAGAAAATATGCAAATTCTTCATCAACTTTTATGATGTGATCTGCGTTGGCAAAAATAAAATCATAAAAGAAAAATACAGATAAGAAGTGTTTACATATAGTTTCACTTTCACTTTATGTTTGAAATTTCCACTCAATTTGCAGACAGGGAGGTAACACAGAGTGTTTTGAACAAAGAGTATGTCTAATGCGAGGAGGTTACTATTGTTGGAGTGCAAATATTCACAGATTTTTATATAAATTACAAAATTATTTTAAAAGTTTAAACATTTTTATCCAACTCCCAGTTGTGGGCGTGGTGCTATTAATTGTTTTTTCTTTCATACTGGCTCATAGTTTCCAATCCTGTAAAGACACCTAAAAGAGAGGTCTAGAACAAGAATTCTTTTTTAAAAGTGAAATTTTCCTTAAAAACAAGGAATTCTTCAAGGAAATCACAATTTAAATATTCCACGGGTCGAAGAAATGATGTATTTTAGCTTGTTGTTGGTAAAAATAAAGTGATTATACTATGGGCAGCAAGAATTATATAAAAAACTAATCTCACTAGAAATTAGCCAGAAGGGCTAAGCTCCGGTGGCGTTAAGTGGTTGAGTGCGGGACTGCAGCCCGCGGGCTTGGCGGTTCAAATCCAGCGGCGGCTCTCAGGAGCAGCCCTGGGTAGCGCCCACGACCACCAGAGGCAGTGATGCCCCCCCCCCAAAAAAAAACAAACAAACAAAAAAAGAAATTAGCTAAAATGCTCTTTAGGAGAGAATGGTCCTCAGTGGGCTGGCATTGTTCTTGCTTTCTGCTCTAGAGTCAGCTTCTGATTCATGGCAACTCCATGCACAACTGAAAGAAGCCCTTCTCTGTTCACATCATCCTCATAGTTTATTGTGGATCATTCTTGTGTGGCCCAGAGATAGGGTCATTTATGCCTCCAGGGAATTTTGTGAAAGTTTTCTGAAGCTATTAAAATGTATACACAATCTCTCAGAGCTGTCCACATTTTCCCTTTGAGCCTAAGCCATCTGAGAAATCAAAGACTGCTAAGAAACTCTATTACCCTGCAAGTAAGTTATATTTAAACACCCAATCAATTCTTTGAGAGTGGAGTGGCTGAAGGCTAAATGAAGATAAATGAATTGCTTATGCTTGTGAGACTTAGGCAATGTACAGGGGGGAAATGCAGAACTTTTTCAGGGAAGCTGTGTGTTTTATAAAGTGCATGCAAATTTTCAACTTGGGCTCTCATACAAGACCAAAGGATTTTTCTAAATAGCTATATCTGAGTACCAATTTTATCTATAATTTCATCAAAATAAAAAAAGTATGCTCTGTATTTCTTTATTTATTTTAGTTACCAGGTGTGCATAAATATGTTGAGGAGCAAAAATGATAATAAATTATCAGGTGTCCATTGAATTCCTGAAAAAGATCTCTATACCCTGTCTTCCTGAACATGAAAGATTTAGAAGCAGGGTTGTATGTGGTGACAATACAGTATTTTTCGCCTCAACAAAATGTGAATAGCACTGTGTGCAATCAGTGTGGGAGTGACAAGGAAACTTTCAAGGAACTCCTTTGATTTACAAAGACCTTTTCTTCCTTCCTTCCTTCCTTCCTTCCTCCCTCTCTTCCTTCCTTTTTTTTTTTTTTTTTGCCTCAATGGTGTCACATTTGATCATGAGAAATTGATCACGAAGATTCAAAGCTATTAGAAATACCCCATTTCAGGCTCTTCAATTTAGGTCTTAATAAACCACAGACCAGAAAAGTGATAAAACTCTTAAGAGATTGATTGTCTTTCCCTAGATCATATTGAATTGTTGCTCAAATCTTCATGCTTCATTGGATATGCTATTTCCCATCCTGCATTTTGCTTTTTGTTTATGCTCCCTCCATCTCATCTTCCCATTGCTTGCTAAAGAGAAATTCCCTCACATTGTTTTTATGGTTTTCTTCCTTTTATGTGTGTGAAAGGTGTTTGGTCACACACATACACACAGAGGAGAGAGGGAGAACTATTTTCTAAACAAATACTTAAAAGATCCATAGAAACTGACGGAGCCCTAGAGACTACGGTCCTCTATCCACCTTATATCTAGAAATGAACTCATCTTCCTGGATAAATTTCAACCGAACAAGAGATGGGTCTCTAAAGGGGGCAGTAACTTTAGTAACAGGCATTCACGTTAGAATACTGTAATGAACTACTTGAGATCAAAGGGGAAGGATTTACAAATTTCAGAAAGGTTAAGAACAAGGGAAGATGGGAACAGGGGATGAAGGAAGTGGAATAAATGATATTACATTTGGGGCATGTACTTGAATTATTAAATTCAAAACTGGATTTGTTCTGAAGACTCTACTTGATTGCCATATATTTTCTTTAAAGGACACCTGCTAGTCATTGTTATTTTATTGTTATGTGTTTTGATATGTTCTGTTTATGCATTTTCACCAAGATAGTAATAATAATTTTAAACATGCCCATGAATCACTACCCAGAACAGTAAATACAATATAATGGTTTCTTCAAAAGCCAGAAGATACCCGTCTTTGATCACAAACTTTTTCTCCTCCAATTCCCAGTATAATTAATTTATTTCTGCTTCTTTGTAATTCTATCATTCATGTTTGCACTCCTAAACAACATAATTTAGGGATCTATCTTTTACAGCTAAAGTGACATGACATAAATGACATAAAAACTGTAAAAACACACACACAGACAAACTCATTGCCATAGAGTTTATGCTGATTCATAGTGATCTTATAGGACAGAATTTACCCCCATGATTTAGGAGCACTGAAAGTCTTGTCTTTCTCTAAGAAAGTGGCTGGTGGTTTCAAACTATGGAACTTGTAGATCATAGCCCAATTTGCAACCTCTATGCCACCGGCTCCTATACAAAGCTGTACATATTTAGGATGTGTAATTGTATTCATTTTCTCATATACACATGAATGAAATGATCACTATAATCAAGATAATGATCATGTTCTTCATCCTCATATACTTTCTTGTGCTTCTCTGTAGTCTTCTGGGTCCTTTCTGCCCCTCTACAGGTTCCCCTTAAACTTCTATAAGCTTTATGTCATTATTTGTTAGAATTTTCAAGAATTACATAGAATCATGAAATATGTGTATTTTTGGGTGGATTCAGTCATTTTAGTGAATATATAACAATATTGTATTGTACATTAATTAACTTCAATATGCATTACTTGGAGGAAAAATTATGTTGAGCATATTTTCATTTGTTGTCCTTATCTTTAAGGAAGTGACTCTAATCTTTGCACATTTTAAAAATTGAGGTCTCTGTGTTCTTACTTTGTTCTAAGTGATTTCTATGTATTCCAGTTAAAAGTCTTACTTTCAAAGTATTTATTTTAAGTGTGTGGCTTGCCCTTTGAAAAAAATAAATGTTTCTACTCTTGACTAAGTTTATTTCTTGCCTTTTTGTTACTGCATTTTCATGATTTTTGTGCTGTGTTACAAAATATCTCCTAAAATCTAAGTTTCTATAAGGTATTGCAATTCTTTCTTCTAGAATTTGTATAGTAGTTTTACTTTGTGTACTTATATCTAATAACTTATTTTGTTAAATTTTAAGTGTGGTATGAGCCAAAGTTCATGTTTCTAATCTATGGCTGACATTGTTTAAAGTATTCTTTTTTTCATAAATATTTTGGTTCGTCTAGGTGACCTGCATTTCTATACAAATTTCACATCAGGGTTTCCTTATTTCCTATTTCTTAAAACATATTGTGAGGTTTTTAGTAAGAGTTCAGTGAATCTCAAGACTCATTTGGGCCATTGCTATTTCTCCAATATCATTGTGGGTTAGGTGTTGATCTCTTAACTTCAAGGTTGGTGGTTCGAATGCACAAGCCTCTCTACAGAAGAAAGAGGTTGCTGTCTTCTCCTGCAAAGATGTGCAATCCCCACAACCTATAGATGACCGCTATGAGTCATAACCCCTTGGATGACAGTAGGCTTGTTTTGTTTGATGTGTCCATAGTGAGCTTCCTGAAAAATGAGGATGATATCCTTTCCTTGTATGGAAATCTTTAATTACTCCCAGTCAGGTTTTGTGGCTAATTCTGTTCGTCACTTTATTCTTTTAACAATCTCTTCTATTTGTAGGTAATAAAATATGCAACAATCCACTTCAAATGCTGCCACTGCTCACAAATGGTCCCTCTTTTTCTTTCAGCTCAAAGTTAAGACTTTGGCTTCTTGTGTGTCTATTTGGTCAGTAGTTTAGCTGTAGCAGTCATCTGAAGACAGATTTGATACTGTGTGGCTGAGGCATGATTGACAATTTGGCTCTAGCTTCGCCAGGAACACTGCAGGTTGAATTTAATTTACACAAGTTCACCTAGCAGACATTCTCAAGTGAGTTTAAATGCATTTTATTTTTAGGCAACCTATGAAGTTTGCTTTTCATTTTCTTAAAAAAAGGCCTCTGCTCCAAATAAATCAAAGTAAAATGGAAATGAACTCAAAAGGACTTTATTTCCATTTGTCTAAGTCCTAGTATTATGTGGGTGATTAGTTGCCCAATGTGTCAGCATATTTCCACCTCTAAGCTCTCCTTAAAGATCACATATGGGACCACACCATCATCACAATAGAATAACCATACCATTGGAATTCATGACTGCACTAATAAAGAGCTGGTAGTTATTGAAATCCACAATGATGTGCTTGATTTGTTCTGTAGTCTGTTATCAAAGGTTTTATATACTTTCTGGTTTCTGTTCTTCAAATTGGCCTTTGATAGATTTAATGTAGTCTCTGATATTCAAGTTATCACTCAATATGCCATTTTAAAAAACCTTTCTATGTTTTTTATTTAATTTTTGTTTCTGTTCCTTCTTTTCTTCTTTTTCCTTAATATGGTTATTTTTCTCTCTATCATTTCTGATGTTATGCTAAGTACAAGTATGTTTACAATTTTAACAATTCAGTATTATTAACTAGAAACATTTATATTTTATTTATTTGCTGTATTCTATGAACTTACTAAACCTTTTTTCCCTAAAATAATGAGGGTAGCTTCAACTCTCTTCCTTGTAGAAACTGGTGGGTTTCAACTGCTGGTCTCTTGACTACCCACCCAATGTTTAGCCATCAGCATCCACGGACTGTGTGTGTGTATATATGCATGTGTTTAATTATCTGTTTATAATGTTTAATTATCTGTTTCTTCTTAAGTGACCTTGGCAGTGTGTGTGTGTGTTTGTAGGAATTAATTCATTTCATCTAGCTGCCAGATATTTGACATACATTTCATCATAATAATTTCATATCCTCTCTTTTATTCCTGGTTTCATTTTATCTCTTATTCTTTCCCCATCTGGGGGTAGGGAGGGATTCTTTATCTCTGTCAACATCTGTGGGCCTGGTATCCCTCAGCGATTTGCATGTGCCTTGATTTCAATAATCCCCTGGTTTTAGGCGGTCATACTGCAAAGACGATGAGTTCAAAGAACATGCTTAACTCTTCTTTCCTACTGGTACTGAGATTTGTGATTTCTCTACTTTCTGCTCACTTGCTGAATCCCTTTTATATCTCAAAAGGATTCTTGGTGGCATGTGGGTTAGGTATTGATCTCCTAACTACAAGGTTGGTGGTTCAAAAGCACAAGCCACTCTACAGAAGAAAGAGGTGGCTGTCTGCTTCTGTAAAGATGTGCAGTCCCCATAACCTCTATGAGTCATAATCCACTCGAGGACAGTAGGTTTGTTTTGTTTTATGTGTCAATAGAAATTGACTCAAGATACAACCTAATACTATAGATTGCATCCTGCTTCATTAACAAAGCTTTCAATAATCTCATTCCATTATGACATCATAGAGGTAAGACACAGCACATAGTGTAATTATATATGACTATAAAATTATAATTACACAATACTGGTAATCATGGACTACCCACATTTACATATGACTTTTGAGAACACTATTCAAGCCACTATCCAATTTAATTTCAACAAAAGTGTTCATCCAAACTGCTTAGTTTATGTTTACTAGACTTATATGTATACATCTTTACTAACTCTTAAGTCTACAACCAAACTTGAAGAGCCTGAGTAACATGGAGTAAGTTATAACTTAGACTTTTGTCACAATTATGATGCCGTTGTTCCATAAATTAAATCTTTTTTAATTTTTGGCTTTTCATTTACCTCAAAATAAATTCTAGCTTTCTGAACTAGCTGACTTTCCACAATTATCATTCCCATATCATCTCTTGTCATATTTCTACAATAACAATGATATGTATCCCCTCTCATCTGTGTTTTCCTTTACCCACCCTTCTCTCACCATGGCCTTTGTTAGTCACTTAGACAAAACCTTCTAGACATTTCTATGTTGCATATATTTATTAGTTCTACTTAATTTTTCCATGGAATGCCTTTATTTGATCTAAACATATTGCATTTATCCATTCATTTAAATTTTCATTCACCATTTTGTAAACCTTCCCCCCACCACCCAGACAATGTTAAGTACAACAATGAACTACCATTACCAGAATATTCTGATTAGTTCTTATATATTTAATGACTATTACTGTGTTGGTAAAGAATATTAAAAATGCCATATGGATTGGTAGGACAAGTTTACACTAGACGAAGAACAGCCAGAAATGTTCCTGAGAAGTCAAGATGATGAGGCTTTGCCTTAGTTACTTTGAATATGTTATCAGGAGAGAATTAACGCTCAAAAATGCATTCCTGGGAGTCAACTCTGATTCACAGCCGCTCTACAGGATGAAGCAAAACTGCCTCTTTGAGTTTACGAGGATGCAAGTAAGGCAGAAAGCTGTGCCTTTCTGTCATGGGGAGTTGGTGGGTTCCAATAGCTGCTTTCATGGTTAGTAATCCAATTCACAGCCCACTATGACATCAGGAGTCCAGACTCTGGAAAAGACATAATGCTTGGCAAAGTAGAGGATTAGTGAAAAAGCAGCAGGCTCACAATGACATCAATGGACATAGTGTTAAAAGTCATGGGCCCACGCATAATAATTGCGAGGATGGCAAAGGACTGGGCAGTGTTTCATTCTTATGTACACGGGGATGTTATGAGTCATAACTGATTCAGTGGCACCTACCAACAACACTTACTGGCCCTAGGAGCACTGGTGGTTCAGTGGTAGAATTCTTGTCTATACAAAATAGACTTGAATTTGATTCCCAGAAAATGAATCTCATATGCAGACACCACTCACCTGTAAGTGGAGGCAGGTTGCCATAGGAAGCAGATGGTAGCAGCACTTCCAGGCTAACAAGAACTAGGAAGAAAGGCTTGAAGATCTACTTTCCAAAAAGCCAGTGCAAACTCTGTAGAACATAAGGTGATCTTCAACTAATTATGGTATAGTAAGGAATTGTTCAGTGTTTCTTTCAATTTTCTACGATGTTGCACCAAGCAAAAGGGCAACTCAGCAGAAGTCAACAACTATAATAATATAATAGCCTGTTTGATTTAGTCTATGATGAGTTTATCTTTTCCAAACCTGAAACAGTACTGTACATAATAAGTACCAAATAAATGTTTCTTGGATGAATTGATTGCTGAATGTTATAGCAGAAAACAAGAACTAGCAAATTCCAAACATAGAACTTGCATTAAGATATGTCCAATATGTAAACAATGGTTTATCTACATCTGTATAGTGGGTTTTTTGGTGAATTGTACTTTCCTTATATTTTTCTGACATTATCTATATTTATTTGGCAAACATTATGTGTAGAAGAATAAAGCAATAAGCATTTAAAATTATTTGAAATGATGCTGATTTATTAACCACAAGCACATATTTTTGTGTTCATCAAGTTCACACACCCTGCTGATTCTGTACATTCTGACAAATTGGGGTGCAGAAAGTTTATTGTATTAAAACTGAGTCCTTTGGGGTAACTGCTTCAGAGGCTGTCACATCAGTCACTGTCCCAAACATGTAAAATTCTGGTTGCTTAAAATCAACCTTTCTCCCTAATAATACTCATGAACTTCTAACTCCAATATTCACTTCAGATTTCAATTCTGCATTTTCACTTTCAAGTCTGACATTCCTAATAAATCCTTTCAATAGCCTATTTCAGTGCCACCTGGAAAAACAGCTCACATTCTTTCACCTGATAACATATTTTTAGAAGGTCTATCTTTGCCCCATGAGTTTGTAGGCTTTGCTTTTGTGCTTCAGGGATGTGGCAGAAAGATCTGGGGTTAGAACACGTCATTGTGTTTGGAGAAGTCACTTTTAGAAAATGTGGATTGTTGCTCATGAGCACTTGAGCCCAAGGCTACATGAACGGCTCACCTCATAAGACGTTTAATCAGTTCTAGTGGAAGAAGAGTGAATGAAAGAATCATCACACAGTGCTCAATATTAAGTATGGTATGCTGCTAACTGCAAACCTTCATGAAAATACTAGAAGCGCCATGGTATACTGGTCGAGTGTGGAGTTGAAGTAAAAATGAAACCTCTGCTATTTGTGACTTTGTGTCTTTGTCCAAATTAGACTCACAGAGTTCAATGTTCACATTTCCATAAGTGGGATAATAGTAACATTATTTTCAAAGGAATTGTCACTATGAGTCAGAATTCTGTGACTTTTTGATGGCTTATTCATTTTCACACACATTGTTCAATAACATAAAGGGCAACAATAGACTTAGATATTATCAAATGATATGTACAGGAATTAAATTGATTAGATCTATAAAAGAAGGCATAACTGTAAGGCATAGTAAATGTTAGTTTCCTAATTCTTATAAAATAAATAAATAAATAAATAAATAAATAATAAATAAAATAAATAAATAAAAGATAAAAGTTCAAGAAAGACTATATGCACAACTTGGTGATTGCTTAAATTCACCTTATTCACATTTGGTACAGTTTAAATCAGTACTTGTCTATTAGTTTGTCATAACTGTGGTATTGATTATTGATGTGATGCTGGAAACAATGTCACACGTATTTCAAACTGGTATGGTCACCTATGGTAAACAGATTCCAGTGCATTTTTCCAGAATAGCGCACAATAGGAAGCAAAGCAGGTGGACCAATTTGGAAAAAGTGGCCATTGAAAACTGCATGTATAGAAATGAAAAATTGTCTGAGATGACGCTGGGAGATCAGCACCTTTGGTTGGAAGGCACCTCAAAGAAGACTGAGGAAGAACTATAACCCCAAAGTAGAGACATGCTTTTCTTTTTTTCTTCAACTTAAAAGTTGGCATCTTTTAAATGTATTGTAACAATTCATGGATCCATAGTTCAATTAGATTGAGCATGACTGTACAGTTGTTCCCACCATCTCTTTCAAAACCTTTTCTTTCTTCTACTCTTTGATTTTAGCCCCCCTTTATCCATACCCTCTTCCACCCTACCTCCCAAGAACCACTGTTATGATCTAATACATTAGTATTGATGTCATTCCTTTCCCCTGTATCTTACACTATTCAATGTATCAGTTCACTTGCCATTCTGTTATTCCCCTCAAGTGGGATCACGTAGTCTTAATTGCTATCAGTTTCCCCCAATAACCCTCACCTGGAATCATTATTCCTTTGACTATTTCTGAAGGGTTTATCTATCTTGGATTTCATGCATCAAACGATCTTAATTATACAAATGAACATTTGCTGGTCTAACAGTATTAATGAGGTAAAACTAACACCATGATAATAGGGGGAGGAAATATTAAAGAACCAGAGGATAGTTATGTGTTTCAACAGTGCAATACTGAACCCTGAATTTATCATTCCTTCTGTGTGATACTTCTATGAGTAACTGTCCAATTTTCTTGCAGATGGTTTGGGGTCTCCACTTTGCCTATGCTCTTTCATGTCAATTTTATTGCTTGTTTTTGAACTTCTGATACCTATTCCTGTCAACACCTCATGATCACACAAACTGGTTTGCTTCTTTCATGTGGACTTGATTGCTTCCTTGCTAGAAGGTCACTTGTTTAACTACAAGACTTTAATATCCCAGAAACTTTATCTTTGATAAACATACACCATCAGCTTTCTTCACCACATGCTCTTGCACCCATTTTGTCTTCAGCAATCATGCTAGGAAGGTGAGTATAAGACATTGTCACATTATTAGAACAAACTGATGCTGTGCTGAGAAAATTAGAGACACAAAGTTCATCTACTTCCTTGTTGTATATATAGAGGAAGACAATTATACCTATCTTTATGTACTTACATATATGCATATACTTATACATTTATTTTTTACTTTCTTGTTCTTACCTCTATTTCCCTTTTATTTTTTATTTTTTATTTTTTTTTTTAGGCATCACTGCCCTGGTGGTGGGAGGAGGCCCAGCTTTTGCTCCTGGGAGCCGGAATCAAACCTCCATCCCAGTGGGCCGCAGTCCCGCGCACAACCACTACGCCACCGGGGCTCAGCCCTATTTCCCTTTTAATTCCATCATTTACCTCTCAGCAATTCTTTTTGGTTGCATTTCTATTGATCAAACATTACTAGCAACACTACTCCCTCCTCACCATGACTTTCAGATCCCATGATATTTTCCTGTCTCTGTCATTATTGACTCATCGATCCTTTCCCCACACCTTATCCTTTCCCATGGTCCCCAATTCCCTGCAACCAGCAGTCCTATTGCCATCTCCTTGGGATTGCCTATCCTGCTTATTTTATATAGAAAGGCACCAAAAGAGAAAGAAAAGAAAAATTAAAACCAAAAAGCCCACACACATACAAAAGGAGCCCGTGCAAAACAGTTCCACATCTAACTACTGTCCTGACCCTGAGTAGATGAGCATACTTCTGATAAATAGTGAGTAGGCTTTGATAAAGGCCATCGGTCTATTCCCTTTTTCTTTCAGGGATCTGTCTCCCAGGACCTTGCTTGCCTCAAAGCACTTATAGTCTTGTAGTTCTCAGTGTTCTTGTCTGACGGGTATGCCTTCTACATACTCCATTGCTCTTCCTGAGGTCAAGGGTGGAGTGGCCTAAGGACCCACCCCTGTGTTATTCTTGGTTGACTAGAGAAACAAATCCAGAGAAATGCTTATAGTTACATAAGAAAGAGCTGTGTATATATAAGAGCAATTGAATATTGAGAAAACATCCCAGCCAGATCTAGATCAAGTCCATAGGTCCAATATTAACCCATATTTCTGATACCAATCTATAAAGTCCTCTTCAGATTCAGGAAACACATGAATTGATGCCAAATGCAGAAATATCATTGACCAATGGGTGGAACGTCTTGTGGATCTAGTGGCATTGTAAGCATCTCAGCACTGGCAGGGGGTATCCTCATGGCTCCTCCAGCTCCGAGGGTTCTTGCCCCATCACCTTAGCTCCATGAGGCTTATTGTCTGTAATGTTTTTCTGAGAATAAACACATTCCACCTCCAGTGAGCTTTTTATTTCCTTGGGACCTCCAAAGGAGGTCATATCAAATTGGAACCTGACTGACAGGCTAAATTCCCTCCCTTCACTAATAAGTCTCAAATTGACAACAGCTGATGTAACTATCACAATCCCCTACCTCATTATGCCTGTACATTTCAATGCACACGCCACCCCCCCTTGCAACTATCTCCCACCTAATTCAGATGAGCTGCCAAGTGCTGCCCCCAAAGTCAGATGTCTGCTATTGAGATTCCCCAGAGACTTTGTGTCTGCCTCCATTGCAGTTCAGTTGCACTTTCCTCCTGTTTGGGACTAGTCAGGTCAACTGCCCTCCCCGAACTGTATCTTCAGTGTTGTCCTCTGTAGTGTTGTCATCTGGAGAGGAGATGACTTGTCTTGAGATCTTGAAGACCTTGTGGTCCTCTTGGTGAATGGGCTGCTTCAAGCAGGAATGTCACCCTTAAGGCTTGGCACACAGAAATGAGGCCTACTGTCTCTCGCCCTTTCCTCTGAAAACATAAACAATACTTTCCTCTTTGGTGGATTAGTGACCTGTTCCCCTTTGCCATCTTTTAAATTTCCCCACCCCTCTGTGTGCCATAAAGGCAAATGGGGGGGTGGGGTAGAGATAGAGGTGAAGATGTATTTCCACACTTTTGACATCTGTATCTAAAAAAAATTTTTTTGATGACACATGCATCATTGTGTTTAATCTATCTTTTGCCAGAGCATCTGTTCCTCTGCCTGGAAACTGTGCAATGTGTGCATTTTCCCGTATGCTCGTTCTGTTGTTTCAACTTACCTCAGTGAACTCATGCTATACTTGTGCTTTTGTGCTTGGCTAACTTTGCTCAGCAAAATATCCTCTGACTCCTTTCATGAGATAGGTGTCTCTTCGTTTCCTCATTGTATCTTAGGGATGTGTAGTGCTCCATTGTGTGTATCTACCAGAGTTTTTTAATCCATTTGTTTATCAATGAAGATTTAGTCTATTTCCAATTCTTTGTGATTGTGCACTGTGCACTGATGAAGGCTGGAGCACAGATATCTGGAAATGACCTGTTTCTTATATCTTCTGGGTTTGTGCCCAGTATTGGAATTGGTGGGTTGTAAGGTTAACTCAGTTTCCATCTGTGTAGGTAGTGTCAAATTGCTTTCCACACTGACTATATATATTTGCAAGACCACCAGCAGTGAGTGAGAGTTCCTATCTCAACACACCCCCTCCAGCATTTGTTGTTTCCTTTGTTTTATTAACTGGGTTACCTTTGTGGGTATTAGGTGGTGTCACATGTTTGTTTGATTTGTATTTTCTGGATGGCTAATAATTGGGAATATTTTCCTCATATGTTTATTGGCCTTTTGGTTTCTTCCTTTGTGAATCTTCTATTTAAATTCTTGTCTACTTCCTCAGTAGGCTATACACTTTTTTCTTATTGTAAAGTTGCAGCGTACTGCAGATTTTAGAAATAAGATCTTTGTCTGATATGTCATTACTAAATATCTTTTCCCAGTCTGTGGGCACTCTCATTACTTTCTTTGATTCAGACAAGTGTTTTATCTTTAGCATGTCTCACACATTTACATTCTCTTACTGATTATCCTTCATTGTTGTTGATAGTCCATGTGTTCCCTTCATTATGGTTCTCAGCTTTGTCCTATTTTTTCATTGATGAGCCTGATCATTTTGGGTTTCATCTCGAGGTCTGTGATCCTCCTTGAATTTATCCTTGTGTGTGAGGTGAGGTAAAGGCCTTGGTTCATTATTCTGCAGATTGACATCAAGTTTTTTCAGCACCATTAGTTAAAAAAAGATCATGCCTTCCCAATAGATTTTTTAGGGGGTGGGGGGTATGTGATCAAAATCAGTTGTCTGTATTCTGCTATTTTTATTTCTGAGTTTTTTGTCCTTTTCCATTTAGTCTTACGGCTCTGAAACATGTGGGTCACCACCTCTTTGGGGGTCAAATGACCCTTTCACAGGTTGGCCTAATACTATGGGAAAACTCGAATTTTTGATGGTCATAGGAACCAAGACACTGCTCTTCTGTCTCTAGCTGGGTCCGCCCTCATGCAGATATACCCACATACAAGTATCCAGCATTATAGCAACATTGCGCCAACTCCATCACATACACCCCATACAAATACAATTGTATGTGACAGTGGTGGCACCATCATGTACTTATGTTAACATGTGTAGAGAGCAGCTACTGTGTAGAAGGCAGTTGCTGAGCTGAAAGTAGCTACTCTGTCAAAAGTGGCTACAGTTTTGAAAGCAGCAGTATTGAAGGTAAAATGACATTTCATGAATTATAAATACTGGGTAAATGTAAAACCATGTATTGTAAAATCCTCAACTACTGCAAAAAAAAAAAAAAAAAACTATACCGTGGGAACCTGATTTGGATGCTGATCAGTCTTTTTATATTCAGCTGTGGCTGATGTGAAAGTTGCTCCCTTGTGATACTAACAGGTATGTCAAAAAAAGCAACACAGAATGAGAAATCAAAGGAAACTTTAATGAACTATATTGACTGAACTAGTTATACATAATCTTTTGTATCATGAAAACTATTGTTGTATATTTTTATTAGCATACCATCCCTTCTCAACAGATCGTGTTGAGAAAAATGTTAAGAAAAGTTGATATAAGGACTACAGCCCCTTTTGCGCACCTTATTTGGCACTCGTGTAGGATTGGCCCCCTGTTGACTTTACCTCATTAGCATGAGCTGTGACTTTTACTCCTGACCATTGGCTATATATACCCTGAGTTTTGCCCCAATAAACGAGACTTGATCAGAATCCTGTCTTGTCTCCATTTCTTGCGTCTCCTGACCCCCCAATTCCCGCTCCTCCTTCCAGGACTTGTGAATTACGGACCCACAGGCCGGGACAGCCAGCTGCACACTGGTCTGAAGATCCAAGAACAACAGAGAAAGGCGAGACTCACTGCGCCATTTATATTTCCACCCTTCAATTAATCTCACATGTGTTTCTTGGCCATGTTGGCACAACAAATCTACTTATCACAGATGGTGACTTTGAAGGTGAGTTTCTTTCCACAATCCTCTTGTAACGGCAACTACTGCCTGTGATGTATTTGACACAGGTGGTTCATTTCTGAATCAGCATAAGATCTCTTGGGAATAGGTTTGTGGTGTTTGCACATATTGTGCTCCAGCTATCCAAGGGTGTTGATTGGGATTTCAAACTTTGGTACTGAATAAGTCACTAAAAATCACCAGAACTTACTGTATGATTCATCCACAAATATTAGCAATAAAGACACTGCCACGAGAGTTAAAAGAAGTAATGAAAAGTGTCTTAAGTTCTGTCAGTTTTGTAAAGGTGAGCACTGTAAGCAGCCAACTGTTTTTGCAACTGTTCAAAGAGTTGGATGCGACCAATGGTGCTCTGCTGTTTCACACTGAAGTGAGTTGGTTGTCAAATGGAAAGTTTTAAAACATATTTTTGAGCTTGGTGATGAACTAAAAAAACTTTTTTAAACAGAAAGTAAGACCGTGGTTCAAAGCACTTTTTGGCAATAAAAGTGAGTCGCAGAAAATAGCTTACATGTTTAGCATCTTTGCCATTTTGAATGAGTTAAATTTATCACTGTAAGGACCAAACGTAAGAAGCCTCAATTTGTCTGGAAATATCCAATCATTCCAAATGAAACTTCACCTTTGGCAAAAAAAATGGATGAAATAAAATTTACATGTGGCCTACATTATCTGCTTTCTTTGAGGAACGTGATATTGAACCAGACCAAAGGATTGCAATGATCATTTCTGTGGAAGAACACTTACACATGCTTGCAAATGAAATTTTACCATACTTTCCAAATCTACCTGACTCCCCATTTTCAATTGCCAGAAGCCTATGCCAGTCAAAGTGGAAGATGTTCCAGAGCCAGCACAAGAGTCATTCATTGAACTTGTGAATAGCAATGCTGTGAGAACTTAAATTTCTACAATGCCAGTTACAAAATTCTGGAGCAAGTGTTTGCAGTCATAACCTATCCTGGGACTGTGTTGCACCTTCTTCTTCCGTTTCCAACATATCTTTGTTAAAGAGTATTTCACAGCTTGTTGGGTATCAAGCGAGATTCAGAAGTAGATTTGTTGTGGAAGATGATATCTTCATTGTTCTCTTGCAAAGACTGCCCAGGGAATTGCTGATTTGATGAGAAAGAAACTATCTCAAACTTTCTCACTCATGTTGTAATGTAGCAATGTTTTTTACTGTTGTTATATTAAGACACATGATGTTTCAGAGGATGAGAGCCCTGTGGAGTGTTAATGGGACACAGAGGGGACTGGGCACATGAAAACAACACATGTCACGCTGTCTCCTTACTGAAGCAGACTGCAAGTGAGAACATTTCAGGGGTCACATGGTGGGGAAGCAATGCAATCTGAACCCCCCAAGGTGAAGTAAATCCAGATGGGAGCATATTTGGATAAACAATCAGGAGGAGAAAACAATGGACCCACAGGTCTTGTGGGACCCGGGAGAGGGAGAGGTGGTAGAAAGGAAGTGTTGTAAACAAAGTGTTGTAAACACTCAGGGAACAATGAGTGACACAAAGTTAGTTATTTTGTGAGTGTAAGAGGCCTGGTAGGGTGTGAGAAAGGGTACTGAAAACCAAATGAAGGCTGAGCATGACAGTGGGACAAAATAAAAGTAAAAAAAAATAGAGGAAAGAACTACAGGAAAAGGGTATTTATAGAGGTCTAAATACAGACATGTACATATGTAAATATATTTATTTATGATGAGGAAATAAATCAATGTGCATATATTTATAAGTTTAGTAGTAAGATAGCAGAGGAGCCATGAACCTCCACTCAAGTACTCCCTCAATGCAAGAAGACTTTATTCTATTAAACCGAAATTCCATGATGCTCACCTGCCCAATACAATCGCTGAAGACAAATGTGTGCATAAGCAAATGTGGTGAAGAAAGCTGACGGTGCTCAGCTATCAAAAGATACAGTGTCTGGGGTCTTAAACTCTTGAGGATAAACAGATGGCCATTTAGCTGAGAAGCAACCAAACCCACACAGAAGAAGCACACCAGTCTGTGTGGTCATGAGGTATTGAAGGGATCTGGTTTCAGACATTGAATAGCAAAAAAGCATATCACTTTGTGCTCACATTCCCAATATGACTGCTGACGACAGGTGGGGGCATAGGCAAAAGTGGCGAAGAAAGCTTATGGTTACAAGCTATCAAAAGATATAGCATGGGATCTTAATGACTTGAAGGTAAACTAGTGGCTCTCCAGCTCAGGAGCAACAAAGCCAACGAGGGAAGAAGCACACCAGCCTATGTGCCCATGAGGTGTGGAAGAAGTCAAGTATCAGGCATCAAAGAACAAAAATCATATCATTGTGTGCCCACCCTCCCAATATGCTTGCTGAAGACAAATGGGTGCATAAAAAAGCATGGTGGAGAAAGTGGATGATGCCTGGCTATGAAGAGATAAAACATCTGGGATCTGAAAGACTTGAAGGTAAATAAGTGGTCATCTAGTGTGAGGCAGCAAAGCTTGTATGGAAGAAGCACACCTGTCTGTGGGATCACTAGTGGTTGGAGAGAGAAGTTCTCAAACATCAAGGAACAAAAATCACATCATTTTGAATGGGGGTGTGTGTGTGTGTACAGAGTGGGAAACCAAAGCCCAATTGTAGGCAACTATACATACCCTTACAGAAGGGTCAAGGAGGAGAGAAGCCGGTCAGAGTGCAGTGAAGCAATGATGAGAAAAACTTTCATCTAGTTCTTAAATGCTTCCTCCCCCCAACTATCGTGATCCCAATTCTACCTTAAAAATCCAGCTAGACTTCAAGAGGTACACTGGTAGAGTTGGGAACTGGAAATCCAGGAAATACAGGACAGTTGAACCCCTCAAGACCAGTGGTGAGAGTGATGATACTGGGAGGGTGGAGGAAGGGTGGGGTAAAAAAGGGGTGTCAATTACCAGGATCTGCATGTAACCCCCCCCTCCCATCTGGGGGATGGACATTGGAGGAGTGGACAAGTGGAGATGTCGGACAGTGTAAGATATGACAAAATGATAACAACTTGTAAATTATTAAGGGTTCATGAGGGAGAGGGGAGTGTGGATGGCGGGGGAATATGAAGAACGGATAGCAAGGGCTCAAGTGGAAGGGAAATGTTTTGAGAATGATAGCACCAGGTATACAAATGTGCTTGACACAATATATGTATGTATCAATTGTGATAAGCATTGTACGAGCCCCCAATAAAATGATTTGCTTAAAAAAATACTCATCCTACACCATGATTCAAGACAAAATTTCATTTATTTGTAATTAGAAGTAAATACTTCACAATATATAGTAATGACATATTTTTTAAATATAGATTTTACTGGGGGCTCTTATAACATTCAATACATCATTTGTATCAAGCACATTGTACACATGTTGCCATACTCATTTCCAAATATTTTCTACTGAGCCTTTGGCATAAGCTCCTCTTCCCCCCTTTCCTCTAGTTCTTTTTTTAATTCCAGCTCCCCATATTTTCCCCCCATGAGCCCCAAATTGTAACTACCTTTTCATATTGTACACTGTCCAATGTGTTGCTTCACCCACCCACTGTTGTCCTAACCGCAGAGAGGAGGTCATATGTAGATCCCTGAAATGTTTCCCCCTTTTACTCCACCATCCTTCTACCCTCCCCCAGTATCACCACTCACCCCACTAGTCCTGAGGGATCATCTATCTTAAATTCCCCATGCTTCCAACTCCAGTGTGCATCCCCTGGCCTAGCTAAATCTGTCTAGTAGAATTGAGATCATGATAGTGGGTGGGAGGAAGCATTTGAGAACCAGGTGAAAGTTGCACATTTCATTGTTACTACACCATACCTTGACTGGCTCTTCTCGCTGCAACCCCTCTGTAGAAGGATGTTGCTTCATTTATTGATGGGCTTTGGATCCTCAATCTACACCCCTTCATTTATAATGATATATTTTTTAGTTCTTTAATGCTTGATACCAGATCTCTATGACACCTCATGGTCACACAGGCTGATATGCTTCTTCCATGTGGGCTTGCCTCTGAGCTGGATGGCCACTTGTTTACTTTCAAGTCTTTAAGACCCCTGGCGCTACATCTTTTGATTGCCGGGCACCATCATCTTTCTTCACTACATTTGCTTATGTACATATTTGTCATCAGCGATGATATCAGGAAAGTGGACTTATAATGTTATGATAGCTAGTTCTTGAAACCTGATCATTGATCCCTTTGATAGCTCTTGATTCCACAAGCTGGTATGCTTCTTCCATGTGGGGTTTGTTGCTACTGAGCTGGATGGTCACTTGTTTACTTACAAGCCTTTAAGAGCCCAGATGCTCTATCTTTTGATAGCCAGACACCATCAGCTTTCTTCACCACATTTGCTTATGCACACATTTATTTTTAGTGATCGTGTCAGGGAGGTGCTAAGACCTCAAGAACTATGTTGAATAAAAGTGGGGACAAGAGACATCCTTGTCTGGTTCACTTTTCCAGTGGGATTGTGTTTGTCTTTTTTTCCATTAGTTGTAATGCTACCTGTTGGATTTTAATTTATAGCTTTAATTATATTTAGCTATTTTCCTTCCAGTCCTATCTTCTTGAGTGTCATAATTAGGAATGGGTGTTAAATTCTGTCAGATAATTTTTCTGCGTCTATTGATATTATCACTTGTCCTTTTTCTTCTCAATGTGGTTGATGATGTTGATGCATTTTCAAATGTTGAACCAACCCTACAATCCTGGTATGAATCCTATTTGGTCATGATGGATTTTTTATTCTTTTTATATACGTGTATATTCTGTTGGCCAAAATCTTAAGGATTTGTGCATATATGTTCATTTGAGATAGTTCTCTATTCTTGTCCAAGCCTTGTCTGGTTTGGATGTCAGTGTTATATTAACATCATAGAATGTGTTTGGGAGTTTACCAAACTTTTATATGTTCTGGATCAACTTCTGTAGCATTGATGTCAGCTCTTCCCTGAATGTTTTGTAGAATTTTCCTGTGAAGCCATTTGGGCCAGGGTTCTTTTTAATTGGCAGTTCACTAATAACCTTATCTATTTCTTCTTTTGCTATGCACCTATTCAATTTTTTAAATATCTATGTGCTATAATCTGAGGGGAATTTATTTTTTCAGGCATTTGTACATGTCTTCCAAGTTGATGTATTCCTTGAATTGCAGTCCTTCATCGTACAAAGTATTTAGTCTTTTTATTTCATTGGAGTCTGATATAATTTCCCTTGTTTCATCCCTCAACCTGGATATTGATGTCTGCTCTTTCCTAAATTTTGTTAGATTTATCAACATTTTGTTGATTCTGTTATCTTTTAGAAGAAGCAACTTTTTATTGAGTGAATTTTCTCTATCATTCTTTTGTTTCCCAGTCATTTATTTCTGCCCTGATTTTTATATGGTCTTTTCTTTTGATATTAGAAAGATAATTCTGTTGACTCTGTTCTAACTGCTGAAGATTTTGTAAGAGGATATACAACATAAGGCTCTCTTCCTTCTTCATATGCATTTTTATGGCTTGCAAGCACATTTAAAACTTGCAATTTATCCTCTGATAACTGTCTTTGCTGTATCCCACAGGTTTTCATGTGTTTTACTCTCATTCTCATTGAGTTAGAATTTTTAAAAATTTTGCTTTAATTTGGGCCACTACTCACACCTTTAGAAAAAGTTAGTCATTCATCATCCAAATATTTGGCCTGAATTTTAAAATATTCTTTTGTAGATTGCCACTTTTGTGGCATAGTGATCAAAGAAGGAAGTCTGAGTGATCTCTGTGTGTTTGAATAGGCTCAAACATGACTTACATCCAGCATGTGGTCAAATTTTGAATACATGCCCTGTGAGCTTGAAAATCATGTGCTTTTTATTTTTGCACTGGTATGGAAATCTCTGAATATGTCTATCAGGTTGAGTTAGTCTATAGTTTAGATCTATTGCCTCCTTATTGAGTTTCTTTCCCACTGATCTGTCCTTCTCAGAGAAAAGTGTATATAAGTCTTCTAATATGATTGCCAATCTTATGATTTCTTTTTACATCTTTTGGAGAAATTGATTGATGAATTTTATGGATCTCTCATTGGGCATGTATATGTTTATTATGCTCACTGATTGCTGTTGTCTAAGATCACTATTGCAATTCCTGTTTATTTAAGGTATTCCATTAGTCTGGTATACCTTCCACCAACCTTTAATTCTTAACCTGCTTTTGTCTGTGAGTTTGAGCTGTGCTTCTTGCCCAGATTGCTGGATTCTATTTGCTTATTCAGTCTGCCAGCCTTTGTCTTTTGATGGGGGAATTTGGATCATTGACATTCAGGTATATTCTATCCATCTGAGGACTCTTTGCTGTCATCTCATACCTTTTCTGATAGACCCTTTCCTCCTGCCCTCCTTAGTCATGTGTTGTGTATGGGGGTGGGGGGAAGGGAATTAATTTTTGCCTTCTTTTCATCATTGGATTAAAGGCATCTTGGGCATTACTTTCAGTGCTCTGGGTTGTGAATAGAGTTACACTATGCTGTCTTATGTTTGTGCTCTGTGGATGTTGGTCTTCTGACCAAAGTGAGTTGGAATGTAATTTTTTTGGTTTGTTGTTTTTTTAATGTACTCTCTGAATTTTTTCCTAATCTGTGAAAACCCTACCCTCTACATCTATTTTGATAGAGAGTTTGGTATTCTGTGTTAGAATTACTCTCCTTCAACTTTTGGAAGATGGTATTCCAGTCTCTCTTCTTCTTCATGATTTCTGCTGTTGCGCCTGAGGGAATTCTTATTTGATTTCCCTTATGGGTGACTGCCTTCTCTCTGTCTTTGTCTCTGTCTCTGTCTCTGTCTCTGTCTCTCTCTCTCTCTCTCTCTCTCTCACTACTCTTATGATTTTCTCTTTTCTCTCAAAGTGGGATATCTTGATTACTATTGCCTTAGGGTGTTCTTGTGGTTCAGTCTAATTGGTGTCCTTGCTGCTTCTTGGATAATTGTCTGATTCTTCTTCAGTAAATTGAGGAAGTTTTCTTCCAGGAATTACCTCAGTATCTTGGTTGTTGATATTTTCATTTTGTCTCTCTATCAATCCAATTATTCTATTATTGTTTTCCTGTATAGCATCACCCATCAGGTTTTCTTCAGCCTTTTGATTATATTGTTTGTCTTTCACATTTGTTGAATTGTACTTCACTGTCTTTGAGGTATCTGATACAATTCGCCATATCTTTTGGTCTGGCTGTATGGTCTTTTACCCTTTGCTTTGCTTCTGCTGTGTTTTCCCTTAACTCTTCTATTTCCCTTCAGTAGGCATACTCATTCATCTCTATTTTTTCCTTTATTGTTCCCTCATATACTGTCTGACTCTAAACAGCACAAGTAGAGTTGTTCTTAAGATATGTATGAAGCAAAGCATTCTGCATCTTGATTGCCCACCTGGCACCATTCAAAATGAAAGGAAACAGCTGCATTCACAAATAGCCAGGATGTGGAATGTACAAAGAATAAAATCTAGTAATTTCTCAAGTCATCAAACTTGAAAGGAAATGCATAAAGATCAATATACTGTTTTTGTGATTTGGAATGGACAGTGCTGTCCATTTTGAATTAGATAAGCATGTATTTTACTATATCAGGAATGACAAGTTTAAAAGGAATAGTGTCAAAACTACATTTCAAAATGTATCTTAAAGTGCAATGCTGTCTGTAATAGGACAAAATCCATACATCTATGAAGACCAGTTAATTTGATTATATATAATATATATAATAATTTGATTATATTTGATTATATGTAATATATAATAATAGATATGTGGTATATATATATATATATATATATCAATTACTAAAGCCAATAATGAAAAAATAGAAGAATTCTACCAATTTTTGCATTCTGAACTTGGTCAAACATGCAGTCAAGTTTCATGGATAATTACTGGTGACTGGAGTAACAAAATTTGAAACAAACACTTCAGATCATATGATAGAAATTTTCAAGCTATATGGCTTATTCACGGAGCTCTGGTGGTGCAGTTATGCATTGAGTTGCTAACTATAAGAACTTTAGCTAAAATTCACCAGATATTTATACAGGAGAAAGATGTGAGTGTCTATTTTTGTAAATATCTAAAGTCTTGGAAATCCAAGGGGAAGATTTTCTCTTTTCAATGGGATAACATTGAGTTGGGAATTCTGTGAATTTATGATAGCTTATTCATGTTGGGGAGAAAAACATGGCATCCAAATCTTGCAAAGAGTTACAGTCTCAGAAACTCACAGGGACACTTCCACCCTGTCCTATAGGGTTTCTATGAATTAGATTTGACTCAGTAACACTGAGTTTGGGGGTTTTATTCATTTCAAACACATTTTCTAACCATATAAATGACAACAATATACTTAGATCTTACCAAATATAGTGCACAAGAATCAAATTGATGCTATCTGTGGAAAAAGACAATGGAATATTTCAATATCATCAGCAAAGCAAGGCCAGAGACTGTCTGTAGAAGAAACCAACAATTACTTATATGCAAGATCAGCCTTAAGGTTAAGAAAATAAAAATGAGCATAAAATTATTATCTTGAATACCTCGTCCCTTAATTTAGAGACCATCACAGGGATGTATTTGATGTATATAACACTTGTGAGAAGACCTAATGAGTTATAGGATGACATCAAGAACTTCATACATGGTCAATCAACTAATGATAAATACTCACTATTAAAGAAGGTGCATAGCATGTTCTACAAGAGAGTCTCTAATTTTTAGTTCTGTTTTTCTTCCCTCATATTGTAGTTTCACTAAAGGTGGACACAATTCTAAAATAATAGTTGTGTCCTTATGCAATAAATAGCCAATGTCAGAATGCTCCTTAACCAATTGGTGGACACAGAACTGATAAGGGGTCAGTCTTGGACTCCACTTCCAAAGAGAAGGAGCACAGACCTTGTGCAAGGATCCTCAAACTTTTTAAATAGTGGGCCAGTTCATTGTTTCTCAGACCACTGGAGGACTGAACTATAGTTTAAAAAAAAACACCTATTTACAAATTCACTGTGGGCCCAGGATGAGTTGGCTGCTAAGCAGGTCAGGAAGCAGTGGCAAAAGCACCCGGTGACTGGATATATGTCCTCAGCAGGCTGCATGTGGCCTGCAAGCTGTAGTTTGAGAATGCCTGCCTTAGTGCATTAATATGCTCTGTTCTTGCAAGAGTGGGCAGTCTTGCTTTATAAACAAGTTTAATCAATACACAAACTAGAAAGTCTTTTATTTTTTGAATGGGAAATTCTTTCAAGCGCTGAGATAGTTAAGGTTTATAGTGCCAACCTGGCCGATAGCACTTGTGGGAATAATTGAAGGACAAAGCTAAAGGGCTCAGTGAGTCTCACCTTTCTAGTTCTCAGGTCTCTTTCTCTCTGCTGGTTGGACCAGGATGTAGCTGCATTAGCCAATTCCCTACTTAAACTGTCCAGGGTTACTTCCTGAAGGACATCCGTGAGGAAAAATCACATGGGCCTACCCTGATGGAGCCCTTAGTACCGGAGCAGCTGTGTGGATACCCCTGACAGTGCTGAGATGCTTACACGCTCACTGATTCAGCTTTCCTCCTGCAGTTGGCATCATTGTGTTTGTTTTATGAGATTGAGGAGGACTTTGTAGATTGGTGTTGGACATATGGACTAATGTTGGACTTATGGGCTTGGTAGCACTCAATTAAGTCATAGCTAATAGTTATTGCATTAATAATTTGTACAGCTTCCATCTTTTTTCCATTTACTACAACCCTATATCAGCAGAGTTTTTTTCAGCACATTTTTAATGCAGCTTTTGTGGTAAAATTAGGTGCCTTAGCTGATAGTCAGGTCAGCTTATACTCTAGTATATATGGTATATAACCTATTGATCCAGCTGTGAGACCTTTGGTCTTATTGGCATTGAGTTTTAATCCATACTGAAGGCTAATATAGATCTTCCACAACAAGTTCTTCAAGTCCTCTTCACAAAGCAAAGTTGTTTTGTCAGCTATAGCAAGTTGTTAATAACCCTTCTTCCAAACCAGGTGTGGCAGTAATTTATTCGTGATGCCAATTTCATGATTGGATGTAGGGGTAGAGTCAAACCTGTTAATCTGGAGATAGCCATTGAGTAGCCAATGAGGCCTCTGTGTGGGAATGGCTTTCTCTTGAGAATTCTGGGAAATTTCGCTTGTGGAGATGAGAGGGCATCTTCCCAGTTGTTGAGAGTCAGTCTCCAAGAAGACGAACTATAGACAAGACAAAATGGCAGTGGAGGAGCTGGAGGAGAAGCCACACAGCCTTACCCTGATGGAATCAGGTCTCTGAAGCTGGAGAAGCCACATGGTGACCCCTGCCAGTGCTGAGTTCCTTCTACCACCACTGGATGCTGTTGTTGGACCCTGAGCCCTGAAAGCAAAAAGCCATGGGGAGACCTCTGCCAGTGCCGGGACTCTGCACCCACTGGCCTGGGACTTCATGAGTTGGAAGGAGACTATATAGACTTATGAGTTAATATCTGACTTATGACTTTGAACTGGACTGGGTTGGGATGCTTTACTAATGTTCCATTCCTGTTGTATGTAAACCTTACCCTTATATCCATATGCATGTCTATGAATTTGTTTCTCTAGTCTACTTAGACTAAAACACCATTCTTCTTCATAGGATCAAACTCCTCTGATTTGCTCATCATACAAATTGAGTACATATGGTACGAACATAATCCTGACAAAAACCTTTCCTGATTTAAAACCATGCACCATTCTCTCGTTCTTTTGACACAGCTGTCCTTGGTCCATTTCAAGTTCCACAAGAGCATAATGAAATGTTTTGGAATTCCCAATTTTCTCAAGGCTATCTAAAGGTTTTTAGTGACCTACACAACGTTCCTCTTCTGAATGCAGCTCAAATCTCTGGAAACTCTTTGTCAAAATACTGCTGCAACCAGTGTTGGATAATCTTTAGAAAAAAATCCCTTGCATAAGATAGCAATGATATCGTTCCATAATTTGAAATTTTCTTCAATTTTTTAGCTTAAGAAACAATGAAAATTTTCTTTTGTTTGATCTTTGCATATTTTATTTTTAAATGTTTCCGTCTTCTTAAACAACCCATTGAATTCTGTTACTCAACCTTTTAGATTAAAAATAAACAATGTATTTGCTTTAACTACATCCAACAGCTAGTGTCAGAATTGTTGCTGTCACTCATTTTGATAATTGCTTTCATTCATAGCTTTTTAATGACTTGTGTTTTCTTCATGTATGGTGTCCTTGATTTCATCCCACAACTCCTGTGATGAACATTTTCATCTACTTGGGAAGTTAGTGGAAGTCCAGAATGAGGTTTGTCATCAATTGACATTTCACTTTTTTGATACAAAACCACTCATACATTTGAGTTTTTTTTCAATAGTGCTGTCCTTGTATGCTGGATTCAGCCTCGCAATAGTTTCTGCAGTATTTTTCTCAAGCAGGAAACAAAATGTTACAGCTGCACGCTAGTCTCTTCAATCAACCATCACACACACACAAAAATGGCTTTGAGTGAAATTGCTTTGATGGAAAACTCACTCTGACCAGAAAGAACCTTCCCAGGCAACACAATTGGGTGAACTAACTCTCATTTCGTTGCTCAATGCTCTTTTATTGGGGGAAATGCATACTACAAAAGCTCAGCTCCACCGAGCGAAATTCTTGTTTTTCTTGGGTATTCCCTCATAGAAGTATTAATAATGGAAAATATCTCAAAACATATTCAAATGATAAAACCAAATAAATTATTGAGTCAACTTCAATTCATGATGAAACATATTTTTTTCAGAGTAGAACATGAGATTTTCAATGGCTGTGACGTTTTGGAAGTAGATTCCTAGACTTTTTCTTGGCGTGCTCCAGGCAGATTTAGATCTCCAACCTTTTGGCTGTTAGTTGAGAGCTTAACCATTTGTTTTATTGAGGGACTCAAAAGTTAATGAGCATTAAGGTCTATGTATCAGAAATGATCTTGGGAGTTATTGATAATTTTCTGAAGACATTAGGTCTGAAGGTAGTTAAGGCAACAAAGACTTACAATATTCTGAAGATAATTTCAGAAAACCTGGAACCTTAGTCTAGCCTTGGACAGACAAGTCACAAGTCACCTTGGATCATCTCATTGTACCGCACTTACAGAAGGCAATATCCAAAGCAAACATATGTATTTAAGAAGAAAGTTTTGCAAATAGAAATGTCACAAGAAATACATCTGCATTTCCTAAATATTTCTGCTATCTGATTGAGTACTTATACACTGTACATATTTAGAACTCTATGCTTGAGTTTATAAGCATGTGTATGGGTCATGTGCTCCTCCCAGACTATTTTTGTTCAGCAGCCTTAACTGCTAGACAAAACCACGTCTTTAAGTTAACACTTTGAGATGAGTGCTGCCAGATGCTCAAAAGAAACATCTGTTTGTGAAGGCCACAGAGACAATAATGAAAGTCAAACAATAATTTTACATGCTAAAGTAAACCCAGCCAATGTGCAAATATAGACTATCCATTCTGTATAAAACACACTGACATGTATGGGTAACTCATGACACTGTAAAACTGCCTATTGTGCCAGAGTGGTCCATTTCTTTCTTAGAGGCATGATATTAGGCAAATAGTTATTGTTTTTTAAATCAATTTTAGATTAAGATATAGATGGTGGGCTGAGCCCCGGTGGTGTAGTGGTTGTGCGCGGGACTGCAGCCCACTGGGATGGAGGTTCGATTCCAGCTCCACGGAGCAAAGGCTGGGCCTCCTACTTCCACCACCTGAAGGCAGTGATGCCCAAAAACAAACAAACAAAAAAGATATAGATGGTGGTAGTTGGTAAAGGGACAATAAAGGCAATTTTGCCTATATCTCCATTTTGCCCTGATTTTCCCAAACAAGGTTAGGATGGTGTGTTGGCCATTTTGACTAGAGTTACAAATCCAGCGACAGTCACCTATGTAAAAGAAAGAGCTTTATAACAAGAAGTAATTATATATCAAGAGGGAATTCTATCCAGTCCCATCCAACACAAGTGTGTAAATCTTATGATAATCCATAAGTTCTTCAGATAAATGTAGCCACATGCAATAATGCAGGATGCAAGATCATGGACTTGTCTGTGCAAAATCTTGTGGATCCGAGGTTGGGGAACGTGACAGGACATCGGCAGCTCTCAAGGTCAGTGACAGACTCCCATCAAGCAGGAAGATAAAGCAGAAGCAGAAAGAAGCTTCCATTTTCCCTGTTATAATAAAGTCACCCCCAGGAGTTATTAGTAGGCTATAACCCAATTGAAAGGTTGTATTCCAAACCTACCCTTTTATATTTCTTCAATTGACATAAAATCATCTAAATACTGCAAGGGGTAAAATAATCTACCCTTGTTCTTTGGCCAAAATAACAGTGAGTTCAACTGTAGTTGCAGTCAGCTGAAGCTAATGCAGCAGGTAGTGCAAGCTAAGACCAGAGGCTGCAGTACAATAACCTAACCTCAGCAAAACTGATGAGGGACCTTAACGAGGGAGACAAAGCATGTGTCACTAGAGTAGAAATCAACTTTGATGGTGAAGTATCCTGTGGTTGACATGTAAAGAGAAGTTATGGCAAGAGATAAACTAGATGGTTTAGAACCTTAAACTTTTCAACACAAGGGGATGAGTATCCATGGAGTCCAGACAGTCATTCCTGAAAATTCTAGGCTCCACAACAGCCTTAAAATTTTGTTGGTGCTGTAACTGTTTTCTAGTTGGCCAGGCAGCTTCTTGTCGACTGTCCTCAGCAGCTGAATTCCTCCTGCTTTTTGTGCTTTACTGATTACTTGCAACCCAGACTCCTGGTCAGAGCATCAACATTGCCATATATGTAATAATGACACGGGCCCTGCCTGCATCGTTCTACTGGTGCCTGTTCTCTCACACTCTGGTATATTCTGTTTCAGCCTATACATACTTTTCATTTATGTTGCTGATCCCGCAAAGATTCTAATTATTTTAAATGACATACACTCAAAAGTTGAGAGATTTTGTTATAGCATCAATAGCACATGCTCCACTGCCTACCATTTTTCTCTCAACCCTCTCATCTTTCCCTCGACATTTCAGGGATTATGAAAGGTACTTATTTATTTGATTTTTATAGTTATTTAAATCTCAATTCTGTCCAATCTATTCAATCCTTTCTTTTTGTATAAATCCGTCATACAAACTGGAGTCTGGTGGTTATTTTGGCTTGAGATCCCAGAGTGAGTGGGCATTGGAAGATATTGGAAGATATTATTCCATTGCCTCCTTTCTCTCACCTTTTACCTCCCCCCCTGCACTCTATCTACAAAATAAAACAAATGAGAACAATGTTCCCCCGAGTGTTTATCCAGTTACATACCAAATACAATGCATGAATGCATATCTCTTTGGTTTTATATTATTTTATTTTATCTTGTATATGAAAACATTGAATTTTAGAGAAATAAATAGAACAATTCTCTGTGCTTGGAAAATCACATAAAGAGAAAACAAGGATCAGCAATACTCAGCAATACACTGAGACATTTTAAATGACTGAATTGCCTCTCCAATGATGTTTATACTTGCATTGGAAATAATATTGATAAAGATGAAAATAAAACAAAACCCAATGTACTCCTCTTGTGATCCAACATTGCTTTAGGATATGGCCTCTCAATTTCTAAAGCATAACCTCATTTCCAAGCCTTATGAATGTATAGCTAGAACTTGTCAAAGAACCTATCAATCTGTTTTTCCTGACATTTGGAACGCCCCTCTCCCCACACACACCTTAAATAGTCTGTAGGCTCTTTTATGGGACAAAAATTATTCTGATTCATAGACTCTTTAAGAATTAAAAACAAATTTTATTGTGCTTTAGACTAAAGTTTACATGTAAATTATTTCAAAATCAATAGTTCATACATTTTTTCCTGTGTTACTTGTTACAATCCCTGCATATACCAATAGCCCCCCAATTTTCTTCAGAGTTCCCATTTTTTTGGGGTGGGCATCACTGCCCTCTGGTGGTGGGAGTAGGAGGCCCAACCTTTGCTTCTGTGGAGCTGCTGCTGGAATTGAACATCCAACCCAGTGGGCTACGGTCCCGTGCACAACCACTATGCCACCGGGGCTCAGTCCCAGAGTTCCCATTTTATTCCTTCATCTCCCCGTTTCCCTTTTTGGTCTCGTATAGTTGATTGTTCTGAGGAGCACATTCTTCATATTAGTGGGTTTTTTTAGTGATGCTTTTGCTGAAGATCAGCTTCTGAGACAGATGGATTTATTCTGGGGTCTAATTTTTGTTTCATTGGTCTATGTTGTACCAGTCCCTCCCAACCCAAATAATTTTAGTGCTTATTTTGATTACCATGTCATAGGTTCTGTGATTATGAGATGTGAGACATCCTATCTTGTTTCTCTTCTCCAATAGAAAAATAAGCTTTGCTTATTCAAGAATAGCCAATAATTCTCTCCTTTCCAAAGAAAGTTGGTGTTTAGGTTTTATTCTCTAGAGTAGTCAAACCAGCAACACTTGTATTTGTTGGTGTATTGCTTGTGGGTATCATCGGGTCTTTTCCAACCTACAGTGATTCCATACACAACAGAATAAAACACTTCCTGGGCCTGCACAACACTGATAACTTTTCCTAAACTTAATCCCATGGTTGCATCCACTGTGTCAATCCATCTCCCTGGTGGCCTTTCTCTCTTGCACTGCCTCTGTACTTTACCAAGCATGATGTCTTTCTCCAGGAACTTGTCTGTCCTGAACACATGTCCAAAGTCTGCAAGATGAACTCCCAACATCTCGTCTGTAAGGAGCACTCTGATCAGACTTCTTCCAACGCAGATTGATTTGTCCTTTTAGCAGCCCATGCTACTCTCAATATTCTTCTCCAGTGTCACAATTCAAATGCATTAATTTGTTTTTGATCTTCATTATTCAATGTCCAAGTTTCACATGCCTAGGAGGCAATTGAAAATGCCATTGCTTGAGTAAGGCTCACCTTAGACCTCAAAGCAGCATCCTTGTTTTTCAATAACTCTAAAAAGGTCTGGTGCCAAAAATATACTTAATGCAATGGGTCTTTTGATCTTTTGACTACTGCTTCTGTAAACATTGATTGTGGATCCAAGCAAGACAAAATACAAAATCGCCAACCTTTTCTCCATTTTCATGATGTTTTTAATGGGGTTAGTTATGAGGAATTTGCCTTTCTTCACGTTGAGTTGTAATCCATACCAAAGACTAATCCTCAATCTTCATCAGCAAGAGTTTCATGTTCTCCTCACTTTCAGTAAGCAAAGTTGTGTCATCTGCATATTTCAGGTTGTTAATAAGCCATCTTCCTATCCTGATGTCACATTCTTATTCATACACTCTAGCTTCTCTGATGATTTATTCAGCATACAGATCAAATAAATATGTATTATAGAGGTTTATATCAATAAATAACTTATACAGTTATAGAAGTAGGTAAATCCAGTTCAGTTTGAGTCTGTAGCTCTGATGTAAGCTGAAGGCTTCTCCTGATTTGCATAGCTGTGGAAGCTGACAAAGAACATGGAAGAAATGGCAGAAGGACCACACTGGTCTACACTGGTCAATGTGTAAGTAAATGAATCTGCAATTGGCTAAATGAATCCAATGCTGTCCTACTAACAGCTCCTGGGGGCACCTGTGATAGAATAGAAGATCTATGAAGCAGATTCAAGATTCAGATCCAGCAGGAGGTGAAGAGGGAAAAGCATTCAGTTCTGCTCTGGATCTTTCTTTTATGCTCTAAGGAGATGGAATCGAGTATGATTGGTAGGCTGGGTTCTGCCCCTGTGTGCTAGACAGGTTTCTCTAGAGAAACAAAATTAGGACACTTATGAATATATATATATATGAAGAAATATATATCATATATCATAATAAAGAAACACCTAGTTAGTCCACAGAGCAATACAAATGGTTCGGTTCACTTCACTTCCATGAGATAGTTAATACACTGTCAAGTCCTTCAACTCACAAGGCCTGCTAAGGTGCAATCAAGGAAGCAGACAGCTGAGTCTTCTGTGGAGCAATAAAGCAGTTCAGCTATAGTCAGCAAAAAGAAGGGCAGGTAACCAAGTCAGCCAGATGACAAGGTCCAACAATCTCCAGTTCAAATGATATATACACTAGCACTGACTTTGGTGAAGCAAATTCTGAAGGAACCTCAAACTATAGTGACACACTTCATGTGTTGAGTGTCCCACAGGTAGTGTAGGTCATAAGTTGAGGGAGAGAACTAGCAAAGACAGCCACACACCGCGCTGATCATCAGAGAGCAAAAGACAGAAAGGTAAAACTTGCCGAGCCATTTACCTCTTTCCCCTTCAATTAAACTGCAACCATATTAGCCTCACATGTGTTTATTGGTCAGGTTGGCACAATAAACCTACCTATCACACCCTACCTTTATGCAGGAGTCCCTAGTTGACATAAATTCTATCATGTCAATCTGTCACCTGCATACAATATTTTATCTGTATATACAAGCTAAACAAAGACAATAGTAAAATCATATTTACTCTAACAACACAGCTAACATGTGCAACCAGAAGAGCATTTACCCCAATTTCATGTTATTTTATAAATGAAAAAATGGATGTATATATATACACACACACACATATATACATATATACAAATTTCAAATAACAGTTCCAGTCCTCATTTCTGTAACTCATCACATGGCTATAAGCATAAAGTGATCAGATGTCTTGCTTTTTAACAATTTAACAATGTCCCACAGCATTTAAAAATTAAAATAAATATATTACAATACTATTTTTGCATTCTATGAAAATTTTTGTTGCTCCATATAGACCAAATTTTTAATCAAGAGCCCCCCTCCCCACCCCACCCCCACCCCCGGTCAATGGTGTCCCGCTTAAAATCTGGTCACTTTATATAAGCAGTATTATACAATTGCTGCTGCAATCAGTTTCAAAAAGTTCTCTTTCTTCTTGAATTCCTAGCTCCCCTTTACCACCACTAACCCCTCCCCCCTGAATTGTATTCCCCAGGAGCCTTTATTCTACTTGCTATCTCTATAGGCTCTCCAATCCTGTGCTCATATGCCAAAAAACATATAACAAAAATTCAAGAGCATTACCGCCAATGACATAATACGATTGGTACATGCATATTTTGCAGAACCATCAGTAAACCAAGCAGGAGTTCCCTCTTCCTCAGTAAACTGATCATAAAGAACTCCTCAAGTGGACATAAGTATAGACCGGAGAAAGGAGGTACTATGACAGGAGTGAAGGTCATAGTCACTTGGGCGCATGCTTCATGCAACTCTACCACTTACATCTCAAGCACCCTTGGATCAGCTGGATTACTTCATCGAAGTCGCAGATTGGTTTATGTGGCAGCTAGAAGCTGTGGTAAACCAGCCCTTTTCTCGCTTGGGATCTACTTAGAGCTGTCAAGTTTTCATACATAGGCCAGTAGCACACCCAAATGAGGGATATGTAGCCTCCAAAATCCGGAGTGGGAGGGCCTTCAAGACATTTTGGGTTTCCTGAGATTAGTGTCAATTCAGAGCCAGTGTCCAGTAATTGAGAAGAAATCATTTTTCCCTCCTGAATCACAGTTACTCTTCAAGGCCACAGATCCCTTTGGGAAATACTTGAAGAAAGACTAACTGTATAATTCTTTGGTGGCCTAATGGGGGTATTTCTTCAAAGGGATCCAGGCTCCCTGTCATTCAGGAGGCTGTAGGTATGTAAACTGGCTCTTTAGGGAACTGAGTGAGGTGCATGACCCCCTTTTCTGGTGAGTTGATTTAGATTGTCATTCACCTAATCTAGAATCTTTCTGATTGTATAGCTCAAGTAAATATTTAGAACACTTCCTTTTTGCTCCTAGCGACACCTTGCCTTAGCAGCCTAAATGGTAAATCCATACGGCCCAGGTTATTCTGATTAGTACGTTAGTTCTGTTGTCTGGATTGATAACCACTCTCACTTTGCCACAGTTGATTGAGTGCTGTCACTTACCCACCGAGGACCCAACCAATCCCATGGTAGGCAATTATCTGTCATTCACATAGGGCAATTCCCACTGTCCTGCTGGCTGACATAAGACAGCAACCATAGCACTCTTCAGAGCTGATTTGCTTCTTACTCTTTAGGTAAAAGATGTGTCCTTGGGGAACTCTTCTGGTGGACCTATAGGTTTATCCTACTAAATCTACTCTAAATGCCAATATACCAAGGTAGGTCTGGAAATTCAAATTAGCTTAGAGTAGGCAGTCTTGCTACAGTAAACCATGCAAATAAACTATTAGACCCTCTCCTAATCTTTGGAGTTGAAACACTGAATGAAGAATATGTATTTGGTGGATCTATCTTTAGAAATTCTGACCGATCTAAGCTAATGTTCCTTGCGTTCTTGTCCCATACTCTTAATGACCCATCCTGCACATATTCTGCACATTTCTATTTGTGCATATTAGAAATCTCTAGCAGTTCTTTCGGAGTATGGTGCACTTTTTCCTGGGTTACCATTTGGATGGACTTTACATTTGGGGATTCACTGTGACGTAAGGCTAGTTATAAATCTAGAGACAATAATGGGTGGAGAGGTTGTTTCCTGGGAGCAGGCCACCATATCTGGCAAGGTGTCTTCTTTAGACAACGCTCCAAGTGCAATCCTAGGTGCCATATCAACAAGCATAGTTGGATTAATCTTAAATGTGTGTGTTTGTGTGTGTGTGGTTGGGGCAGGAGGGTTATACTGGTTTACTAAGAGTGGATTAATCTCTTCAGATGGGAGGTTGGTGCTGGTAGTTGGAGTGGCTCAATGGAAGGTTCTCAAAGTCTCCATCTTCTGGATTATCAACCCATATATATTTTTGGGGGCATCACTGCCCTCTGGTGGGAGTGGAAGGCCCAGCCTTGCTCCTGGAGAGCTGCTGCTGGATTTGAACCGCCAAGCTAGTGGTACAGTCCCACACTCAACCACTATGCCACCGGGACCAGCCCATATATTTTATGCAAAGTTTCAGAGTCTGATTTCTTTTCAATTAATGCTCTCACTTTAATATCAGACACACTTTTAGCTTTAGGATTAAGCTGGCATTGCCATTCAGCTACTTGTATGATAAGGCTTCTTTTCAACCTTGGTTCTAATGCTAGAAAAGATGATATTTATGGCACAAGTGGAAGTTTTGAGATGTTTTATTTGTCATTTTGGATAGTCTTCCTAAACACTGAACTAATCTATTTCTGTTACCAATTTGTCTATTGAAAGTAGTACCAAATTACCAGCTTCCCAATACTTACTATCCTTAAAAAATTGTAAAAACATTATCACCCAGAACCTACTTATCCCTTATTGCCTATATGCCATTTACTGATGATATTTTTGGTATTAGATTTGCTGGTTCATATAATAAATAAACAGTGCACTCTTTAATAATATTGACATACTTAGCAATACAAAGACGGAGGTGGAGTTCTTGGTGCCTGTAGGTCTAATTAGATCTGAGAAGCACTATAGCCTACTCAGTTTTATGATTTGGTTTTTTTCCCCTACAGAACCATGTTCAGTAGCAAGTGTGCTAGGCTGATTCTTGAGAGAAGTCAACCCAGTGATGGCTGTATACATGTGATTTAGATAAAGAAAAAGATTTAGATCAAGCAATGATTTACATCATTGTAAAATTAGGCAAATCCAGTTCAGCTTGTGTCCATAGGGAATATGGATGCCAGAGGCCTTTTTTGACTCCTGTAACTGAGGAAGCTGATGGACAGGAAGCAGGAAAACAGGGCAGAAGAGTCACAGGTAAATGAAATCAAGGTCAGCTAAATGAGCCCAAAGTTGGCAATCTAATGATGACTTCTGGGGTCAGCGGGTGACAGAACTTGAGATCAATGAACCAGATGCAGGTACTTAATCTAGTAAAAAGGGACAAGAGTAATCAACTTTGCTTTGGGTCTCCTTCTTTAAAAAGGCCACCCTTGCATCAAGGACATGTCATCAGGTTGTAATATGATTGATAGGTTATGCTCTGGCCCTGTCATTATGAGGAATTTATAGTTGACACAAACTCTAACCATCACATTCTGTGATTGATTTCTCCATCTTATTATAGAACTTTTGTTGGAATTTTTATTCATATTGCATTAAATTTTCAGATTGCTTTAGATAGTGTTAACATTTTCAGAATGCTAATACATCCTATCAAGAGAATTTTGATTTCCTATTTTATGGGTTGTTTCTTGTAGCAGTATTATGCAACTTTCTTTGTATACAACTTGTAAGTCTCTAGCTAGCATTATTACTAAGTACTGTATTACTAATTATCTTTTTAAGGACAGGTATAAATAATACTACCTTTATGATTTCTTTTTCAAAGTTCCCTTTGTTAGGCTAGAGGAATCCAACTGATTCTGGTAAATTGATCTTGAATTCTGCTCCTTTTGCTAAAATCTATTAGTTTCAGTAGTTTTACTGTGGAGTCTCTGGGATTTTCTATGGATAAGATTATGACATCAGTATTGCTTCCCTAGAGAAGCAAAATCAAGCAAAATTCCAACAAAACTCTTATATGTGTATAAGAAAGAAATGTTTATCAAGAAAACAGCTCACTCACCTACAGAATGGAAAAGCCTAGTCCAGCTCAAATTCAAGTATCAGATGCTAAGCTGGAGGTCTTTCCAAATCACACCATGAAGTAGGAAGATGAGTCATAAAGAAGGAAGACTATAGGCCGAAGGATTTAGAGCCAAATGAATTCAAGGCCATCATGCAGCATGGCAGATTTCCAACAACTCCCACAGTTGGCAGGAAACATGGAAGGGAGCTGGCCCAAGACTCAAGAAATAATATACAGGGTCCAGGACAGCAGGGATAAAAAGATAAGGACATTATTTTACAGCATATATTCATATATATGATGTAGGCCATACAACAGACAGGACTTAATCAACTAATGATTTGGGCCAGGGGTTGTATTCAGCTCTAATCTTCCTATTACAGCAATAACATCAGGGAGTTGTTTGCATTAAATTAGGGCAAATGATTGGGAAGGTGTCAGCTTCTTAAAGTAAATAATATCAGAAATGGGTTTAATTGTGTTGTATTGTCTATGCCGAGGCATTCAGCTATATGTATCATAATAAACTGTGGATAACCTTGCGAATAACAGGAATTCCAGAACATTTCATTGTGTCCTTGTGGAGCACGTACATGATCAAAAGAGATTGTGTAAACACAACAAGGGAAAACTGCATGGCTTAAAATCAGGGAAAATGTACAACCAGGTTGGATCATACTTATTCAATTTTTGTGCTGAGCCAGGAATCAGAGAAGCAATATTATATGAAGAAGAATGTGCATCATGGTTGGAGGAATGCTTATTAACAACCTGAGATGTTTGGATAACACAACTTTGTTTGCTGAAAGTGAAGCAGGCTTGTAGCATTTGCTAATAAAGATCAAGGATTGTAGTCTTAAGTATGTAGCCTTAAGAATTTGCAGCCTTAATTATGTATGACTCATTGTCAAGAAGACCAAACTCCTCACAACTGAACCCATAGATTACATCAGAATAAATGGAGAAAAATTTGACGTTTTCAAGGATTTTGCTTGCTTGGCTTTATGGTCAATGCTGATGGAAGCAACGGTCTAGAGATCAAAAACCACATTACATCAGATAATTCTGCTTCACAAGACCTCCTTAGACTATTGATGTTACTTTGAGTTCTAAGGTGTGCCTGGCCCAAACCATGGTTTTTTCAATTGTTGGGGGCAAAATCTATACATTTAACTTGTGGTGCTGGAGAAGAATCGACTGTCAAAAGTACAATGTCCTTAGAAGAACAGCCAGATTGCTCCTTAGAGGCAAGAATGGCAAGACTATGTCCTACATATTTTGGACAGGTTATCAGGATAGAACATCCCCTGGAGAAGGACATAAAACTTGTGAAATTAGCCAGGCAGTGAATAAGAAGGCCATCCATTAATTGAATTGACGCCGTGGCAGTAACAATGGACTCAAGCACAGAAACAATTATAAGAATGATGAATGCCTGTGCAGTGTTTCATTCTGTTGTGGACAAGGTCACTGTATGAGTGGACCAACTTGATGACACCTAACCACAACAAAGGTGGATATAATGGTCATCTTTTAATGGTTCCCCTTTTCAAGAGGATTGCTTTAATTTCTCCCCACTGAGTAAAATGTTAGTGGTTGGTTCATATGTATGCCCTTAATTATGCTGGGGAATTACCCTTCTTTTTGTATTTTTGAGAGTTTTTAAAATTAGAAATGAGCGTCAAATTTGATCAGGTTTCTAATTTTTACATCAGTTGACATCATTATATTGTTTTTGTCCTTTGTTTTGTTTTCTTTATGTGGTGTATTTTGTTGGTCAATTGTTTCTGTTACATACAATGGTTACGAAGTCCAGTATGTCATGTATTTGATATCTTTGATATGCTGTGGAATTCTGCTGACTAGAATTTCATCGAGAATTTTTTTTTTAGGCATCACTGCCCTCTGGTGGGAGTGGGAGGCCCAGCCTTGCTCCTGGAGAGCTGCTGCTGGATTTGAACTGCCAAGCCTGTGAGCCACAGTTCGGCACTCAGTCACTATGGCACCGGGATTCAGCCCTCATTGAGAATTTTTATATCTATGTATTACTTGAATCCATTCCGTTTTCATGAATCTTTTCAAGTCCCTTCTTGCATTTATGAAGAATCCTCATGTATAACTTTCTAACTTTCTTTTGTAGTAGTGTCTTTGGTATCAGGATTATGCTGACTTCACAAAATGATTTGGGGATTATAGATTCAGTTTCTGAGTGATTTATAGAATGTGACAGTAAAATCATCTGGTCCTGGGATTATTATTGTTGGATGTTTTTTGTGTGTGCTTCTGTTTCTTCTTTTGTTAATGAAGGGATACCCCCAAAATTGGTATTTTAAAAGCTATCTATTTAATTTTTCTTACATAACAATCTTACCACCTACAAAGTATTCTCCATTTGTGAAATCTGTGATTCCGTTTTTGGGAATATATTCAAACTCATCTGTTTGATGATGGACAGCACTTCTCATTTGATATTTATGGGCTCTTATCAAAATCAGTTGCCTGTATACTGATGTATGCTGAATGGTATGTGCCTAGTAGGGGGATTGCTGTGTCATATGATAGTTCAATCTTCATCTATTTCAGATATTGCCAAATTGATTTCCATAATGGCTGCACATACCTAGAAGTCCAAAATCATTGGAAGAGAGTTCCTATCTCCACAGTCCCTCCAACGCTTGTTACTTTCTGACTTTTTGAATTGGGCTATCTTTGAGGATGTTAGTTAGGTTCTCAGCTATTATCATTGACATTTCTGTTATGGATAATGATAGGGAACATTTTCTCCTATGTTTATTGGCCATTCAGATTTCTGCCTCTGTGAAACTTATGTTCAGGTCCTTTGCCCACCTCCTCATTAGGTAGTTAGCTTTTTTATTTTTTGTAAACTTGCAAAGTATTGTGGATTTTACTAATAGGGCCTTTGTCTAAAAAGTCATTGCTAAAGATGTTTTCCCAGTCTGTGGGCTCTCATATTACTCTCGTAATGAATGATTTTTGATGAACACAGGTGTTTTGTCTTCAGTATATCCCGCTTGTCAATTTGTGACCTCTCCGTACTTCCATCATCACCTATAGTCTGTGTATTCCCTTTGCCAAGGTTCTCAGGTTTGTGCCAATTCTCTCATTAGTGTGATCCACCTTGTGATTACTTTTGTTAGGTAAGGGTCTTGCTTCATTTTTGTGCATGTAAATATCCTTTTTTTTCCCCAGCACCACTTATTGAGAGGACATCTACTCCCCATTTGATATTTTGGGATCCTTATCCAAATCAGTTGCCTATATGCTGATGTTTTTATTTGAGTCTTCAGCTCTTTTCCATTCTTCCGAACATCTGTCGTTATAGCAGCAGCATTACTCTTTTAACCACCCTGCCCCTCAATACATGCTAAAGGAGTTCTCTACTAATTCTGGGCTCCTTCCCTCTCAATATGAAGTTGGTAATCAGTTTTTCTAGTTCTTTGCAGAAGGATGATATTATTCATATCAGAATAGTATTAGACTTATATAGTGCCCTGGCAAAACTGATATCTTTACTATATTGAGTCTTTCAATCCATGAGCATGGGATATTCTTATATTTTTGAGGTCACTCTTGGTTTCTTGTAATAATGTTCCATGTACAAATCTTTTGGGTTTTTTGTTTTTGGAGCATCACTGCCCTCTGGTGGTGGGAGTAGGAGGCCCAGCCTTGCTGCTGGATTTGAACCTCCAACCCAGTGGGCCACAGTCCCGTACACAACCACTACGCCACTGGGGCTCAGTCCTCTTTTGAGTTTTGTTAGTCATGTATATCCCTAGCTATTTCATTTTTAATTGCCTCTTCTGCGATCTTGTCTGATGTGTATAGTAGTCCAATAAACCTCTGTCTGTTGATCTTATATCCTGTTATTCCGTCATATTCTTCAATTGAATCCAAACTCCACTTGTGGATTTTCAATGTATAAAATCATATTGTCTATCATGAACGATAGTTTTGCCTCTTCATTCCCCAGATGAATATCTTTGATGCTTTTTCTTTGTCTTATGTTGTTAGCTAGGCCCTTCAGTACCATGTTAAATAAGAGTGGGGAGAAGGGGTACACTTGTTTGATCCCCTTTTTCTTTTTTTTTTTTTTTGAGGAGGGCATCACTGCCCTTTGGTAGGAGTAGGAGACCCAGTCTTGCTCCTGGAGAGCTGTTGCTGGATTTGAACTGCCAACCCAGTGGGCTGCAGTCCCGCACACAACCACTATGCCACCGAGGGTCAGCCTTTGATCCCCTTTTTCAGTGAAATTGTTTTCATCTTTTCTCCATTGATTACCACGTTGACTGTTGGTTTTGCATATATAACTTGTATAATACTGAGGAATCTCCCTTCCATTCCTATCTTCTTGAGTGCCTTAAACAAGAATGTCTGTTGGATGCTGTTGAATGCTTTTTCTGCATCTATTGATATTGTCACCTGGTTCTTAGAATTTTTCCTGTTGATGTGGCAAATAATAGTAATGGTTTTGCAAATGTTGAATAATCCCTGCATCCCTGGTATGAATCCTGCATGGTCATGGTGAAGCAATTGTTTTATGTGCTTTTGTATTCTATTGGCCAACATTGTGTTAAGGATTTTTGTATCAATGTTCACTAGGGATGTTGGTCTGTAGTTCTCAATCTTTGTGGGATCCTTTCCCACTTTATGTATCAGATTTATAATTGCCTCATAGGAAGAGTTTGGGAGCATTCTGTCTTTTTCTATTTTCTGGAAGTTTGTGTAGGATTGGTGTCACTTCGTCCCTAAATACTTGGTAGAATTATCCTGGAAGCCATCTGGCTTGGGGGATATTTTATTATTAATCTCTTGATATTAATATTTCTTCCATTGCTCTGGGTCTGTTGAGTTTCTTGATGTCCATCTGAGATAGTCTAGGAAGGAATTGGTTTTCCAAGTATTTGTCTATGTCTTCCAAGTTGGTGAATTCATTAGATTACAGGCCTTCTTAATATTGTTTAACTATCTTTTTATTTCATTATGTAATGTCGCAGGTTTCATCTCTCATCTTTGCTATTAAAATTTTTTCTTTCCTTTCCTTGGTTTGGTTTGCCAGCAGTCTATCAATTCTGTTAAACCTTTCAAAGAACGAACTTTTACTGCATTAATTTTCCCATGATTTCTTTTATCGCCCACTCCTCTATCTCAGCTCTGATTTTAATTATTTCTTTCCTTTTTCCATCAGTTGGATTGTCCCATTGATTCTGTTCTAATTGGGGTAAGTTTTGTGCCTGTATATTAACCATAAGTCTCTCTTCTTTCATGTGGGCCTGTATTGCTATCAGTCTTCCTCTAATAAATGCCTTTGCTGTATCCCAAAAGTTTTGGCAGGTTGTATATTCATTCTCATTGTTTTTAGAAGCTTTCTGATTTCATCTTTGATCTGGGCCAATACCTTCTCCTTTTGCAATAGAGAGTTATTTATCCTCCAAATTTTTTGTTATTTTTTTCATTCACCATCCTTTTGTTGATTTCCACCATTATGACACAGTGATTGGAAAGAGACAACTGTATAATCTC
The DNA here is from genome assembly GCA_004026705.1 of Nesogale talazaci. NCBI lineage: Eukaryota > Metazoa > Chordata > Mammalia > Afrosoricida > Tenrecidae > Nesogale > Nesogale talazaci. The sequence goes on along the minus strand of PVJH01000039.1, from coordinate 505,033 downwards.
CATGTGCTTGAATTTACTCAGGTTCAACTGGTGTCCCAGCATGTGGGCTTGAAAAGAATGTGAACTTTTTTTTGCATTTGGTTGTAAATGTCTGAAAATATCTCTCAGGTCAAGTGGTCCAATTGTGCTGTTTAAATCTGTAGGTTCCTTATTGAGTTTCTCTCCCTGTGATGGGTCTTTTTCAGAGAGTGGTGTTCTAAAGTCACCCATTAGGCCAATCTTCATCAGGCTACATTTCCAATCACCTAAACAATGAGCAGGTTGGCCTCCCCACGGGTCTTCCGTGAGAGCCAGACTAGATGGTGAGCAGCTGCAACAGCTGAGGGAAGGTTGAACCCTGAGTTCCCAGGACTGACTGTATGTCACCAGGCCCTAGCCCCCTGGATCCGTCAGGGCGCCTCCACCCAGATGTTAGCATGATGTCTTACCTCAAACAACCCCTACGGCATGAGTGGTCTGGGCCTAGCCGAGCCAGCCATGGACCTACTGCACCCCTCTGTAGGCTACCGGACTCTGCAGGATCAGCAGCAGGAGTGTGGCATTCCCACACTCGCATCTCGCCGTGCTAGAGGCACTCTTCACAAAGACTCGATACCCCGATATCTTCATGTGTGAGGAGGTGGCGCTCAAGATCAACCTGCCTAGTCTAGAGTCCAGGTCTGGTTCAAGAACCACAGCACCAAAAGCCACCAGCAGAAATAGAAGGGGAGCGGGACCAAGTGCTGCCTGGCCAAGAAGAATTCTTCTCCAGTGCGGGAGAGTTCCATCTCTGAAAGCAGCGCCCAATTCATGCCTCCTGCAGTGTCCAGCTTGGCCTCATCTTCCAGCTTGGCGCCAGCGCCTCTGCCAACTCAGCTGCTGCAGCGGGTTTAGGCGGGAACCCGTCAGTGAGCATGCTGCTGCCTCATTCATCTGGACCCGGCTTCCATCTCGCCAGGCTCAGCTTCAGCTCTGGTGTCCGTGCCCGACCCCCTGGCTGGGTCGAAAAGGTGTCCTGCATGTAGCGTCTGTGGCCCATGTGCTACGGCCAGGGAGGCTGCTATGGCCAAGGTTACCCTGCGCCTTCCACTTCCTAATTCGGTGGCGTGAACTGCAGCTTAAACTAGTAGCACCTATGCACTCACATCACCATTCGGCTCCATGGTACCCTCCTCGATGGCGGGCCGCCACCACCACCGCCACCACCACCAGGGCTCGGAGCTCCAGGCAGGGAATAGCAGCATGGGGAGTTCTGGTGTGGGGTCCTGTGACTAGCTTTCACAGGTTCTCCTCGTCTCTGGAATTATGCCCCCTTTAGGTTTTCAGCCTTAGAAAATCAGTACTTGCTGCCAAACTAGGCCACAGGTAGTTGCTCAGCTGGAGCTCATGAATACCCCACACCTAGAATGATTTAGTGTATTCTCTGTTTGCTTTGTGAGTGGGGATTTAAAAAGCAGGGTTCAAACTCTACCACCCTGATTCTAATTTCAGGACTCTACCCCCACCCCCACCCCCACCCCCGTCTCTTTCACTTTTCTTCCCAATTTTCTGGCCTGGAAGCAGGAGCTCTTGGCAGGGGAATCTAACTAGACCCCATCTTCTTGTCTCCTTTCACCATTTTACACAATCTTATCAGTGCCTCTAAAAAAAAACTTGATCAACAGTCTGACCTGTTGGAACAAACTCCCAATGCACTATCCCCCTCACATCAAAAATAAAAAGGAACATCTTCTTAATTTATGATTTCCCTTGACTTTTATTTGGTGGTTGGGTTATGGTAGATGATGGGCATTGTTTCCCTAGCTGCATGTAAAGTCAACAAGTGTGGGTGGGAACTCCCCCAACTGGGTGTGTGCCAAGCTGAATAGGGCATCTTCCACTGGCTTGATAGGTGTTCACTTTTGGGGTTTAAGAACAGCATATGTCTTGTCACCAGTAATGACCTTGAATAAGAGTCTCCAGAGCTGTTCTTTCAAAGTCCAGCATGTTATCACTCTTTTTCCTGGCTAGTCTGAACCTCAGTCTTTGAGGACAAGTGCGTAAAATTTGCCAACATTTTCATCCACTCAGGAAGTTGACAGACTTCCAGAAGGTTTGTCATCAAGTAACATTTCAAATTTTAAGATTCATTAGACTCATCTGCAAAGTTTGTTAAAATATGCACTCTATTTTCCAATCCGTATTTTAATTCAACTAATAATTTTTTTCTAGTTTATCAGTTACTATAAAGTCAATTTGAACTCATTCCTATATCATATGTATCAGAGCAAAATTACACAACATGAGGATTTCATTAAGCCACATAAGGCTTTCAATGGCTGATATTTTTGGAGTAGATTGTCAGTATTTTCTACTGAGATAACTCTGGCTGGATGCAAATCTCCAATGTTTTGGTTACTTTAACTCCATCACACCCTGAAATTAGGTCTTCAAAGTATTAGTAAATGTCCCATGCGATCTTGCTCAAGGATCACTGTAAGCAATACTGATCTAAGAGAGAGAACCTGAAGAAACAAACAAAACAGAGGGAGAATGATGATAAGCAGAGGGAAAGAAAAAAAAAAAAACATGTCCCAGAATTGCCTGCACTTACACCTGACCAGGAAATGTTCTCTATTTGCCTCATGCATTATGACATATATTTATTATTCATGTCATATATTATGACATATATATGCAGCTCATAACCACAAAGAGAAAATCCCACATAAAATTGATACATTTGTCGTTCATTTGAATCCATCAAAAAGAATAGTATGTTTTTACACGAAAAGGTTATAGGAGTCCTCAAACTTTTTAAACAGGGGGCTAGTTCACTGTCTCTCAGACCGTTGGAGGGCTGTTTAAAAAAAAAAAACTATGAAATTCATTGTGGGCCCGGAGTGAGTTGGCTGCTAAGCAGGACATCATCAGCAGCAAAAACACCCAGTGGGCTGGATAAATGGCCTCAACAGGCTACATGTGGCCCATGTGCTATGGTTTGAGGATCCCTGGAATAGTGGAAGTGTATATGAAATCCAGAGTATGTAAATCTATAGATGATAGCTGGCTGGCAGGCAGAAAAGCACATCATTATATGGCCACTGCTGCTTTCCAGGTTGGAGAGGTCCGTGTAGCAGTTGGGTGGGGGTACACGCACTTGCACATTCATGCCACTCACAAGGTAAAGCTTTGGGGGAGATGAAGGCTGGGTTTGTGCATGGTCACATAATAGGATTTAGCATTTAAATGAGTGAGAGAGCAATCGATGCAGGATTCATGTGCATACATGCCACCAACCACTAAAGTGTGGCACCCCATGGTCCACTCCATGAAACTCTGTGTTGGAGAGGGGGAGTTAGGGGCATGTGTGCCATGGTTGTTGGTGTGTGGGAGTGCAACACGCCATTACCCTACCTCCTCACCCAGTGTGAGGTGAGAAATGGAGTTTAGCTTGTAAATTCCTAATGGACAATCTGCAGCTAAGAACAAGATGTATGCATAATATTGTAGAAAGGGTCACTGACCAAGTTTATAATTTACTCTTCTGTATTTATCTACTAGCAGAAAAATGGACAGTGACATCTTAGGAATATGTGGTTGCCATAGGGACAGGAGTTGTGATTTACTGGAAACATTACTGTAAATAATAATGAAATAGCAATTCTGCAGAGTTCAGAGGTACAGATTCACTAAAGCTATAATCAACCAGTTAGCTGCTCAATTGGGTCAATAAACTTCTGCAGTTGCCATTGTAGGATAAATGGAAGAATGATTAATTCAATTCAATAATTTATCTCTTGCCTACAATAATTTATCCACTGCTCTAGTATCCTTAGATTCTGCTACAGGAATTCTGGGTAGTAGAAGGGTAGACAATGGAGGGAAATGCTATTTTTAATCTAGTATCTCAGAAGTCAAAACCCAGAGACAGATTGGGATTTGATGCATTTTGATCAAATATAAGGACATCTATTGAAAAGCAAGATGGAACTTTCTGCACAATGTAAACTATTTTTTCTAAAAAGCACAACTGAATTGCTGCTTGGTACATGGACATAAAATACAGCACACATATATGATTGTAAATATAAAATACATATAGAATATAGGAGCCCAGTTGGTGCTGTCAGTTAACGACTTGATTGCTAATCTCATGGAGGTGGGTCAAATCCATCAGAGAAAGATGAGGCTGTTTGTTCTCACAGATATTTACAAAATCTCGGGAGCTCAATATAGGAATGCCACGAGTGGGAAGCAGCTTGATGGCATTGGGCTCTTACACCTCTTATAACAATCAAGCATATTTGTACATATGTTGTCATCATCATTTTCAAAACATTTTCTTGCTACTTGAGCCCTGGATATCAGCTCCTATTTTTCCCCTCCCTCACATTCCCTCCCACCTTTGTGGACTCCTGAAGAATGAGAAATTATTATTATTTTCATGTCATATACCACCCACTGTCTCCTTTCACCCATGTTCCTGTTGTTTGCCCCCCTTGGGGTGTTAAGTGTAGTTTTGATCATTAGAGTTGGTTCTCCATTTCCCTGACTTCTCCCCTCACCTTCTCCCTACTCTCATGGTATTGCTACTCCCATTACTGTTCCTGAGGGGTTGATCAGTCCTGGATTCCAGAGCACTTAACTGTACCAGTGTACATGCTCTGTTCCAGTCTGGCTTGTAAGGTAGAACTAAGGTCATGATAGTGGAGGGGGCATTAAAAACTAAAGCCCTGGTTCTCCACCATCCTAATGCCATGGCCCTTTAATATAGTTCCTCAAGTGGTGGTTACCCCCAACCATACAATTATTTTTGTTGCTACTTCATAACTAATTTTGCTACTATTATGACTCATAATGTAATTATTTGAAATTTAGGATGTATTTTCATTGTTACAATTTGAACATAATTTAAAGCAAAATGATTAATCACAAAAACAATATGCAATTACATATTGTAAAATATTTATCTATGATGACTAAAAATGAAATTTTGTCTAGAAGCATGGGGTAGCATGGGTAACAGTCTTAATATAACAACAATAAACTGCATTGCTACATTTTGCAACAGTGTGCATAAAAAGCCCACATCAATGAGAAGATTGAAATACTTTCTTTCTCACCAGATCAGAAATTCTCAGGGCAGTCTTTGCAAGAGCACAATGAAGATGGTACTCCACAACAAGTCTACTTCTGTATTTAGACTTGATAACCAACAAGCTGGAAAACCCTGTTTCAAAAGTTGTAAGTGGAAGAAGATGGTGCAACACAGTCTCAGACAGAACTGGATATGACTGCAAGTGCTTGATTCAGAATTTTGTTACCAGCATAATAGATAAATTATTTCTCACTACATCACTGTTAATAAGTTCAATGAACGACTCTTGTGCTGGCTCACGAACATCTTCCACTTTGATGTTAATGGACTTCTGGCAAGTACAAATGGGGTGTCGGGTAGATTTAGAAAGTACAATGAAATTTGGTTTGCAAGCCTGTGCAAGTGATCTTCCTTGAAAACTTCAACCTTTTCTCCATTTATCATGTTGTTACCTATAGGCCCAATTCTTAGGATTTGGGTCTTCTTGAAAATGAGTCATACTCCATACTGAAGGCTACAATCCTTGATCTTAATCATCAAGTATTTCAATCCTCTTCATTTTCAACAATCAATGTTGTGTCATCTGCATAGTGCAAGTTGTTAATAAGCCTTCCTCCAATCTCGATGCCACATTCTTCTTCATATCCTATCATTTCTCTGGTTATTGAGCCAGCTTATAGATTGGATAAATATGCTCCAACCTGGACGCACACCTATCCTGATTTAAACCTTGTTCTGTTTGCATAACTGTCATTTGATTCATATACATTACACATAAGTGCAATGAGGTATTTGGTAGTATCCATTTTTTCTCAAAGTGATCCATAGTTTTTGTTTTATTTTTTAGTAATTATTTAGTAATTATTTAGTAATATTTAGTAATAATTTAGCTAATTATTGTCTTGGTATGGACAATAAGACACAAGTAAAGAACAATGATGGACAGGCCTGTGGTGGAGCAGCTGCTCTGGTGGCTGGAGGTGGAGGATGGTGGCCTGAGCAGCCTGTAGCTGGGGCCGAGTCTGGAATAGGATGATGGTGGGTGCTGTGAAGATCTGCAGAAGCTGGGCGAGGTCATTGAGGCCGAACTGCATTCCTGCAAGCGTTGGGAACTCACTGCCTGGGAGGGCAGCCATGAGACCTGAGGATTCCACAGTGCACCACCCCCCTCACCACACACACACACACACACACACACACACACACAGAGGGGCTGGCTCAAAATGAGTTCATGCGACTGTCCAGCAGCAAAGTGGGCTTCAGCAAGGTCATGCCCAACAAGTGGGTCTGCGTGAACAAGAGTGCAGTCGATGGGCCCCGCGTGTTTCCAGAGGCAAACAGCATGGAGGATGAGGTGCAATGTCCTCTCCACCTGATCCGGGGTGTGGTGGGGGAGGGGCAGTGAAGTTGGGTGGTAAGGAGAGAAGCTAGCTCCAGAGGAGAAAGCACCTGTCTGAAGGGGTCCTGAAGACTTACTGGGTGAACTGCACCAGCATCTCCAAGCAGGTGATGGAGCTGAGTCTTGAGGGGATCGCCAGTGGCTCCTGGAGGGACCGGCCCTTCAAGCTCTGCAACTTTTTGGCCCTCAGTGTGCTGCCCAACAGTGGCCACCTGCACTCCCTGCTCATAGTCCTCACCTAGTTCCCACAGATCTTTCTGGAGATCTTGCTGAGGCACTGTAGCACCAATGGAGCACATTCCCTGGGTCAAGCGGACCCACTCTTAGTATGGCTATGGCTCACAGGGGTACGAGTATCCCTGGAAATTGGATGAGGCCCGGAAAACCACGTTGGCCAACACTCTCATACTCTACCGTCTAGCCCCCAAGAAGTCCTTCACACTAGCCAAGTTTTCTCCATCAACTGTGAGTTCTGGAATGAGACCCTGGGTGCCACACACTTGGCCAAGTTCCACCATTGCTGAAGGTTTACTGGGCATCACCAGACACCTCATGGACGTCTTGCAGGAGTTCTTCACCAAGTTGGGCACCACCCATCAAGCCTGCCTACACTCCCTACACGGAGACTACTATGGAGATAGTCAGTTACTACCAAGGCCTGAAGAAATGGTGAAGATCATGAACTCCAGGCCCTTCTGCCCAGAGATGCTGCTGCCCATGAGGCTCCCTGAAAATGTGTCAGTCATCCCATGGCGCCTTCCCCTGGAGCACCCCACAATGATCAAGTATGGCATCCACAATATCCGGGAGCTGGTGGGCCACAAGGTAAACCTGCAGATGGTGTGCTAGTGTCCCCTATGTCCCCTCGACACTGAGCCAGTGCACACCCAGATGCAGGAGGCTGCAGGATGCGAGCCCCCAGGACAGCCCAACTTCCTCCAATCTCCCTCCTGCTCATCTCCTGTGAATCCCTCCTGTTACCCACTTCTATTTATGGGGCCTCTGTGAGACTAACCCCCATACCCCACTACCTTTTCTTCCCAACCTACCCCAGGGAAGCAGGGAACAAGTTCCATTGACCTTTGTGACCAAAGGTGGCTAATAAGGTGGGTTATTGCCCTCATCGGCGGCCTTTCCATTGAGTGCAGGTGTCTTAGACATTTAGCCTCCCCCTTGGTGTTGGCCAGTCCAAGTTCTGGTGCCTTGGGTGTAAGGGGTGGTGGTTTGGGGGTCTTGGGTACGTGGGAGCCCTGGGAGTACTAGGACCATTGAGCATGTACTGCTCACCCGCTGATGCAGCTCCTATTTGAGGGGAAAGCAACAGTCTCTCTGGCCCGTCTGGGAGGCAGTACTTGGGAGTGATGGGAACCTGGGTGGGAAGGGAGAAGCTGCTCTTTTTAGGAACAATTTTTTCAGCAACACCAAGTCATCAGAATGGAGTCCAGCAAACAGGCCATGTGGAAAAAGATGCCACGTCCCAACCTTGGTTTATGGAAAGAACTTAAAGCTGTTCACAGCCACAGGGATGCTCATCCCACATCCTCCATGGTGGCATGCCTTTGGAAAATTTCAAGGTCCTGGTGATACCCAGTAAACCTTCAGCTCCCTAAGACCCTAGACTGAGCTCTCCTGAGGCCCTTGAGGTCCAATCTGTATTTCAAAGTAAAGAATGCAACAATGCAGAAGAGGATACCTTCCTGCAACTGAGATGCACCTTCTGGATGCTGTTACTGCTGTAGGAACTGAAGACCCACCCAACCCTCTGCGACCGCGTCCCTTTCTGACTCACAGCCATCCTGTAGAACAAGATAACACTGCTCCAGAGGGTTTCTGAGACTATTTATTGAAGCAAGCAGTCTCGTCTTTCACCCCCAGGTATGTGGGTGGGCTTGAAATGTTAACTTTGGGCTTAGCCCCAGTATTTAGCCCACTGCAGGCCATCAACATGTGAGTCAGGGGCTAGCCAGCCAATAACTTGATACCATGTAAGATGTGGGAGTGGGAAAGTCTGGTGAAGATACAGGCAGCTGTGAGAGGCCAAGAGTAGGTACATCAGCCAACGATTTAAAACACCCAAAGTGCGAATGGAGGGAGGCAAGAGGAGACCCCCAGAACAGAGATAAGGAGAATGTTCACACTGTAAAGGATACAGTGTTAGGCATCAAAAAGCTAAAATTATAACATTATTAATGAGAGGGAGTACAGGTTGGGGACAGAGGGGTTGCAAGGAGGAGATGAACCAGTTAAGAAACAGGGGAGTAGCAATGAATTATGCAACTTTCCTCTATTTCTTAAATGCTGCCTCCTACCCACTATCATGATCCCAATTCTATCACATGAATCCAGCTAGACCAGGAGGTGTACAGTGAAGTTGGAAACATGGGAAATTTAGAAGATGATGCCTCAGGACTAGTAATAGGAGTGGTAATACCAGGTGGGTGGAGGGATGGTGGAATAGAAAGGGAGAACCAATTTCTGGGATCTACATGTAGCCTCCTTTCTGGGACATGGACAAGAGGGAAGTAAGTGTTGGACACATTGGACAGTGTACTGTATGAAAATAATAACAATTTGTAAATTACTAAGGGTTCATGGGGGAAAGGGGAGCAGGAAGGGAAATACAGGGAGCTGATACTGGGGGCCTGGATGGAGAGAGGATGTTTTCAGAGTGATGATGGCAATACGTGTGTAAATGTGGCCTGCATACAATTGATGTATGTATGGATTGTGATGGGAGTTGTGTGAGGTCCCAATGAAATGATTCATTAAAAAAAAAAAAAGAATAGGACCAATGTCACCAAACAACTTTTATAGACATTGTAAAAGGAGGAGGGGAGTCTGTACTGTGTGAAACTTCAACAAAACTATGACTTGAAAAAGATGGAGAAATTGGACACTGATTCAGATGAACAATTTCAGTACATTAAGGATCAAGAGGGAAGCCACGTTGGGGAGAAAACATATCACTGTCATTGAGTCCATTCCAACTCATCGTGACCCTGTAAGACAGGGCAGAACTGCCCTGTGGATTCCTGAGACTGAGTCTTTCTGGGAGTAGAAAACTTCATCCTCCAGTTAATCCCCTGTAGCACCTGACCTCCTATATTAGGAAAATATATGTAAAACCTCCTTAACTATTAGGCTTAAAGCTAACATATTCTATGAACTCTAAGAAAAAGATAGACCCATAGAAAAGCATGTCAAAAGAGGTTGTGAAAGGTCCAGGAAGTATGCTAAAAAGATAGAAAGAGAAACAAACTGGTAAGCACACACCCACGTGTCCCCTTAGTTCTGTCACATCTGAGAATTGCCCATATTTTCTTTTCTTGGGTCTTCTTAAATCTTCATGGCTGCCAGGTTTGAAGACCCAAGGTGCTCGTTCCTCACACCCCCACCCCACTAAAGTTAGCCCACTCTTGATTTTACTGGCGATCAAGAATCTTTTAGTTTTTAATACTTGAATGTATTTTTGACCAGACATGGTTTTATATTTCATGTATGCAAAAGTCATACAATTGATACCACATCAAAAAAAAAAAAACCACAGGCAAACAGCTTTCTGATAGACTCTGCTTTGAGCCAAGATCCATCAGATATCAAAAATGACATTCTTTGTTCCATGTCCTTTTTGGACTCTGCCCTGAATCGCTGAAGCAATCTAGCAATGTGCTTCTTCAACCATTCTACAGTTTGAGCCTTCTGTCGGGTCACTTTTTTTTTAATGGATACAAACATTAATCTCTTCCAGACAGTTGACCAAGTATTTTGGTACACATGAGGAATAAAACTAATTAGAGCTGGGAATCAAACCCAGATCTCTAACAATGAACTTGAGTAATCTACCACTTAACCACCACTGTACCTATATGAAAACATATACTAGTGTGCACACATATATTGTACACACATGTGCTTATAAATAGGTTGTACACATTGACATATACATGTCTATACTTTGGTATACACATATGTTGGTGCATGTGTACATATACACATGTACTATGTGCATGCATACATATATAGAAAATAAATATAGAATAATTATTCTATTCTGACTCATACAAACCTTATATAGGGTTTCCCAGACTACAGATATTTATGGGACCAAGCAGGATCTTCTTTCTGCTAAGGGGGAGCCGATGGGTTTGAGCGATCAACCTTGTGGTATGCAACCCCATGTTCATTCCATGAATCCACCAGGGTAATACTGTAGACTGTTGTTTCCTGTGTTAAGTGGAATAGCTATAGCCCTGGTTGATAGTGGGCTTCTAACCGCATGGTTGGTAGTTTGAATCTACCAATCACTCTGCAGAGGAGAGCTTTTACAGCCGTAGAAACCCACAGGCACAACGCCACTCTATGCTGTGGGCTTGCTGTGACTCAGCATCTGCTCAATGACAGCCATTTTGGATTTATGTTTTTAGAGCTTTACTTCACAATAGCCTAGCTGTTTAAAATCTTCTCTCCCTCAGAATGTCCATCCATCAGTCTGAGGAGATGTGTCCCGTTTTCTTAGATGATTTCCCACCATAGGTGCTTACAACCCTGAATTCTTTCTTTTGAAGAATTGAATCTCTTATTGTCCAATCCCTGTTTTTACCTTTGTTTTCTCTCCTGAACTTAACCTATTTTAACTACAAAATAATGTTGTCTGTTATATCTTTGCATGTGAGAAAATTTTGGTAGGAATCTGAAATGCTTATTTTAAACCCTACATAAATATTCAATGTATCTCT